>JADQWA010000115.1:394525-448504 GCA_018344505.1 Nebria ingens riversi | reverse complement strand
ATATAATATATATGTATATGTATAGATACAGATTCTTAGTTAGTTAGTTAGATTGATTGTTGGCTAAAAAGCTTGAAGTTCATGTGTTTATGTAATACACACACTAACACACATGTAGGTAATACATGAATGTGTTTACGAAGCAACAAGTCGTGTGTTGTGTTACACTTTTTGTGGTTTCGGCAGTGCCCAAAAATCTCTGTCGATGTCGTCGTAGGTCCGGCACCAAGACCTACTTTAAAAAAACCAGCTTGCACGGCTGACTGGCCGCCACCACAGCACGTCACCACCAACCGCGTGCTATCTGGGCTGTGAAGCGAACGAAATGCGACGCATGACGTCACACACCGTCAACTTTACACCTATCATTTTCATCACATTGTCGTCAACTTGTTTTGCAATTTTTTATTCTTCCAACTAATCATTGCCGGATCAATTCCGATTTTAGTAGCAACAAAATCAACTCCATCCTGAATGCGATCTAAATAAATAAATAAATAGGGTCAGCACAATGACTACCTATATGAATATAAACCTTATGTAAAATTATAAAAAGGGTAAGTGTTATATAGCATCAGTTGGTCCACTTCCACTTGTTTTCCGCAACACACACACACACACGGATGGTAAAGCGAATTCTTCTTCACATCAGGTTATTCCAAGCCAGCATTCGGATGACCCATTTTTTTTTTATGATGCGATACTATGCGATGTGTGTGTGTGTGTGTGTGTCCATCAGTCTGTTGTATGTACGCCTTGGTTGCTATTAGAAAGCGAAAATTTTAAAACAGTAATTACAAGTTTGCGAGCTCCTCCGGCTTGTTGGAGTAATCCGATGGGTTTGTTGCTTGGTGCTCTGTACAGTTTATACCATTTCCCATCTAGAGTATCTACTGCGTTTAACAGAGACGTATTTAGAAGATTATTCAACGTATAAATGAGTGTCGTCCGTATAATTAATATGCAATTCACTTCTAAACATTTTTTATAGACGCTCATATATACATACATACATACATATATCTAATAAATTATTGTTTATTGTCGAGAAAAAATGACGGATAATTTTAAAAATAATTTCGTCATATTACACAAATGGTTTTTGATTTCTTAGTAGAAGAACCACTCATGCTGAAAATATGTCTTATATTTATTATAGGTATACGAGTCATAAAAATCTGACCAGTTACGGACGTATACGAATGATTTTGACCTAATTCCCAAAACGATTATTCGCTCATCTGCGGCAGCAACAGATGAATTACGGTTCAATTGAACAAAAGTAAAAGCAATAAAAGCCAAGTGAAGACGTCAATATTTCGGAAACGACCCAATTCCCGAAACAGGACACTCACCCATTGGTGCAACAAAAGTAAAAGCAATAAAAGTGCCATAAATTAGAATTGCTAGTGGATGCACTATGTGGCCTTCAACCAGGGTGAGTAACAGGGAAAATTATTAAATATATTTTAGTATTTACTGCAAATTACTTTTAATTACTTTCATGTCGAATAATTATTAACAAATTCGCCAATTTAACGTATGTTTAATGGACTTGTAATTGACAAGAGTTTCACCTCGTTTTTTTATAACAGTGTAAATCACACAAATAAGTGCATTTATATTAGGTTAATTTCGGTGAAAAGTTAACAAATATATCTATTATTTTTAGTTTAAATTTAACGATTTTTTTTTGCTATAATTATACATTAAAATGTGCAATTTTTTATTTATTTTTATACCTAGATATTTAATTTCGCGACAAATTCTATTCAAAATCACTACTAATATAAATAAATTGGTTTTTATTTTACATAAATCAAATAGAAAAACATTTAGAAATATTTAAAAAAAAAAAAACGCAAATAATTCTGGTGGTTTATAAGAAAAAATGTGTCAGCAATCGTGTAAATTGGTCAAACCGTGACCGACAACAATATTTATGTGCGTCACGCTTGAATAAGGGTGATTCTAGAATGACAGCGGCACAAATTGGTCGGTTTAAATATTTACTTGAATACATGCAGAGCTGGGCGATACAATCACATTTTTACCTAATACTTGTACGACGTGTGACAAAAAAATATATATTTAAAATATTCAAACACCCCTTTAACAGACAATTGTAAAGTTTTTGCTACTTTATTGCCCTGTAAACCACAAATTATCAACACCGAAATGAGTCTATACCCAAAAATTAACACTTGTTCTTAAATTATGAATTTTAATCTATGTATATTGCGATTTACAACGCATGAAGTGCGATAAGGCGACAATTGTTTATTTATTAGGAAAATTGTGTTTAAAATATTTAATTAGTAACAAAATAGTTGATTTGTTATTAAATTCGAAGTTGATAATGTTAGTGGCGCACCTAATGTATTATTTATATATGTCTTAGAATAGATTCAGCGTGTAATAGTTTTTTTTTTGTGCGTTTAGCATGTTGGTGCTTCATGATGGTGGTTTTATCAATCGCCAACCTGGTTTTGTTATCAATGTGGCAGAGAGTGTGTTAACCTCCATGATATAGCATGAAAATCATCAATGTAATTCGTTAATGGTTTTCCAATTTCACCAAGGACTATTTATAGGTATGTATCTACATGTAATCATATAACAAATGGGAGCTTATTTTGATACCTATTTAGGTTGGTTGATGAATCGCTGGAACGCTAGACTTTCTTCCGTGTGTCGTGACCTTCGAGACCTCTGCGGCAGCCATCGTTCGTAGGTCGTGGGTCGGGTCAGCTCGGCTCGGGAACGACAGTAGCAGCAGCGCATATCCTCAAACGCACACGCGGATCTGTAATTGTTGTCTTATAAAGGGCGCGTTATTGACAATTCTAAGGGATTCATTTGTTATTGGATAATAAATAAAAGTAAATTGACATAACATGTTGAGTTGGATAATAGAGAGTTGAGCGTGTGTGTGTGAGTGCTGTAAAATGTAGGGGAGTGGGTCAGCGGGTCGGGAACTCGAAGCGCAGATGTCGTTTGGCTTCACGCACACCAGATGATAACACCATCATCATGATATTCTTTAGGTCTTACCTTACTATACCATGCAACATACACACTTATGCACATTATATACTCAGAGTTATTCTAAAGCAACGTACTTTATTACTGACAGATAGATAACTAGATTGTTATTCATGCAAATAATCTTTGACGTTGTATATATATATATATATATATATGTGTGTGTGTGTGTGTGTAGGTATTTAAGATGTGTCTAGTATAGCTAAATACAAGTCTAACGTCTGTGACTACACCACGTATTAGTTTAGATTAGAAATTCGATGATCTATAGCGCCGGTTGATGTTATATAGATCAGTGATCTAGTTCGATCTATATAAACATCGCACACACACACTTGCATATGTATATGTTATATATTTATTCCCTATATTATGATATATTTTAAATGTACGTTATTAGATTGATTAGTTGTAATATAAGTTTGCGAATGTTCAAATAATGTAAATAATAATATTTGATAATATGTAGAAAGCTAATAAAAAGTTTTTATAGTATGTAAATAATTGGCATTATTGAATATGTATGGATTCATTTACAGGGCCTTGAAATGAAATAAGCACGGGACATTGTGTTTGAATGGCGTTGACGGGGTTGATATTTGCCTTGTAGTGTCGACATGGTTTTGAGTTAATTCCGCGGAATCCACAGGCTTCAGAATGCTCCCACGCGGTTTCGCACTTGGTATGAACCCTAGCAAAAATTGGTGTTTTTTGGGGGCTAATAAATGTTGTCGCTGCTTACTTTTGAGGGCGTTTTTGAAGTCATTTAATTACCCTTGTAGTTCTTGTACGAATTTGACTCTTCTTGAAATTCAATCTACTCATCGACGCATCTCATCTCTAAAATATAATGGTTACAATCCTACCCTTCTTGAGAGTAGTTCACCCTTGAGGGCGTTTTTGAAATTATTTAATTATCCTGGTAGTTCTTGCTTGAGTTACTCCATTCTTGAGATTTGATATAAAGGTCCTTAAAACAATGTTAAAAAATAGTTCATATTATTTACAAACAATCTAAAAAAAACAATTTACTTTGGTAAAAATTTTGTCGAAAATGATATAAAAGTCTTTAATTTTTTTAATATTTTAATTGAAATTTTTAGGTTATATATAACCTCAAAATTTCAATTAAAATATTTCAATTTTTGTTAAAATTTAGTCAAAATTTTCATAAAATTTTTTAAAAGGTGTGAAATTTTAATTAAAATTTTTAGGTTATATATAACCTCAAAATTTCAATTAAATTTTTACAATTTTTGTTAAAATTTGGTCAAAATGTTCATAATTTTTTTTAGAAGGTGTGAAAATTTAATTAAAATTTTAGGTTATATATAACCTAAAATTTTAATTAAAACCTTTTAAAAAAATTATGAATTTTTTGACTAAATTTTAACAAAAATTGTAAAAATTTAATTGAAATTTTGAGGTTATATATAACCTAAAAATTTTAATTAAAATTTCACACCTTTTAAAAAATTTTATGAAAATTTTGACTAAATTTTAACAAAAATTGAAAAATTTTAATTGAAATTTTGAGGTTATATATAACCTAAAAATTTTAATTAAAATTTCACACCTTTTAAAAAATTTTATGAAAATTTTGACTAAATTTTAACAAAATTGTAAAAATTTAATTGAAATTTTGAGGTTATATATAACCTAAAAATTTTAATTAAAATTTCACACCTTTTAAAAATTTTTATGAAAATTTTGACTAAATTTTAACAAAAATTGAAAAATTTTAATTGAAATTTTGAGGTTATATATAACCTAAAAATTTTAATTAAAATTTCACACCTTTTAAAAAATTTTATGAAAATTTTGACTAAATTTTAACAAAAATTGAAAAATTTTAATTGAAATTTTGAGGTTATATATAACCTAAAAATTTTAATTAAATTTCACACCTTTTAAAAATTTTTATGAAAATGTTGACTAAATTTTAACAAAAATTGAAAAATTTTAATTGAAATTTTGAGGTTATATATAACCTAAAAATTTTAATTAAAATTTCACACCTTTTTAAAAATTTTATGAAAATTTTGACTAAATTTTAACAAAAATTGTTTAATTGAAATTTTGAGGTTATATATAACCTAAAAATTTTAATTAAAATTTCACACCTTTTAAAAAATTTTATGAAAATTTTGACTAAATTTTAACAAAAATTGAAAAATTTAATTGAAATTTTGAGGTTATATATAACCTAAAAATTTTAATTAAATTTTCACACCTTTTAAAAATTTTTATGAAAATGTTGACTAAATTTTAACAAAAAATTGAAAAATTTTAATTGAAATTTTGAGGTTATATATAACCTAAAAATTTTAATTAAATTTTCACACCTTTTAAAAAAAATTATGAATTTTTTGACTAAATTTTAACAAAAATTGTAAAAATTTAATTGAAATTTTGAGGTTATATATAACCTAAAAATTTTAATTAAAATTTCACACCTTTTAAAAAATTTTATGAAAATTTTGACTAAATTTTAACAAAAATTGAAAAATTTTAATTGAAATTTTGAGGTTATATATAACCTAAAAATTTTAATTAAAATTTCACACCTTTTAAAAAATTTTATGAAAATTTTGACTAAATTTTAACAAAAATTGTAAAAATTTAATTGAAATTTTGAGGTTATATATAACCTAAAAATTTTAATTAAAATTTCACACCTTTTTAAAAATTTTATGAAAATTTTGACTAAATTTTAACAAAAATTGAAAAAATTTTAATTGAAATTTTGAGGTTATATATAACCTAAATATTTTAATTAAAATTTCACACCTTTTAAAAATTTTTATGAAAATGTTGACTAAATTTTAACAAAAATTGAAAAATTTTAATTGAAATTTTGAGGTTATATATAACCTAAAAATTTTAATTAAATTTTCACACCTTTTAAAAAAAATTATGAATTTTTTGACTAAATTTTAACAAAAATTGTAAAAATTTAATTGAAATTTTGAGGTTATATATAACCTAAAAAATTTAATTAAAATTTCACACCTTTTAAAAAAATTTTATGAAAATTTTGACTAAATTTTAACAAAAATTGTAAAAATTTAATTGAAATTTTGAGGTTATATATAACCTAAAAATTTTAATTAAAATTTCACACCTTTTAAAAAATTTTATGAAAATTTTGACTAAATTTTAACAAAAATTGTAAAAATTTAATTGAAATTTTGAGGTTATATATAACCTAAAAATTTTAATTAAAATTTCACACCTTTTAAAAAATTTTATGAAAATTTTGACTAAATTTTAACAAAAATTGAAAAATTTTAATTGAAATTTTGAGGTTATATATAACCTAAAAATTTTAATTAAATTTTCACACCTTTTAAAAAAAATTATGAATTTTTTGACTAAATTTTAACAAAAATTGTAAAAATTTAATTGAAATTTTGAGGTTATATATAACCTAAAAATTTTAATTAAAATTTCACACCTTTTAAAAATTTTTATGAAAATTTTGACTAAATTTTAACAAAAATTGAAAAATTTTAATTGAAATTTTGAGGTTATATATAACCTAAAAATTTTAATTAAAATTTCACACCTTTTAAAAAATTTTATGAAAATTTTGACTAAATTTTAACAAAAATTGTAAAAATTTAATTGAAATTTTGAGGTTATATATAACCTAAAAATTTTAATTAAAATTTCACACCTTTTAAAAATTTTATGAAAATTTTGACTAAATTTTAACAAAAATTGAAAAATTTTAATTGAAATTTTGAGGTTATATATAACCTAAAAATTTTAATTAAAATTTCACACCTTTTAAAAAATTTTATGAAAATTTTGACTAAATTTTAACAAAAATTGAAAAATTTTAATTGAAATTTTGAGGTTATATATAACCTAAAAATTTTAATTAAAATTTCACACCTTTTAAAAAATTTTATGAAAATTTTGACTAAATTTTAACAAAAATTGTAAAAATTTAATTGAAATTTTGAGGTTATATATAACCTAAAAATTTTAATTAAAATTTCACACCTTTTAAAAATTTTTATGAAAATTTTGACTAAATTTTAACAAAAATTGAAAAATTTTAATTGAAATTTTGAGGTTATATATAACCTAAAAATTTTAATTAAAATTTCACACCTTTTAAAAAATTTTATGAAAATTTTGACTAAATTTTAACAAAAATTGAAAAATTTTAATTGAAATTTTGAGGTTATATATAACCTAAAAATTTTAATTAAATTTTCACACCTTTTAAAAATTTTTATGAAAATGTTGACTAAATTTTAACAAAAATTGAAAAATTTTAATTGAAATTTTGAGGTTATATATAACCTAAAAATTTTAATTAAAATTTCACACCTTTTAAAAAATTTTATGAAAATTTTGACTAAATTTTAACAAAAATTGTAAAAATTTAATTGAAATTTTGAGGTTATATATAACCTAAAAATTTTAATTAAAATTTCACACCTTTTAAAAAATTTTATGAAAATTTTGACTAAATTTTAACAAAAATTGAAAAATTTTAATTGAAATTTTGAGGTTATATATAACCTAAAAATTTTAATTAAATTTTCACACCTTTTAAAATTTTTTTATGAAAATGTTGACTAAATTTTAACAAAAATTGAAAAAATTAATTGAAATTTTGAGGTTATATATAACCTAAAAATTTTAATTAAATTTTCACACCTTTTAAAAAAAATTATGAATTTTTTGACTAAATTTTAACAAAAATTGTAAAAATTTAATTGAAATTTTGAGGTTATATATAACCTAAAAATTTTAATTAAAATTTCACACCTTTTAAAAAATTTTATGAAAATTTTGACTAAATTTTAACAAAAATTGAAAAAATTTAATTGAAATTTTGAGGTTATATATAACCTAAAAATTTTAATTAAATTTTCACACCTTTTAAAAAAAATTATGAATTTTATGAAAATTTTAACAAAAATTGTAAAAATTTAATTGAAATTTTGAGGTTATATATAACCTAAAAATTTAATTAAAATTTCACACCTTTTAAAAATTTCTATGAAAATTTTGACTAATTTTAACAAAAATTGAAAAATTTTAATTGAAATTTTGAGGTTATATATAACCTAAAAATTTTAATTAAAATTTCACACCTTTTAAAAAATTTTATAAATTTTGACTAAATTTTAACAAAAATTGTAAAAATTTAATTGAAATTTTGAGGTTATATATAACCTAAAAATTTTAATTAAAATTTCACACCTTTTAAAAAATTTTATGAAAATTTTGACTAAATTTTAACAAAAATTGAAAAATTTTAATTGAAATTTTGAGGTTATATATAACCTAAAAATTTTAATTAAAATTTCACACCTTTTAAAAAATTTTATGAAAATTTTGACTAAATTTTAACAAAAATTGTAAAAATTTAATTGAAATTTTGAGGTTATATATAACCTAAAAATTTTAATTAAAATTTCACACCTTTTAAAAAATTTTATGAAAATTTTGACTAAATTTTAACAAAAATTGAAAAATTTTAATTGAAATTTTGAGGTTATATATAACCTAAAAATTTTAATTAAAATTTCACACCTTTTAAAAAATTTTATGAAAATTTTGACTAAATTTTAACAAAAATTGAAAAATTTTAATTGAAATTTTGAGGTTATATATAACCTAAAAATTTTAATTAAAATTTCACACCTTTTAAAAAATTTTATGAAAATTTTGACTAAATTTTAACAAAAATTGTAAAAATTTAATTGAAATTTTGAGGTTATATATAACCTAAAAATTTTAATTAAAATTTCACACCTTTTAAAAATTTTTATGAAAATTTTGACTAAATTTTAACAAAAATTGAAAAATTTTAATTGAAATTTTGAGGTTATATATAACCTAAAAATTTTAATTAAAATTTCACACCTTTTAAAAAATTTTATGAAAATTTTGACTAAATTTTAACAAAAATTGAAAAATTTTAATTGAAATTTTGAGGTTATATATAACCTAAAAATTTTAATTAATTTTCACACCTTTTAAAAATTTTTATGAAAATGTTGACTAAATTTTAACAAAAATTGAAAAATTTTAATTGAAATTTTGAGGTTATATATAACCTAAAAATTTTAATTAAAATTTCACACCTTTTAAAAAATTTTATGAAAATTTTGACTAAATTTTAACAAAAATTGTAAAAATTTAATTGAAATTTTGAGGTTATATATAACCTAAAAATTTTAATTAAAATTTCACACCTTTTAAAAAATTTTATGAAAATTTTGACTAAATTTTAACAAAAATTGAAAAATTTTAATTGAAATTTTGAGGTTATATATAACCTAAAAATTTTAATTAAATTTTCACACCTTTTAAAATTTTTTATGAAAATGTTGACTAAATTTTAACAAAAATTGAAAAAATTTAATTGAAATTTTGAGGTTATATATAACCTAAAAATTTTAATTAAATTTTCACACCTTTTAAAAAAAATTATGAATTTTTTGACTAAATTTTAACAAAAATTGTAAAAATTTAATTGAAATTTTGAGGTTATATATAACCTAAAAATTTTAATTAAAATTTCACACCTTTTAAAAAATTTTATGAAAATTTTGACTAAATTTTAACAAAAATTGAAAAATTTTAATTGAAATTTTGAGGTTATATATAACCTAAAAATTTTAATTAAATTTTCACACCTTTTAAAAAAAATTATGAATTTTATGAAAATTTTAACAAAAATTGTAAAAATTTAATTGAAATTTTGAGGTTATATATAACCTAAAAATTTTAATTAAAATTTCACACCTTTTAAAAATTTCTATGAAAATTTTGACTAAATTTTAACAAAAATTGAAAAATTTTAATTGAAATTTTGAGGTTATATATAACCTAAAAATTTTAATTAAAATTTCACACCTTTTAAAAAATTTTATGAAAATTTTGACTAAATTTTAACAAAAATTGTAAAAATTTAATTGAAATTTTGAGGTTATATATAACCTAAAAATTTTAATTAAAATTTCACACCTTTTAAAAAATTTTATGAAAATTTTGACTAAATTTTAACAAAAATTGAAAAATTTTAATTGAAATTTTGAGGTTATATATAAAAAATTTTAATTAAAATTTCACACCTTTTAAAAAATTTTATGAAAATTTTGACTAAATTTTAACAAAAATTGTAAAAATTTAATTGAAATTTTGAGGTTATATATAACCTAAAAATTTTAATTAAAATTTCACACCTTTTAAAAAATTTTATGAAAATTTTGACTAAATTTTAACAAAAATTGAAAAATTTTAATTGAAATTTTGAGGTTATATATAACCTAAAAATTTTAATTAAAATTTCACACCTTTTAAAAAATTTTATGAAAATTTTGACTAAATTTTAACAAAAATTGAAAAATTTTAATTGAAATTTTGAGGTTATATATAACCTAAAAATTTTAATTAAAATTTCACACCTTTTAAAAAATTTTATGAAAATTTTGACTAAATTTTAACAAAAATTGTAAAAATTTAATTGAAATTTTGAGGTTATATATAACCTAAAAATTTTAATTAAAATTTCACACCTTTTAAAAAATTTTATGAAAATTTTGACTAAATTTTAACAAAAATTGTAAAAATTTAATTGAAATTTTGAGGTTATATATAACCTAAAATTTTTAATTAAATTTTCACACCTTTTAAAAATTTTTATGAAAATGTTGACTAAATTTTAACAAAAATTGAAAAATTTTAATTGAAATTTTGAGGTTATATATAACCTAAAAATTTTAATTAAATTTTCACACCTTTTAAAAAAAATTATGAATTTTTTGACTAAATTTTAACAAAAATTGTAAAAATTTAATTGAAATTTTGAGGTTATATATAACCTAAAAATTTTAATTAAAATTTCACACCTTTTAAAAAATTTTATGAAAATTTTGACTAAATTTTAACAAAAATTGAAAAAATTTTAATTGAAATTTTGAGGTTATATATAACCTAAAAATTTTAATTAAAATTTCACACCTTTTAAAAATTTTATGAAAATTTTGACTAAATTTTAACAAAAATTGTAAAAATTTAATTGAAATTTTGAGGTTATATATAACCTAAAAATTTTAATTAAAATTTCACACCTTTTAAAAAATTTTATGAAAATTTTGACTAAATTTTAACAAAAATTGAAAAATTTTAACTGAAATTTTGAGGTTATATATAACCTAAAAATTTTAATTAAATTTTCACACCTTTTAAAAATTTTTATGAAAATGTTGACTAAATTTTAACAAAAATTGAAAAATTTTAATTGAAATTTTGAGGTTATATATAACCTAAAAATTTTAATTAAATTTTCACACCTTTTAAAAAAAATTATGAATTTTTTGACTAAATTTTAACAAAAATTGTAAAAAATTTAATTGAAATTTTGAGGTTATATATAACCTAAAATTTTAATTAAAATTTCACACCTTTTAAAAAATTTTATGAAAATTTTGACTAAATTTTAACAAAAATTGAAAAATTTTAATTGAAATTTTGAGGTTATATATAACCTAAAAATTTTAATTAAAATTTCACACCTTTTAAAAAATTTTATGAAAATTTTGACTAAATTTTAACAAAAATTGTAAAAATTTAATTGAAATTTGAGGTTATATATAACCTAAAAATTTTAATTAAAATTTCACACCTTTTAAAAAATTTTATGAAAATTTTGACTAAATTTTAACAAAAATTGAAAAATTTTAATTGAAATTTTGAGGTTATATATAACCTAAAAATTTTAATTAAATTTTCACACCTTTTAAAAATTTTTATGAAAATGTTGACTAAATTTTAACAAAAATTGAAAAAATTTTAATTGAAATTTTGAGGTTATATATAACCTAAAAATTTTAATTAAATTTTCACACCTTTTAAAAAAAATTATGAATTTTTTGACTAAATTTTAACAAAAATTGTAAAAATTTAATTGAAATTTTGAGGTTATATATAACCTAAAAATTTTAATTAAAATTTCACACCTTTTAAAAAATTTTATGAAAATTTTGACTAAATTTTAACAAAAATTGAAAAATTTTAATTGAAATTTTGAGGTTATATATAACCTAAAAATTTTAATTAAAATTTCACACCTTTTAAAAAATTTTATGGAATTTTTGACTAAATTTTAACAAAAATTGAAAAAATTAAAGACTTTTAAATCATTTTCGACGAAAATTTTAGCAATGTAAATTGATATTTTTAGATTGTTTGTAACTAAAATGTTAACTGTTTTTTAACAGTATTTTAAGGACTTTTATATACTTTTCGACTAACATTTTACCATAGTAATTTAATATTTTTAAATTGTTTATAAATAAAATGTTAATTATTTTTAAACATTATTGTCCTTTTTGGTGATTTCTGTCGACATGGTTTTTAATCAATTCCGCGGAAACCACAGGCTCCAGAATGCTCCCACGCGGTTTCGCACTTGTATGGACCCTAGCAAAAATTAGCGATATAAAAAATCGTGAATAGCAGCGAAAAAATGTATTAGGCCAAAAAAACACCAAGGCCGTTTTATATCAATATCAAATATTACCTACTTGTGAAAAATTTCTATTTGTATTATCCTGAAACTAAAAATGAAGGAAAAATAATTTCATTTCAGAGTAGAAACTAATATTATATTTAGGTTCACACATTTAATTAATTAATTATTTAATGTTACAGTTTCATTCAAAACTAAGTAATTGCTGGCTCATCTGTTGTATCGAATCGTAAATGTGGCAAAAGGATCAACCGACCGACCTCCTGTAAGTACATCATATTCTGTTGCTGCAACAAAAGAAGAAAAATTCGCAATAGTTTAAATAAAACTAGCAAACTTATTTCTTTAAATACCTTTGCTACAATATTTTTCAACTCATATTATTAACTGTATAACTACCGAAGGTTTATAATAGTGGAAATATATACATATGTTTACCTGATGCTAGAATAATTATCTATTGAGTTTGTTGGTGGTAAATTAGGGCACCTGCTGACTGTCCTGCAGTTCATAACTATGGAGGCAGTTGACACCAAATCTTCTCATAGAATGTGACAACAAATCTACGTTATTATTTCGACTAATCCACCGTTGACGATCTTCAAACAGTCGTTCGTTCTATGGTCACCGTTATTCTGTGTTATGTCGCTTTTCCACACAACTGAAAAATGTTAATATTTCAATATCCTTCCTATCTAAACTACTACGTATAAGAAAATCCAATGCTGTAGAAACTTTAAAAATGCATTCTTTAATGATGGGGATTTCGTATAATTATTGCATTATATATATAGGTGCTTGGGTAATAAAATAAAATAAAATAAAAATTACCGACATATTTCATGATACCATTACGGAGTTTTATTATTAAACGATCAAAGGTATTAACACTATTAATACACCTTGTTCTATAACATCACTGATCCATATTATTAATAATAAGATTTTCCTGTTTTTATATACATATATATATATATTATGTAATATTTCCTGTAGCTTCAAAATACCTACTTATAATGCATATAATAAAGAAGAAAAACATTATTTATTGTTTGGTATAAATTAATTTTACTATTAACAATGAACCGAAAATTATTAAGCGTTACAATACACTGATGATCATTGGATTAAAATCATATATATAGGACAAACAAACATACACCCACGCACACAGAGAAAAATAAATAATATTAATCCGCTAAAATATAATTTTAGTCAAAATTATAAACTGTGATTCAGTGCATGAAAGTAAAAATGAAACCATCAGTATTAAGTCGTCGCGAACCGCGAACGACACTTCACACGAAACAGTTTTCTTTCTTTTTTTATTGTACCTAAACCATTTGTTTGCGCGCTTTTTTATTCATCCAAGTGCGTTAGTAAATAAACAAAAACAAATCTAGATGATGGCCCACTTTTGAGTGCACATGTTTTGAGAACTACTGATTGAACCATACGTGTGTGTGTGTGTGTTGGTACCACTGGGTCACGACCAACCTGACCGGAATCAAGATGACCGGAAGTGTGTCAACAAACCGGACATACAGACGTATATATTGGCGACTAATCTAATATTCCCTTACGTATACACATGTCCATCAAACACATGTCTTTTTATCACATATATAAATTACTTTGCCAATTTACTGCTTTCATATTATTTTAGCAGAAATAATCAACTTAAAATATTTTATTTATGACTCTAGAACGAATTACAGCATTTATTAAACATCTTTTTAATGTTTAACACGCTTTAAATTATTTGCAAATGGACACATATTATTAATATTGCATAAATGGCATACTGGTTGCGTCCGCACGTTTTATTACCTTTGTTTGTTTCGCATTTGCTGTTGAAAAATACTTCTACCTATTGTCAATCAATCAATAAATTAATCAAAATGCTTACAAAAGTATACACCATACTTTCGTCTTAATTTATAAGAATATGTTTTAATAAAATAAAACAAAACCAATCAATAATTATAACAATTATGTTTATTATTAAATATATTAGATAATAAAATAGACTTTGTAATACATTTCATAATAAAATTAAATATATTAATAATCAAGTACAAAATATTAGTTTTAATGTTTTGTTATTTATTTATTTAACCAGTCACCATCAAGATACTTTAAACACCGTTAAAGTGAATTTAAATATCTGCGCAGTTCTTCTTGAGTATCGAAAATCATTACCGGAAACGGAGAACCGGGCACCAGTTCCCCAGCCCATTTAACCTCAACTCTATAATCTCCAGGTTCTGTCGGATCGTACTGAAAACAGAAGAAAAATAATACACTCTGCTCTGAAAAGTGAATGTGTTCAAATTTAAACAAACTTTGCATAGAATAGTGCGATCCTTTTGGCTTTCGCGCTGCATTTCTACGCGGAAGGCGCCTTTAGGCCCTCGAACTCGCACAGTTAATTGGCCAGCGCCTGCGCCGCGGGTGTCGCAAATGAAACGAGATTGAAATGTTGCTAAAACCCCGTGTTCTATACCGGGTCCATATACTCTAACCTATTAAGGGTCGAATATATATATATATATATATAGAAAATAAATAAATAATAAGTACCTAAGGTTATGTGCAAATATTGTGTGCGCATACATGCAGACAAGAAATATACAAGTACTTACCTTTTATTGTTGAATATTATTAGAAGAAAAAGCACAGAATTGATTTAAACTATAAGAAGAAAGCACTATTGTTATGTGTGTGGTTAGATGCAAGCGTATTACGTGTTAGAATGATTTATATTTCACATCAACAATCTCCAAGACGCGTATTAGGTATAATATACAAAGCACTTTATATAGAACTATTACATACAATAAATAATTCAAGTGAATTAAATGCCAACACAAAGCAATTGTAGAATTCATTCGCTAATTGGATGCTCAACACCAACAAGACCATCTAAATCTTACCTTGCTAGCGTCTGGAGCCCCAGCAACCCTCAATACAAACGGACTTCCCGGCACATGTTGTCCCGCGTACTTGATCGTCAACGCATGCCGTCCAGCCTCCTGCGGTTTGACATTCAGTGTAAACGTAGCATCGCCATGGTCATACAATTCACAATACGCAACTTTCCGCGGCCCAGTGCAGTGCGCCGTCAACTCTCCTGGCCCCGCCCTCCTCGTATCGATCCAAGAGCGAATCTCCCTACCCACCACGCCTTGCCTAAGCCCCTCCCCTGAACACAATACCTTCGTCGCGTCAGCTCCTCCTCTCGCATCCACAGTCAATGGACAGCCTTTCACAGGTCGCCCCGCCCACAGTACACTCAAAAAATAAGTGCCTGGTGTTGGTATAGTGTACTGTGCTCGCCACATTTTGTCACCAGCCAAACTGAGCATTACAGGAATCGGAAGATTGGTTTCCGCTGCATACAGAGTGACTTCTGGGTTTCCGTGGCCTGCGCGTGACCCATCTATGTTGAATTGAGCCGCTTCACCACATTGCGCTTGCGCTAAACCACGTCCTGTTAGTATGACTTGATCTCCCAATGAAATTAACGATTTTGGACATTCTGGAAGGGGTATCCCGCCGAATGAGATATTTAAATCGTGTTCGCCAGCGCTAAGGCCTTCAGCTGATAGGTCTAACCGCGTTCGGCCCCCCACCTTCTCAGAGGTGATTCTGCGGCCCGCGATTGTGCACTCTAGAAGACCCGGGCCTGCGTTTGTGACGTCAAATGAGATTTTACAGGGTAGTTTAAGGCGATTGGTGTCGTCTATGTATTGTGACCAGCCCCCGATTATGCGAACGGCCGCCGGATCGACGATTGTCGGTTGGAATGGTGACCCAGCGAGTTGTTGCGGCCCGCAAACTATTACGATATCGTAAGTGCCCACCCATCGCGGCGTGTAAGTGATTGTGTATTCGCCTGGTTTGGGGGATTGCATTTGGGTTTCGATAGAGCCCTCAGCTGCTTCTATCTATACAATTTACATTTATGTTTAAAATGGTGTCTGAGGGACGTCAGTGTAGGAAACTTACTTGTATTCTTGGTTGTATAATACTGCTGACTGTAAACGTGGTTTTCTCTCCGACTTGCGCGGATTCCAACCCGGGACCGACAGCTCGTGGTGGTGGCTGAGGTCCTAGAGGTCCTACACCGAATCCTAACGGTGATCCTTGAACAGGGTTACCACCATATGCTAGGGAGAGGTTGTAGTGGCCCGGTATAGTTGGTAAGAAAGAGATTTGTTGTGTAAATTCGTCTATAGCGATTATTTGTAGTGGTAACGTTTGTCCTAGTGGGTTTGTTGCTGTAATTTCCAATTCTGCTAAGCCAGCTTCACGTGCGTTTACTAAATAATTGTGATAATTGCATTAGTGCTTTACTACTGAAAAAGGTATTGTATATTTCGGGCATACATGTGAATGTAATTCTTTCTCCAACGTTGCTCTGGTCCCGATTGACTTCCGTTAATCGTACCAGTTCTGCATCAAAAGCCTGACAAGTAAACGGACTTCCAGCAAGTGGCTTGGCTTGATGTAACACTTCGACACGATGCGGACCAACGTCTTGAGCAGTGAACTCAGCCTGCAGTCTACCAGTTTTCGTTTGATAACAACGAACTGGAAGTGCTGATCCAGTGGGACCACTCACCTACAAATACACTACATCAAAGTATATGTTTGGTTTGATGATCCACTTTGATTGAACTTACCACAACGTCAAACTCACGCGCTGGCCGCCCAAGAGTGTCCAAACTGAACGCCGTCACCTTCCCAACTCTAGCTTGATACAAACCGAGTCCTGAAGCCCAGGGTTCGGTTCCCGGTGCACGCACTGGTACTTCTAGCACGCCAGACTTTGGTACACCATTGAACGAGAGCGTGATGCGGTGTGGTGCTGCATTCACTGGGTGAAACACGACTTCCCATAAGCCCGGGTTCGACGTGTTTTGGCGTACGCTGTGCGCGATGTCTCGGTTACCAACACGGACTGCCGCACTAAGCTTACCCGGGCCCGCATGTTTTAAGTTGACACCGATTACGGCTGGGCGGTGGCAGGTTGCTTCTGGAGCAGAAGTCACCTGGGAATAAAGTTAAACAAACATTCAGTGACGTCATTGCTAAGTTAATATATATATAGCCTGTTACCTCTATTTTCGAAGCGTCAAATACATGAGTGGTTCTGGCTGCGATAACTTCATTTCCTCGCATAATATGAACTCTATAAGTTCCAATTTGAGATGCTGCAAATTCGGCTTTTGAGTTCTTTAGACTGTATGTTAGATTTTGCCCATTCGGATCGGTGATTTCCAAATGGTGATTATCGGATGGCAGATCTATGATCGCGGTGGAGCCAATTTGGATGAATTGAGTGGCCTCTGTGACTGAACACATGAATGGGCTTCCAACCACTGGCATATCGTTGAAAGTAATATTCACAAAATGGTCTTCAGTGGTTTGGGGCACAAAAGTGACGTCATAAAGGCCTCTAGCGCAAGCTACAACCTGTTAAACAACCACATATACATTACTTGT
This sequence comes from Nebria ingens riversi, assembly GCA_018344505.1. Taxonomy (NCBI): domain Eukaryota; kingdom Metazoa; phylum Arthropoda; class Insecta; order Coleoptera; family Carabidae; genus Nebria; species Nebria ingens. The sequence goes on along the minus strand of JADQWA010000115.1, from coordinate 430,443 downwards.
ACAACCACACTAAAATATATATTAAAACAGCATACTTCTGCTTTGACTGTTGTATGCTGTGTCGAAACTACAAGTTCCAAAGTCCCCTCGCCTGCTTGGGCCGCGTCTACACTAAAAGTGACCGCCTTACCCACTTCAGCTGGCCCATGTTCCCTCAAACTCAAATCACTCATGCTCCGTGAAAGCCCGTCATTTCGTCCGGGTAATCCGCTAACGATAACTTTTGAAACATCGTAAACGTTACAACTAAACGGTGAACCAATCACGTGTTGGTCAGCGATCAATATAGCGATCGAATGCCGCCCCACATGCTCTGGGGTAAAATGGGCCACTAGTGCTTCGGCATGTTGTGATTGCTTTACCGGTAAGATTTTACCGGTTGGGGATGTTACGATTAATTGTGGTTCCCCATCTATTGAATTAATTATTAAAAATTGTTAATTGCCGAATTGTAAAAATGCCCTGGATCGTAAATGTGTTTACCTATAATTCCTTCCAATTTGATCTCAGCTGGAGCTCCTACGGCTGCTAACTCGATACCGTTTCCAGAAATTGGAAATCTTGGTTGAGTATTTCCAGGACTCACTTTACAATTAAATGGAGATCCAGGCACAGCTTGACCGTTGAATCTTTACGTCAATTAAAAACGAAATATTTATTTTAATGTAAATACGAAATACGTATCTAGACTTCTTAAGAGTACAATGGCGACATATCTAAATGGTATTGACATTTTTGACTTAAATATAGACAAATCACCATTGTGCCCTAAATTGCCAACGCTTTCTATAATGTAGGTACCTAACACTTAAACTATGCGTAGCAGCTTCAGTAGGTTTAAAATTAACTTTAAACCTGGCATTTCCTTCTGATTGGACAAAATTCGGTACATTTCTTCCATTGACAGCCACAATAATTTCCAGATTTCCAGCGCCTGCTTGCGATGCATTTATGCTAAAACTAACCGGTTTACCGACAGTTCCGTCGGTAATATCGGTCACACTTACTCGGTTAGCATCGTACGCCTTGATGAGGAATGGACTGCCTTCAACATGACCGCCTCCACTGCCCAAACGTACTTCAACGCTATGATCACCCACATCCAACGGAGTAAATGCTACATCGAATTTACCTGGATTTGCAATCTGAGGTGTTACCTAAAAGTATTTTAAACAATTACATATATTCGTTTGTTTGTTTATTGACCGTGCACAGACCTGTACTTGTAAAGATCGCCTAGCAGGCCCTAGAACTTCGACAGTTGGGGCCGTGGGGCTTTCGACAGCAAACTGGCAAATTCTTCCAACTGAGACTTTATCTAGGGTTTCCGGAGCAACTATTCTAGCGGCTGGAGAAACTGTACATTTAAAAGGACTTCCAGGAACATCTTGACCGTTGAATCTTAAGTCGACTGTGTGTGGTGTAGCTTCGCGTGGCGTAAAAGAAATGGCGTACGTGTGTGCACCTTGCGCTTGCGCAGATGTTGGAACGCGACCACCGTTTACAGTCACTTCCAGATTTCCTGGACCTGCTTGACTTGTTTCAACTATTATTTTTTTAGAAAAAAGTAAAAAATTCAGTAATACTTTTCGCTTGACCAGAAAATAGATCTTCTTTCGCCATAATTTTCTCAAAAATGGCTCTCAACTTTAAGGAATACAAAATTATAAATCAAATGCGATTTGTTTGTTTGAATATTTAGAGACACGGAGCAAAGTTATGCCTATGGATGCTAGAAATGTTTGTATGCAATTTTGTAAGAATAGTTTATAAATAGAATAATTAAAACAATTGTTTTAATAACAATCATAAATATGTGGTTACGTAAAACGTCATTGGAATTGAGAAAGGCCATTTAATATGTAAGGTCACGTAAATACAGTAAGTGGGTGGGCGTGTACAGCGTGGTATAACTTACCCAAAAACGTAACAGGCTTCCCGACAACACCGGTCGGAGATTCTTTAACTTTAATCGCTTGCACATCGTAGACTTTAGCCGAATAGGGGCTGCCAGCCGTGGGCACGCCGGTGACGCTGACCGATATTCGGTGTTCACCGACAGCACGCGGCACAAATTCGGCCCGGAATTGCGCGTTTCCAAGCGCCTGCACCTGGGTAGGCACCGCCTGACCGCCGGGCCCTAACCGAGTGGTCAAGAGTCATAGTCAAACAATTAGTGGGAGTGGACAACGCAGAATTATATGTCAAATATTAATGAGAGTTATATGTAGGATTAGTTGTTTTTTTTTGTAAAAAGAAGCTCTGATTATGCTTTATAATCAGAAAGCTTTTAAATCATATTCATTAGAAATTAATAATCAGTTTTGTAAAAATATTTTAATAATTATAGTATATGCAATTCATATATGATAAACGGTCTTATATACCCATAGCTACATCAGTAATATAAAATGCCACATACCTATGTAAACTGCTACACAGTTAAAAATGAATGTAATTTTAAAACTCATTTAGCTGAATAAACTATTAAACTTTGAATTAAAATATGAAATTTATTACAAAACTGAAGATTCTTTTACTAAACTTATTTTAATAATATTTAATAAATTAATAACGTTACCTAAAAAATATTCATGAATTACTACCAGTTAATTTAAAATTAAATTTGTTAAAATTTTATAATTAATGTATAAATTGAATTAAAAAATATTATTTTTTGGTAGAAAATAAATTATTTATAAGTTAATGAATATGATTTCACAGAATGATAATTATATGTTAGTAATTATGTCTAGGTTAAAATAAAAAACAACAATTTTCATTACGAAATTATTAATAAAAGGAATGTTATTTACTAATTAGTAAAAATACTGAAAATGATAATGTGAAATACCAACAATAATCCGTTACGAAGTACCCATAATTTAATTGTGTTTTAATACCTTTGCAACCCTAACACAACAAAAGCGCCACATGAATTAACTGTTTCTTTATAAAATTGTCTAATTACGAGTAAGAAATTGTACAATTTGTAATAAAAAAGCAGTCTGTGTGTCGCACAGATTTATCATTTAGAAAGTTATAAATAATAGGGTTGCAAAAGATTCATTAAAGCCTGATGCTAAATATGATAAATGTAGATGAATGATTGATTGATTGAATGCATGCGTAATAGCATTGTTGAGTATAGTTTGATTAGCATGAGAGGATTTAGTGAATGTGTTAGTTGAATATTTCGGAATGTTAGTTAGATTGGTCGTCTAGTATAAAAGTTTACGATGACCTGAAATGAAATCAGATGTGCAGAAGAATGCGCATTGAAACAAACAATAAAAATGGAACAAGTCAAGACAAAAATAGAACATGCACATTTACTTGTATTTATATTTTAATTTTATGATACAGCAAACACATTATAACAATTAGATATGGGTGCAATGTAACAGAACACTTTCACCAAAGTAAGCAGAGACGTCTACTTAAAATTAACCAACTACAAATTCATGTCAAACGACTTTGAGATGTTTTTTTTGTGTAAGTGTTATTCGCAATCGATTTTTATGAATAAATATTATTTTATTACAATTGAATAAATCACTTGTGAAAGTACACAGCTATTTTTTAAATAAATAAACAATGGCTATTGCGTCACAACGTCACTGACGTCATAAACATCTCAAATTCACCCAACTTTTTCCAACAAAGAAAAAGATTCTCACCCTCAACATTAACTTCAATATCCTCCAGCCGTCCTGGATGATTGATCAACAACGTAGAAGCCCTATGAACAGGTCCAGGTCCTGGAAGCGTAACAGAAGGTCCTGCCCCTCCCCCGCCAACACCAACAATTAACGGGCATCCAACAACTGGGCGTTTATTAAATGCAACGTTGACCACATGGTCGCATGCTTCCGCTGGGACGAAACTAACAGCGAATCTAGCGTTTCCTTGTGGATGGACTTGTGTGGGAATGTTTAAACCTCTTGCAGATATGGTGATTTCGAGGTTGCCTTCGCCGGCCTCGGAAGCGTCCACGGAGAATGTGACTGGGCGTCCGACAGTTCCTCGGGCGACGGTGCCGACGGTTACGCGCGTAGCGTCAAATGCTTTAGCGACAAACGGCGTTCCTTGGACGGGCCGCGAATTATAGTCGACCTAATTGTATAACGATGATTTTCAATGTGGTTTTTGGTTGGTCGAAGTTTCGCTAAATGACATTTTCAAGCAATTCTCTAATTCAACTTTAAATTTTATCAATGTAAGTTTATTTCAAAGTAGTTGTACTACTTTGTTCTTAATGCCTTAATTGCATATGACAATTACTCTAAAATATATCATGTATGTGTGTGTGTGTGTGTGTGCAATGTTCATTTATCTGCAAAACTGTGAATGTTTATTTGGCAAATTTAGTATTTTATTTCTCAAAACAATGTTTAATCATTTGCTTCTACGAATCATAACTACACTGTAAAAATAGCTGTAAAGTTACATGACTTGTTATGTTAAATTAGACGTAAAATTCATGTAATTTTTTCTAATTAGATATCAAGCAATTTTGTAAAATTGTAACAATTTTCTTACTGTGTATGTTGTAAATAGAACGACAATCATCAATTAAGCTTTTCTTCTATGTGTAACGTATAAGTGTCACTTATACTATTTTGCTTCTAATTTCGTCATAAAATATTATTTATTACCATTATAAAATATGTAAATGAATATTCAATTTATTCTTGAACTTTCAAATATGATTTTGCATAGTGACTTATACTACTTTGCTTCTAAAACCCCATAACAGCATGAATATAATTAAGCAATTGCTTGAAAAAGTCACATTTCAATTTATAATAATACCGATATCTGATGTGCGCCAACTTGGCTTGGAGTAAACTCAGCCGTAAATCCCGCGTGAATGTCTCCGGTAACTTTAACCGGCAGTTCACCGGTGGGACCGCGAACTGCGACCGCCAGTTCCGCGGCTCCACCACCGGCGACGCCCATATGAAAACTGCTGCTCTGGTTCACAGGAATCAGCTCCAAATGCGCTAGGTTCAGCGTCACCCGACTAGTATCAGCGACCGAACACACAAACGGGCATCCCCTCACAGTTTCCCCATTGAATTTTATGTCGATCAAGTGCGGCTTTGCTTGATCTGGGGTGAACGAAACCAAACACCGACCTCCGCCGACCACTTGGACATGGTTCGGCACTTCTCCTTCGTTTATAGAAATTTCCAATTGGCCTTCACCTGCTTGGCTAGCATCAACTAAAATAAAATCCATATATTAAAATATTACAATCCCAATAATTGCGTGATCAAAAACAATTTTAACAAACCTCTGAATTGCACTGGTTGCCCAACAACCCCCCCACTAACATCCGCCACTTGTATCAACCCTGCATCGTACACTTTCGCGATTAAGGGACCACTCGACAATTTATCCCCGCTAATAGCGACTTCCACCACATGTGTACCAACTTCCGTGGGGACAAACTCGACTTGTTGGATACCGGAACGACTTCCGGGTAGAACTCTCGACGGAACAATACGTTTCGAGGGCGAAACCACATGCACCGTCAGTTCGTCGGGACTTAGCGAAGAGCTGGTGATAATTTCAAACACTGCCGCTTGATTCGCGGGCACTAATCGGGTGGATTCACCCAAAACGGACGACGACGAACCGGACATGATGTTAACATGCCATGGGCTCCCTTAAAAACAAGACAATATTGTCGGAAACTAAACCCACAAACAAACACTGTCTATAACTTGCTTTAGCTCACGAAGCACTGTTATTACTTGTAACTTTTACGTTGGGTTTTGTTTAAAAACAAACGAGCACTGATTTTACTCACCACGGTTGTAGAATTTTGAAGCACTTTGTGATAGTTGTCGCAGTTTAATTCGCGTTGAAATTACGTTAGATTTGTCAGTAGTTTAGCACGATACGGAACTATGAACGTGAATGTTCCATGGGCGCCGTAACAGGTGTGTGGGTAGTGGGGCAACGGGCCGGGCCACATTCTTTCTATCCCCACCTTTTATGGAGAAAAGCCACAGCAGAAATAGCGGTACTCATTGCGCACACTGGCGTACACAAGGAAATGCAATTACAGAATGGGGCACAGACACTTCTAAAATGTTATTGTATTTTCATACGCTTATATAAATATATATATATATAAAAAAAAATATATTAAATCGCACTAGGACACCTTTGTTACACAAATGTGATTAAATCATGCAATGTCCGTAGTTAATGTCGTGTATTACACATCTTTTTGTCGCTTGCTTGAACGCTGAGGTCTTCGGATAAGCGAATGAATGTCGCTCCGATTCTATATTATTTTCTGACAATTACTACTTTGTCCTAAAGTAAAACTGTTATTTTGTTCAATCGTTGAACATATAATAAAAATATATACATTTTAACGTATAAGTTGTGTGTTTAAAAAAGTACGCATGAGGTTTAATATGATGATTTCTATTGAACCGATGTTTGATGAGATTTAATTCCGAAACAAGGACATACATGACAGGAAAAATAGAAACGATAAATATCAACACAAGACATGTGATTCGTGTAGGTATTATACATATGTAGAATAATCTTTTATTCGGTGCATCGATCGAAAACAAACGAATTTCAGTTGAGGTAAATAATAAAGAGTTCAAAACAATGTCACTAGGGCACTGGCGTTAAAAAGACAGGACAGTATTTGGGCCAATTTGGGCCGTTGAACTGTCCATTTTGACAGAAGAAAGCTTGACGTTTCAAAAACATATTCATAATAGGTAGAGGGAGAAAATAATCCAGGTATAGATTGTAAGGCTGACAACAGACTATCACATTTTTCAAGTGCATTGTTTACCGCACAAGTCAACACTTTTACCACTGCACTAGTCACTTATTTATAAACATATTTTCTCACTCATTACAATTAAAGGGGTTCATAAGCAAAGTAGAACACGTTGATTATTATTTATATATATATATATATATATATATATATATATATATATATATATATATATATATATATTCACAAGAGAATTGCAACCATACATTACACTTGTACCATTTTGCTTCGCTATATAATTAATTTTCAGTTACAAATTGAAATTAATATAAATTAGAAAAAACCGCACTTGTACTATTTTGGTTCGCAATAAAATCCATCCATAGAGTTGCACCAATTTGTTTCAAATACACTTTTATCACTGTGATTTTTATTATTTTACAAGTGAAAATAATCCGATGAGTACTTGTACTACTTTGCTTCGGAAGCCCCATAACAAAAACTAACAAAGAAGATTTAAAAATCACTTACCTGGAACCGTATCGCCATTGAAACGAATGTCCACGCGATGGGGAAGCGCCTGGTGTGGGGTAAAAGCGGCCTTGAATCGTTGACCACCCAGACTTCGGACACTGGATGTTACTCGGCCACCTTCGACGAGGATCTCCAGGTCTCCAGAACCAGCACCACCCCCATCGACTGTTGTAACAAAAAACACCATAAGCAACCCCATAAAATCATAGAAATCAAACTTACTTTCAAACTCAACTGGTTGTCCTAAAACCCCATCTGGAACCGGTTGCACTTTGACAGCCGTAGCCCCACCTTTCCCTCCGACCGGTCGTGAAATCTGCGACTGGAAGTTTGAACTTCTTTCGCCTTGAGTTTGCGTGTAAGTTTGATCTCTTGTAACATAACTCGAATGTTCTTCCGACGTATACTTATGGCCCAATTCGGACCTCATCTCCGCATCGAGTTGAGAGTCCGCCAAGTTCGCAACGGACTCTAGACTTCTATGCGAAAGAATATTCTTCGTCTTCGCGATGGCGTCCCAAGAATCTCTTCTGGCAGCGCGGTCATTCATTGCAGACACTTTAACTATTGGACTTGTATCAACTCCATCGTTCGTATCGTAGCCATAAGTCCGGCTTTCAAGCTTCTCGAATCGTCCACCTGGGGCATAAGTCGGATTTGCACCAAAAGTTGGACTTCTTGAATCGGAAATCCTCAACGACTGAACTTTACTTGTATAATTCGATTCTTGGTTGAACGACTTGTCAAACTCCTGGAACTCTTGCCTTGTAAAGTTTGGAGTAGTTGTATAGTTTGGACTTGCTGATTCGTAAATGCGTCGCTCTGTTTTCTTTGATGTCAAATGTTCAGAACTTCCAAAACTAGGACTATTTATTCTAGGTTTATCTATTAAGTTAGGACTGTTTACCCTAAACCCTGGACTTGTTTGTCGGTTTCTATCCAATAACCCAGGGCTACTAGTTCGATTCATATCAAATCCTGGACTGCCCTGTCTATTCCTATCCAATAATCCAGGACTACTAGTACGATTGCGATCAAACCCTGGACTGGTTTGGCGAGTCCGTTCTAGCAAACTTGGACTACTAGTACGATTTTTATCAAAACCAGGACTAGTTTGGCGAGTCCTGTCTAATAAACCTGGACTAGTTTGGCGGGTGCGATCCATTAATCCTGGACTTGTTTGGCGAGTTCTATCCATAAAACTTGGACTAGATGAATTGATACGTTTCTCACTACTGTAATGTGTTTGAACTTGAGAACTTTGACTCGTTTGATATTTTAAAACTGTCTGCACTATTATATTTGGACTCGCCAAAGCTTGGACTAGCTGATTGTCGATTGTAAGTTGAACTTGTTTGTGCTTTACTCGAATTATACGCGGTATTTGGGGATAGGTAACTTGAAGAGTGTAAATTAGGACTTGGAGTGTTTAATCGACTGGAAGAGTGGTTCAAACCTGGACTTGGACTTTGACGGTAGGCTCCACTGTTTATTGGACTATTACTACTGGATTTTTTACCTTTTTGAGTACCTACTCGCATCATAAATGGTGAACCTTTTACGTCATATCCGTTGAAGTAAATGTACACCTAATAATATAAAGAACAACATTTGTTTATAGGTTTAAATGTGTATAGTTATTTGAGTATGTTCACACTGTGAAGTATATAAAATAAATTAGCTTACTCTATGTCGTCCTGCTACTTTTGGGGTGAAATGAAGTCGATAGTCAAATCCTGTTTTACCGACTCGCTCGATTCTAGTATGAATGGAGCGCTTATCGTGGACTACATCAGCGTGAAGTTCGCCTGGAACCCCAACGGCACTAGTGTCTATATCTATGGCGTGGGGCACCAGGGGTAGAGCCCCTTCTATTCCGGTAATATGAACCCCATTTGGATCAAAGACAGAACACGTAAATGGGCCTCCCTGTTAAAAAATTATATTATAAATATATTTCGCGCACAAAATATACATTGTCATGCAACTTCATTTCTAACCTGTATTTGTTTCCCCTGATAAGTAATCTCAATCCTCCATTCCCCAGGTTCATCAGGCTTGAAGCTAGCTACATTCGTCCCGTCTTCAGTGGCTAACGGACACCTTAAGGGCCTATCATGCGGACTATACGCTGTAACTTTTATGTCTTCCATCTTAGGCGCACCAGTCGCGTTTACTAGCACTTGAACTATAGAGCCTAACGCGCATGGCGCCATTCCAGGTGGCGCCACTTCAACCATCGGCGGCAAAACTCGAAAATAATGAGCATTCGAAACTTCTTCCCCGTTATACATAACTACAATCTCATGCATTCCGACTTTGTGCGGGATGTAAGTTCCGTTGCCATTTTTTAGTGTTGTTAAATGGGTTTTGTTATCCGGAGCTCGAATCTCTGCACTTAAGCCGCTATAAGACAGTTCTCTGTCTAAGAGTTCGATGGAAAAGTATGTCTGGAATGTTTAAATGTTTATTGTATAATATTTTTAAGATTTGTGCAAATATAACACGTACAGGCTCATAAACTCGTCCCGATGTAGATTCTAAACGCACTACGATCATATCGTGGATTGGTGGCCGTTCTGGTATCCATTGGAAGTGAGCGGCGTACGCCATAACGCCTAAATGCTCCACGTTTTTATCCGCCATATCTTTTGCTTGTAATATCGGTTGAACTCCTATTGACAAACGTTATTAAATCATATTAAATGTGCTAATAGGTGTGCTTCTCACCTAAACGTTTCCCGGCGTTTAAGGCTTGATTTAAATTGTCTTCCCAATAGCTGGGGTCGCTTTTTAATTTCTCAGGAGCAGGCGCTGAACCCCCTAATGACTTAATTACTTCACAAATGGCACGGCCGTCATTCCAATCACTCTAAATAATATTTTATTAAAATAAGCATATAATACACATTTTTTTTAAATAAAAATTTATATTACCGTGAAATTGTTCACGGGTGTGTTCAGACGAGAATTCACCCATCGTAACGTCGCATGGAAACCTGGAGAGCCTGGCTTCATAAAATAGGATAAATACGTCATTCCAGATAGTTCATCCAGCCATGGAGATGCTAAATATTCTGGTTCTAATACAGCTGGAATGCCCAATTCTTTTTGGGCGATTGACATTGATTTACGACAGTTTTCAACTGAATCGTTTTTGTCTAAATGTACAAAATTAACAATAAATACCCTAATGTATCATTAATTTAAACATGCTACTCCCTCATTGTAATCTTAAGTATTTAGTTGTGTTTAACAAAATCAATTGTTCTTTGTTATAAACAATTTTAAAAAAAGTGATTGTTGATTGATGCTAGGACAATAACCTCAGTAACACATTATTAACAATAGCAAACATAATAATATTGTTTACTAACCACATATATGTATGTGCTTACAGCAATTAGTACAACGAACTTAAAACATAATCACATATGTAGTACATACATGACTTTTAATGCAACAAAATATAACATTACATGATTTCAACTACAACAATGCTCAAGATTCTTTACTTATATTTCGTGCTGTGTCCAATTTTAGACTTCCGAGTCCAGATTTTGGGCTTACATATCTCAATAAATTATTATTCAGCGTACATGTTAATTTTTGAGTAAAAAAATACTTACTCAGTGATTTCCAATGCGAACACAATCCAGGTTGACAATAGTCTACAAGTGCAGATAATAGTATCCCAGAGTTCCAATCTGTAGTCAAATTGGAGACTTTGCATTCTGGAAGCACCGCCTGGAGCCATTGCAACATGAGTTTCCGGGGTGGAAATTTGGAGCGTCCAATTTGATACCGCACTATCAGTGACCATATTAGACCAAGAATTAATTTTAAATTTCCTTTGACTATATCTACGTTTCCTGTAAATAAAACAGAACAACATTTGAATATTTTATTGCAATCCACAGTTTACATCGTGACACATAACGAAATTGCGTGACCCGCTAATGGGTCACGACCCGCCCACTATACACATATTTATCTCGCCCAATTGAACGATTACCTAAGGTCTCTTATAAGTTTGAAAGCTCATATAAGTGAAATTAAATGTTTGAAGAATGTTACAAACCAATCAGTTCATAAACTAATTAAAATAATTAGTTGTTAATTTATAATTAACCGTATTATAAAAAAACAATTTTTTCCTCATTGCTATTTTAATTTTTATCAATTATAATTAATTAACTTCTTATTAACTCGATTTCTTAGTCGTTATAGGACGAAATTCCTCATAAAATAGCGCCATAATTATGCAACCCACATAGCACCCTTGGTAGTAGTAGATTTTTGTCTGATAAGTCAATAAGTGGGGTTACAGTCTAAACGAACTACGTTAGTGACAGACATATGTGTAAATGTAAAGTATACTAAAAGGTTTAACCTTGTATGGTTTGCCAAATATAGCCATGCTACATAGTGAAGTTATTATTTATTTATTTATAAATGTTTATGCAAAATTATTTGGCGTAGGAGCAACTTTTAGCAAGTAGACCGATTAAAATTAAGCTTTAGACATGTTTTAATAGGGCAATTATAGTTATAATTGTTAATTACTGTGAAAATTGTTCGCTAACTTGTATAAACAATAGTTTGTTTTTGAAAAATGGAGTGTTGCAGTTTAAGATTTTATGTGAACTAGGTTATGTTTTAATTAAATAGATTTGATTTCGTTTTTGTTATTGATAAAATAATGTAGGTGTGTTTATTAAACAGAGTCTCACGGTTTAAAAATAAGAAAATGTGTTTGAGATTTTGTTGAATTCGTGATTTCATTATTTATTTATTTACCGTAAAGCGTATCTTAATTGTTATATAGCAGCTATTATTATACGGTTTAAAAAATAAGTCGACCAAATATATTTTGAAATGATTATACAAAATACGTTTTCTGTATTAATTCTGGAAATATGTGATTACGAAGTATCAATAATCGTAACAAACTCTTTTTATAAACAACAATGGTTGCTTTTGCGGCACAGGAAGCGGAAATCACGTCGCTAATTATCGCCAACGTTACTCAATAAATTAATTTAAAATTATATAAGACATATATCTTAAATCGATTTTAGATAATCATTCATATGTGCATACGTGTGTCTGTGTGTAGGTTTATTATTTTTTTTTTTTTGTTCTAAAACATGTGTGACACTGTAAAACATATTTGTAAATTTATATTATTTTTAATAGAAATTTAGAAGAATTTAATAATTTTTTTCTGCAATTTTATTATAATTGTATGAATTTGTAATCTTTCGTAATTTATTTATATTTTCGCAATGGTTCTAAACATGTTTTATTATGAAGTAAAATTAGATCATTTATTGGTTAGTGGTAATAAAACAGTTACACTGTTAAAAAAGGGTGTAAGTTAATATGTTAAAATTAATTTTTAACTCATATAAAATTGTATTCTCGAGTAATTGTTCAAAATTCGCTAAAATTTATTTAATTTACACAGTAATTTAAAATCAACAATTAGTATACACATATTTTACAGTGTATTACCAGTCTCAAGGACTTCTGGAACGTATGATGTCCTTATAAATAAATAGAGACAACCTTAACCTGTATGACCATAGTTATACGGTTGAAATATTTCAAAAATCTCATTTTCATTCATTATTATATTTAATTAAAGTTTTGTTTGTTAATAACAAATTTAACCTAATTGTTTATAAAATATGTTAACTTATATTTGAAAATAACGCGCTCAAATGTATACGCAAATCGAAAATCAGGGAGAGGTGAAACGAATTTCTATTTTAACTATGACTTACCAATATTAACAAGCTTAACCCCATCTTGCTCGATGGCATTCAACGCCGCCGTGACATTCTCCAAATAATGATGTTGATTTCCAGGGCGTTTATTCCAGGAAGGCTTGATTGGTCTTCCTTGCAGAGTTTCAACAAGCGCACATAAGCGAACACCGGAGCACAAGTCTTCGGAAAGATCTGCCACTCGCATACTCGCTGGTAGATTTTCATTCACCCAATTTCGAAATGTGTTCGCTTGGATTTCCACCCAGAGGTCTTCATTACCTTTGATCTGCATTCCTCGAGCTGCATGACCTTCTGGACTTCTTGCCAAAAGTCCAGAGTGCGATATTTTGGCTTCCATGATCACACAATTTGATTCTTTTTCACTTATTAGTCATAATTCGTAACACTCAATTATAAACACTTGTAAACAGGACTAATAATTGTTTATTGATGTTTTTATTTATTTAAAACTTTGTTTATAACGCGAAATTATTTATAATTCACTTCGTTTTTATATTCACTGCAAAATTATTTCTTTGTGTAAAATTACATGTAATTTTACTAAATTTATGAAAATTATTATTTTTTTAGTGCAATTCTACCAAATGTTTGAACTTGTTTAGTATAATTTTATTATATTTACCTACAAAAAAGGAGTTTAATTTAAAAAATTAGCAATAATTTTTAAACATTACATTTTTCGTTAATACTATTTAGTAAATTTGCACCAATTGTTAACAAAGATTTACATTCATACACGATTATTTATAATTCTATTTAATTTTCTGTACACTATCAATATTTGATAAAGCAGTTTGCAACTACATTTATGGCCTTCCAATAGCTATTTATACATTTAACTCTACGCCGACCCCGCATTAACATCACCCAAATAAATCAACTTTAGCATTCTTTCGCACAACAGTCAAATCAAATCATTAACCCATCACCCGCATTCAATACTATATGTTAAACCCATAATAATTAAATATCAACTAACCCTTACTATAATTGTTATATTTCTTATCCAAACTGAAGTTCGCACTAAATTACCACAAATGTTCACAATATTTACATAAATATAAACATAATTAACACGTATACGACCGTCTAACTTCGTCTATCTATCAAAACTGATTCTGCGAGCACTATTACGTAACTTTTACCTGTGTATGGAGTTACCTGTGCCAAAAAGAAAACAGTTTTGATCATTATTACGTTGGGTACACCTGTATATGATTCTCTAAACAATTAAAAGTTGTGTTCATTATTTTTACAACTGAATTACCTCAAAGGAGTGCCTTAGACAATGCTTAACTGATGTTATTAAATTTTTGGATTTTTATTTCGAGTTTAGAAGTTCAAAAGAAAACAATTTTGAGCCTAAATGCACTTATAAATATCGCTTGCTATCATATGAATTAAGAAGATATATCACTTTTGTGCTCCAAAGCGGTTTTCGTTACTAAATTATATATTTTATTTATTGACTTTTATATACCTATTACAAATTTTTATATAAAATAATAAAAATATAATTTTTTTTGTCGCAAATATAGATTAAATAGACCCCATTATTTTAGCAGTGTATACTTTTTTTTTAATAAGTTTGTTTTAGGTTTTTTTATTTGCGTCTAGAAGGATTCAAGTTTTGATCATTTTTTAATCTTGTCTACAAATTACGTCAGTATCCAAATATGGAATCTAAATAAACAATGTTGTATTTGAAACATATTGTTATATATTTATAAAATTTGAGCTCCATTTAATACAAATATATTTATAACAAAAGCATTTAAAAATCTATATATTAATTGAATTGAATATAATTTTCGCATATTTCACATATTTGAAGTCACTCCTACATTTTAAGCGGCAAATTTTAGATGTAAATCAAGATAATTAAAAAACCGCCTAAATTAGTTCTAAAAGCGAGTTAGTCAATGTTCCCAATTTAGAAAAATAATTTCGCATCAAGCGCATTTCTTAGAGCAAGAAATTTTAGAACTAAAATTAGATTACACATCAACATTAATTATGTAGCTATTTTGATGATGTTTGTTTAACAATGTATGTTTGTTGCTATAAGATATTTTTAAATCATAAATAAATAAACTTATAGGAAAAATAACCTTAAATTTTCACCGATTTTCGAGCTATATTTAAAATTTAGCCAATAGATGGACCTGTTCCCTAACAAATTCAGTTCCAGAATTTTTACAGTAATCACGACAGCGTCAGTAAAACCGTAAAATTGATAATCAAAATACACGAATTAGTGTATAGAATTTGTTTTAAACTATATGAATTGTGAATGTATGCATGTTGGTTTACACCGTCAACTTTATATGGGGGATTTATAAATTTTAAGTCAAGGCAAGTGGAAAAAACAAAATGCTGTGTTCTCTGTTCGTGTATTAACAAACAAAAGTTTCACATGTTTTAGTGATCATTTGTCTATGTATTTGTTGCAGTTGAGTTGAATTATGTGTAAAAATGGAAAGTGTCGAAGAATCAAGTCACACAATGACCGAAATTGATACGGCGAATAATATCATCCTTGAACATGCCTATTCCGAGGAACATGGAGCAAATATTTCTAGTATTCAAATTGAAGATCCGGGCGATTCTTCAAGTTCCTCATCGCTGGAAAGTCCTCTTTATGAACCCACAATTGCATCACCGACGAAAACAGACACTCAAGAACTTGAGCCGGTGGTAGAACCACCCATCAAAGAGGAGCCACCGAAACCAGAACCTCCGCAAGAATCCACAAAAGTCAATCGGGAATTAAGAAGTTTATTAGAGGCGGCAAAAGAATCCAATTTAGACACTAACATCGTTCATAAACGCGAATCTCGCAAAAGTATGGATCCGTTCGGTACGAAACCAGTGTCTAGTGAATCCGGATCAGGCGGTAAGAATCCTGTTTTTTATTCGAAAATTTACACATATTTTAGTTTTAAAACTATTTACCGCCATTTTTTCTCGTCTTGAACTACTCTAGTAAGCTGCCGTAATCTACAACGATTTTATTGTTGAGGACATCCTTTTAAAGCAATCATAACCCAATATCTCTAGTTTTAAATCAATTTTACAACATTTTCCTTGTTAAGAACCAAGCTGCCTTAACCGAATATACTAATGTTGCATTAGGAACATGTATAAGCAATCCCTAACTTAGCGTTATATGTTTAAACCTTCCGTAAATTCTAAATCTTATATAAGGTTTTAACAATCCCATTTTAGCATTTATATATAGTATGTATTGAAATCTAATTAAACTTGTCTAGCGTTTAAAATTAGTTATTGCGTATTATTTTGCTTGTATACAGTTGTAAATTGAGGTTTTAACCACCCCGGTTTACAGAATATTTAAATGGGTTTTTTCTTTAAGTTTTAAATTAGTTATTGCGTTGTATTGCATGATTGTTATGTACTTTTATCCGAAAATAGATAAGGACTACAAAATGGTGGCTCAACAAAGGAAAGACGGGGTGATTACGCCCAAGACGCCAAAAGGCAAACGAGAGAACTTGGGAGAGTCACCGCTAGGTGCCACTAGTGGCGAAGATATCAGAAAACATCGAAAACATCCGTTTAAGTTAGATATGCTTGCTTTTGATAATATGAGGGTGAGTTTTTTTTATGAAATTGCACCTTATATTTTGAGTTTTTCATTTATTGGAAGTTAATTTCGAATTCCCAGACCTCGGCAATCGTGGCTGGATAAGTCTGAATTACAATGTAGAAATTACTGCACCGGTCAATACATCAACGTTATTAAATCGAATATTATTATTTTTTCTAACTATAAACGATTATTTTTAATACATATCACATTAAAAAAACCTAATATATATAATAGCTAAAACTAATATGTACAAGAATTTAAATTCATTAACGAAGTTTTTTATAATTTAACAATAAGTTTGTTTTTATTTAAACTAAAAAAGTATATTGATAAGAAAAGATGGGAAAACGTTTAATTTATTTCAGATGTGAAATAAATTGTGTCATTTTTCATCTTTCCTTACCAATATATATATTTAGTTTAATTTAAAACAAACTTATTTATTATTAAATTATACAAAACTGGTAAATAATAAAGTCTGCATCACACAGCACAACTGATCGATACAGCTGTTTGGTCAAAAGGTCACATAATCGCTTTTAAACACTTGTATATGGTTTATTTTATAACTTTTTATAAGTAGCACAAACAAACCAGCATCTTTTCAACGTTTTTGAAACGAAAACTATTATTTATTAACAGATACAATAATAATTCATGTAGCAATTTTTTTTGAATCATTATTTGCTGTTATGTACAAAATAGCGACATTTACGATTTAGTTGATTGATGATTTTTAATGCTTAGTAATATATATATATAAATGTTACAGAAAGATAAAGATAATTTTTGTTGGCGTTGCCACCGCGAAGGAGTTCTTGTACAATGTGAAACTTGCCCCAGATCATATCATTCTCGTTGTTTAAAACACAACGTCGCAAATCCCGAACGATGGCCGTGTCCGGAGTGTCTCGCTATATTACAAGCGGAAAGCACAAAAACTAGGTAATTTAATAGAATTTAAAATGAATTTTCTTCATAGGTAAAATGTTTTAAATTTGTAGATCACCTGCAATGAGAGATATGTCGCTAGAACACCTGTGTGAGTTGCTAAAATACGCTGTGAAACGAATGATTAGTTGTACAGGCGTAAGTTAAATAATTCATGAAATAAAAACATTTAAAACTATTTAATTGTAATGTTTTTAAAAAGTCCGAACCGTTTATACACCCGGTGGACTTGGGCCAGTTCCCCGATTACCAAATGTACGTAGTGCAACCGATGGACTTGACGACAATTCAAAACAATATCCGGAATAACTTATATGGTAGCACTGTTGCGTTTATGGCGGACGCAAAATGGATTCTACATAACAGCATTATTTACAATTCATGTAAATATCTTACAAAATTGACTCACTTTTGTAAAACCACATAATTAGTTTGTAAATCTAATCGATTTGCAGATCAATCGAAGTTGACAACAGCGGCGAAAAGTATTTTGAAGATTTGCAAACAAGAAATGTCTGAAATCGAAACATGTTCTGAATGCTATCAAAATGCGAATACCAAAAAGAATTCGTGGTTTGTTGAAGTTTGTTCTAAACCTCACATTTTACTTTGGGCCAAATTAAAAGGTATTCATATTTATATATATATATATATATATATATATATATATATATATATATATATATATATATGTATAAAAAATAATAATAAGTACTCAATGTGACTAATTTTATTTATTTGTATGAAATAAAAATGTTTTTATTGCTTTTTTTTCTAGGGTTTCCATATTGGCCGGCAAAAGCCATGACCACTAACATTGCTGGTTTAGTCGATGTCCGGTTTTTTGGCGCTCATGATCGCGCTTGGATTCCCGTCAAAGAATGTTTCTTGTACTCCAAAAAAGATCCGAACCCATCCAACACAAAAAAACGTAGTAACATTGCCGAATGCATAAGAGTAAGTTCTAATTGTTTTTTTTTTTAAATATATATTTGTAACAATAAACATAAGACCAAACGTTTTGAAATATATACGTTATAATGACGTCACTTGCAGCTACAAAGTAGAAAATTCAAACAAATAAAAATCGCAATTTTGTATATAAAATAGTTTATTTTCTAAAATAGCAATGTTTCGTTATTGTTATTTAGGAAGTGGACGTCCATATTGAAAAATTAAAAGAAAAATTCAGTGAATTCTATTTTGCTCCCTACAAAACCCCTTACGACCCAAACACAGAATTAGAACAATTATCGTTTATGTTACCCAAATACAAACCAGGTGCTAAGCCTACTTTAATCAAAATAATTAAAGTTCAAAAAACAGAAAAATCTGAAAATGGCGACGAAATCGACAAACCTATAGAAACAAAAATCTCTAAGAAACGGTGCCGATCGAAATCACGTAACTCAGACCTAGGACGGGTAATCGAGAAAAAAACACGTTCCCGAACCCCATCCACTGAAACACCTCAGAACGAATCTATGCGAAGCGATTTCGACGAACTTGAATTAATGTCAAGCTCGAAATCGAGCTTAGGAAGTGACAAAATTGATAAACGTAACTTGTTCACATTGGAATTCGATAAATTTATGGAAGGCTACGGGACAGAAGATGACGAAATGCCACTTTCATTAAATACAGAAATGCGCAAAAAAATGATTATGTCCGATTCAGAATCCGATGAAGATATATCAAAAACATTAAGTAGCTCACAAGAAGAACAGAAAAACGGCGGTAATGCAGATGAGGATGACACTAAATCAGATGAATTATCCGAATCCGCTCAACTAAATCGCGGAAAAGTCAGAACTCGTGGTGGCTACCACAACATCAGATGTAAACGTTCAAACAACTCGCCGACGTTGTTCGAGACACCGTCGAAATTATTTAGACGTAATAGTGATATAAGCACTAAAAGCGATTCAAGTCGAATAAGTGGAATTTCGGATAAAATAAACCGTGTAGACGAGTTTCCAGACAATTCTGAATTAAATTTAGCGAACATGATTGATTCTGGAAAGTCTAAAGATGGATTTACAACTCCTGATAAAATTGCAAATCAAGATCAAAACAAATTGAAACCTGTAGTGCTTAGTACTGGGGATTTATATAATAAAAACAAAGAATTTCGAATTTCGCCTCAAAGTAAACAATCAATCGCTGATCGCTTAATGAAGAAAATATCAGAATCTGAAATTGCTCCAGAAATTGACCAAGTTAAAAAACAAATTTTGGACAAATTAGAGTCTTCATCCTCCATTGCAACCGACATAACAAAAATAGAATCTTCAGACTTATTAAGCAACATTTTTGAACCATCAGAATCTGTAATTGCACCTGAAAACCGATCGCCTGAAGCTAAATTAATTGAAAATGAAAAATCACCTGAATTTCTACATTTGGTTAGTGCAATTGAAGTCACACATTGTGAGAAAGTCATGAAATTGCCAGAATTACCGAAAGAACTTGAACAAGATTCTAAACAACTAGCAAAAGATCTGAAAGCACCTGAAACAGATCTGAAACGACTAGAAACACACAATAAACCCCCTTCTGAAATAGATAAAAAATCTTTAGAAAAAGATCCATCTGAAAAAGATATAAAATTGGTGCAAATAGATCCGAAAGTAGCAAAAGCAACGGAAAATGATCCGACAGGATTTGATAAATATTTGAAAAGTTCTGAAAAAGTTTCGTTAGCAGTCGAAAAAGATCCAAAAGGATCTGATGTAAAACAGACAGAACCGTCTCCGAAAGTATCTGAAAAAAGTCCGAAACAACCTGTAAAACAGTTGACAAGTTTTGAAAAATATTTAAAAGGATGTGATAAAATTACGAAAGGAACCTATAAAATTCCTAAAATATCTGATCGAGATCCTAGACAACTAGATAAAAATAAAAAAAAGTCTGAAAAAGATCCAAAAGAAACGAAATTATGTGAAAAAGATGCGACAGGATTTGAAAAATTTCTGAAAGGAACTGTAAAAGATCCGAAAAGTCCAGAAAAAGATCCAAAAATATCCGAAAAAGAACTAAAAGTTTCTGAAAAAGATTCCAAAGGATCTGAAAAACATCCGAAAATTTCTGAAAAAGAACCAAAAAGATCTGATAAAGAACCAAAAATTTCTGAAAAAGATTCCAAACGATCTGAAAAAGATCCAACAGTTTCTGAAAAAGATGCGAAGGGATCTGAAAATGAACCGAACGTTTCTGAAAAGGATTCCAAAGAAGCTGAAAAAGATTCGAAAATTTCTGAAAAAGATTCCAATGAATCTGAAAAAGATGTGAACATTTCTGATAAAGATCCAAAAGCATCTAATAAAGATTTGAAAGCATCTGATAAAGATTTGAAAGCATCTGAAAAAGAGCCTATAGAAACAGATAGCGATCTAAAAATTTCTGAAAAAGATATTAAAAGATCTGAAAAAGATCCAAAACAGTCTGAAAAAGATCAGAAAGGATCTGATAGATATCCGAAACGCTCTGCAAGAGCGCCGCCGAAAGGATATGAAATGTATGCGAAAATATCTGAAAATGATTCGGAAGAATCTGAAGTCTTTCCAAAACGATATTCTAGAGATTCAAAATCATCTGAAGAAGGCCGAAAAGGATCCGAAAAAGAGTTAAGAACTTCAAAACGTCTAGAAAAGTTAAAACTTTCCAGTAGTACTGAATCTGATGATGATAAACCGCTAAAGAAAATTTCAGATAATATTAAAACTACTGAAGAATCTAAAGATAAACCAGAGAGTCAAAACTCAAAAAATCCTGAAACTAGACCCATTGAAAAGCAAATACCAGCCAAAGAAACAATACTAGAACGCGCTGTTGAAGATAAAGTTGTAGTTGAGAAACAACTAGAAGATATGGAAGTAGATTCGGATGACGAACCAAGCGAAGAAGAGACTGATTCGGATGAACCAATTTTGGCACGAAAAAAGAAACAATCTCTCGTCAAACTAGTGAATGTTTCAGATATAATTTCTGGAAAAATCAATGATAGTGATACACCCAAAGTGGCATCGCAACAAAATGTTGAAAATGAGGCGATTGAAATTAAATCTGAACCAGTTTCAGAAGAAGAAGCTACTAATTTGAAATATAGTGTTACATTAACGCGCGTTGAAAAAATTAAAGAAAAAACAGGAAAAGTCGATAACGTAACTTGTGTTATCAATGAAGTTGCTGCGAATTATGGCAACAAAATAGAAGAAGCAAATAAAAATGCTTTAGTGCTACCTACCCGAAAAGAAATTACGCTACGCCCGATTTCTAAATTAATCCAATCGCCTAAACAAAAAGCGAGAAAATCATTTCCAAATAGTCCGCATAAAATGCAAACGATTCCGATACAAATTAAAAAAATTATAGCCGAAAAGAAAGAACCACCAAAACCACAAACAGTTGGTTTAAAAATGGTTTCAACGCTCCAAAATGTGTCAACGTTACAAAACATTTCGACACAAGTTGTTACAAGTACAACATCGTCATCAAGCAAAGATAATATGGTTTACATTGCGCCGCAACCACCGCCGAATCCAACTTTAATGCAACCAAGCCCGATTTTAGCGATGGTACAGCAACCAATTGTACCGCAACCCGGGTTAATAATACAGGGTCCTGCAATACCGCCATTATCAACAGGGCCGAGCACTTCATCTCAATGCGCTATTGTTAATCCGACAAGTATTGACACTTCAGGGCCATCAACAAACGCGTTACCTCAGACACAAACTCTAATTGACATACCAGTGCTACCGGAGGATAGAAGCCAGATTTCGGATACAATCGCCAAAGCAGTTGGGGATTTATTATGTAGGCAACCACCGAGATTGAAGCCCAAACCGCCAGGACCTTTGGCGGCACTTTTCGATGACGGACCCCCGTCAAGTGCGGGCCCTACAACCAAATTGATAAATTCAGTTGCGCACAGAGTAAGTATTTGTATGCTAGCGTTTTGAAGAAGTTTCTAATATTTGCAATAGTTTTCAGATTATTTCCGTGGTTTATTGCGCGAAACACTCGAAGACCTTTCCGCTTTGGGCAACCCTGAATCGAAAATTAGAAGTTTAGAATTAGAAATTGAAACGTTAAAACAAAAACATTCGGAAGAAATGTTAGAATTGCGTAAAAATATCAGTTCGATACTGAAGGATATACAGAAAAGTATTGTTGAGGAAAAGGCGAAGATTGTCGATGAGACACGAGCGGTTAGTGAAGCGGAACGTGTTCGTTGCGTTGAGGAAGCGAAATCGAAACAATGGTGCGCGTATTGTTTAAAAGAAGCTAGATTTTATTGCTGTTGGAACACGAGTTATTGTGATTATCCGTGCCAACAAAAACACTGGGCAACGCATATGAAAACGTGTTCACAGTCGAGTGTTCGACCTGGACCGATCAGTAGCAATTTGTTGGACAAATCCGGTTTACTCCAACAGAACAAACAAATGCCGAAGCACTCATATACTAATAACACTGTAAGTTTGAATGCTATACTATTTTAGCTGTTAACTAAACATAAATTTGTTTTCAGAAGTCTGTCGTAAAACAAACACGGATGATTGTAAAACAAACTACGAATAAACAGGGGCTTAATGTGTTTAGTCCAGTACAACGGGGTATACAGGTATGTTTTTAATCGGCTCTAGCGACATGTATAAATAAAAATACTTCCGAATCTAGATCAGTGTTTGTTAATGGTAGTAATTTTGAAATTTCAGCCTGGACAACAAACTATAACATTGGTGGAATCGACACCTGGTAATTTTGAAATTGTGGGCAACCACGGTCCAATTTCGCTGGGCGGAAAACTGGTTCCGGCTACCACAATAAAAGTAAAACCCGGTAATATGTTGACGGTAGCATCAACGTCGACAAGTAGCACGTCGACGACGGTCGCAGGTACACAAAAAGCCATAATCGTATCCCAAAAACCGGCCGCGATGCCCAAAGTCACCAGTGCGCCAATAAAAGACACAAATACCGAAAATAAAACATGAACAGCTGCGCACGATTTTGCCCACTTCGCTTGCGGTGGGCGAAAAAATTAGCTGGTGAAACTAATTAATCAGTGTTATTAATTTTAAGTGTTAATTTTTTAGTTTATATATATATACATAAATTTAGGTTTTTATGTAGTAAGATCTATTTTGGATTATTATCGAGACTATGTTTATGCTTAGGTGTACATAAAAAAAATGTGTTTTATGATTAAATAATAAACTCTGTTCATTTCTATTTGTTTTGTTTCTTTCATATTATGTTTTATTCATAATAATTTTCATTGAAATTTGTACAACGTTGTAAATAGACTAATAAAAAATATTTGATTTTTAATGCATGATGACATCGTACGATTGGGCGAAGTTTGAAAATATAATTTTCAAATATAATATTATATGTAGCTATTTAGAATCTTTAATAAATAAGTATTTCAATATATTCCGTTATTTGTTTTCATATTTTATACCTTAGTTGCCATTAGAAACAAAGAAAATGAATCATCAAGCACTTTCCCGGCATTTACAATTTTGCCGGCAACCGACGCGGGACTTTCCGCCAACATATCGCGTTGCGCGATGAGTTTAACCAATTCACAGTCATGCATATACGCGAATATTAATACAAAATAACATTAGTATAAATAATAAAAATAAATAGTTTTGTAATATTAAATATTATTTGTAAAAACTTACCCAGTGTTGTAGCGTACTCAAAACAAATTTAAATGTTGTGAACTACATGAAGTTCGTAACAGACCAAGTGGCGCAGTAAGTGATGCGCAGTAATCTCAGGCATACCAACCTGGCGGAGTCCTTTACGATTTCTAGTTCATTTTGGCAGAATGGGTGAGTACATGTGTAGTTTTTATTTAGAAAATCTACGATCATCGGCCGTTTTAACAATGATTGTGTTTCAAAAATTAATAAATCGATATTTTAAAACGTTTATCGAATTGTTTAAAGTGATATTTGTGTTTGATTTACGCCAGATTAATGTTAGTTTGTATCATAACCCATCTTGTGTTTGACAACACACTTGTCTTGTTATTACATTAAATACATGTCCACCTTTCGTTTTTGAGTTAAGACTGGTAATATTAAGAGTTATAAGTCAGTAATACATATTTAAATGTATGATTTTTTCAATTTTGCTAATCTCGTGTGTTGAGTTCTGATTATTAGAAGTATGCGTATTTGAATGCATTGTTTTTGATTACGTATCGAATTTTCAAGCTTTGTTTTTTGGTAATGAGAGTTATAATGTAATTTTGATACCTATGATGATTACCTTACCTACTCTGATTGATGTAGTGACGACAACCCACAGCGTACTGAAGTATCAAATTACTAATTTTGAGCATTTTATGAGTAGTTTTTTTTTTGAGTTATTTGTAGTGAAATTAGTGTTTTTATGTGAGTAAGGTATCAGCCGGGATCACTGGCATAAAAGGAGAGCCACCGGAGGTAAGAGGAAGCCCCTCCGGAAGAAGAGGAAGTTTGAGTTAGGTCGCCCCGCCGCCAATACGAAGGTAAAAATAATTTTTAAAAAATTCTACAAATATTGGTCTATAAATTTAAAATTAATTCAGAATTTAAGTATATAAAAACTAATTTAGACGTATGAGTCTGTATTAGGATTTTAAATTGGCTATTAGGCCTATAAATGTTGATACATATGATGATAATTTATATATAGTTCAACCTGAATGTTGTGATGACTAAAAATTCCACAGCGTACTGAAGTATCAAATATCTCCCCCTTAAAAAACCGACGTAAACCCTAACTGAGCACAAAACTAATCGATTGTTATATATTTGTGTGTTTAGTTGGGACCGCAGCGTATCCATCGTGTCCGAACACGTGGTGGCAATACTAAATATCGCGCGTTACGTTTAGACCAGGGCAATTTCGCTTGGGGTTCTGAAACTTGCGCACGTAAAACTCGTATTATCGATGTTGTTTACAATGCCAGCAACAACGAATTGGTTCGTACCAAGACTTTGGTAAAGAACGCAATTGTTGTCGTTGACGCAACGCCGTTCCGACAATG
This sequence comes from Nebria ingens riversi, assembly GCA_018344505.1. NCBI lineage: Eukaryota > Metazoa > Arthropoda > Insecta > Coleoptera > Carabidae > Nebria > Nebria ingens. The sequence goes on along the minus strand of JADQWA010000115.1, from coordinate 404,731 downwards.
GTACGAAAGCCATTACATTACGCCGTTAGGTCGTAAACGGGGCGCGAAATTGGTAAGTTCATCAATAATTCTCATTGAACATTTGTGTATTTCGAATGATGTTCAAATTCATGCGTGTCATATGATCACCTGATTTAAACTAGCCTTGCTAAAACACTGACGATTCATCTAATTATTATTTATGGAAAACGATTATTTATGTGTTTTAACTAATTGGTATTTGTGTGATTATAGACAGAAGCTGAGGAAGCTATGTTGAGTAAGAAACACAGCAAAAAGGTTGTTAAGAAATACGCCGGGCGACAACGGTTCTGCAAAGTGGAACCCGCGATCGAAGAACAGTTCACAACGGGACGATTGTTGGGTGAGTAGTTTTATTATTGCGAAATGTTTGTTATATACACTCGGAAACGTCGCATACTTGGTTTGGATTGTCGTTGTGGCGTTTGTAATTGTTGCAATTTGTTTAAATGAAGTTATTGTTTATCCAGGATAAATTAAATATATTTCACTTACATCACAACAATGAATAAGTGCTAATTTAATAAATTAATGCCGCATAACTTAACGCGATATACTTCGACTGTTTTATACAATTACATTTACTTTCATTTTATTTACTGCCGCCTTCTCAAACTCATAATTACGTATTTTATATTCACTTTAAATATCCGCATATATGTCACCAATCATTTCTAATTCATGTAAAAACAATAAATTGCGGGCGCTGAAATTAAAATGATGTTTGATTGATTTATATGATGAAAAAACTTAAAGCTAGGGTGCATTTAGTGGGGAAAATTCGTTCTGAATCGACCTCCTGTGTCCTATGATCCACGCTTGTCATAGTTACGCTGATTTCCGCTTAAAATATAAGCTTTCCCCAAGTAGATTTGCGAAAATTATATTTATTTTATTTGTGTTTATAGCATGTTTGGCATCCAGACCTGGACAGTGTGGACGAGCCGACGGTTATATTTTAGAAGGAAAAGAATTAGAGTTCTATATGCGTAAGATAAAATCTAAGAAAGCGAAATAAAATGTAACTTTGGTGTGAAATAAAAATCTGTCACCCCATATTTGTAATTATATTTGTTTTTATTTAAAACCGTGTTTGTCTTTATTTCTAAACCTTTTCAGGGCGTTATTACTTTTTGGTTATTCAACTAAATAGTAACAATTGGCGCTTAAATATATGTGCCGCTATCTAAAAATCATTTATTATACTATATACGTGGGTGTTAGTAATTAAAAATAATAATTTTGGATATGTGGCAGTGTATTTCTATAAAATTCATACATTTATATTTTTGTGTGCATTACATACATTGATTTATTTTACAACTACGAAAATGCTAAATAATTTTTAAAAAAATTATCACTGGCTTAATGGCATTAAAAAAGTATTTTTTTTTTAGTATTTTTAAACATTGAATACTAGAACAAAATTAGGCAGATAAGTTATGAAATTACTACATTCATATATTACTTAAATTAATAAAATGTAGTTATTTTTATAAATAATTACAATAAATGTTCCAACAAGTATAAAATATTACGTTTTTCTTGATGGAACATAGACAAATATTCATACGTTTTGGACTCCGCACCTTAGAACAACGTTCGCCGTAACTGCACCATCGCTAGCCGCGACGATAAACTAACTTCCCGGGATAATCAAATACATTATAAAATACACCATCGCTTCCCTTTAAAGTCAAACTAACTTCAGGGTATTAAATATTTTTATAAAAACAATGAATACTTAAACATAAGTGGCACAATTACCCTAAATTAATACAATTCTAATTATTGTATCCTTGAATTAATCGGATTGACAATTTTACCAGCAACTAAAGTCACGTCGATTTCAGAATCCATTACGAAATACAGAAAAGGATGTGTTGCTTTGAAATCAACAGGCCCGTACCGGTAAAGATTTCCTGAAATTTATCAAAATTCTACTCAAGCATTGTTTAATTACACTTAAAAAGTAGTATATACCGACTCCATTATTTGTTATATATACTATACTTGATTCCTCATTACTTTTAAACATTTATTTATAGTTTAAAAACTAAATTTAACTATAGATGTTTGTCATATATGTAGAAATAACAGATTATTTTGATATATATTTATAAATGAGTTGAATAGCATAAGTTTATTATCAGTTACAGTGTTGTAGAACGCGTTTAAGGTGGATTCAAGTATAGTGACGTTCGTTTCTGATTGTTGGGTGCAATGTGTGGTGTGTGTGTATGTGTTTAATTTAAGCAACACTAAGTTAAACAATGCAAGTAATTATGTTGTGAATTCATTGAAACGCCTCGGTGCATGCGGCTACAAAACTCGTTTAATTATCTACAAAATCTTTACGCAATTTGAATTTCGTTCGAATTCAAGGTTATGTGTGCACTCATCGGAGTTTTCAGTTGAGCTTCGTGGCTTCTTCAAATTCTGGATGTATATTAAGGTATGTATCAGTCTAGTTTATAATTATTTAAAAGATGCGCAAATATTTTTCCGAAATATAAAACATGGGAAAACATTAGATTTTGAGATTATATATATATGTTTAAAATGTCCTTGAACTATTTTTTGTTTGCGCTATGATAATTTCAAAAACGAATTAACCTATAAAAGCGAAACTTATTTTGACGCGATACCAGCCGACCGGAAGTGAATATTTATTCGCGTTATTTTCATTTGATGTTTTATCTCAGTAACTGCTACATTATAAGGGACATTTATAAGAATATACAAGTTTCTTTACAACTTTTATTCGAAAAGTTTCCTTGTAGAATGTAATTTAAATAAACTTACGATTTTTCGTTAACATGTTTGGATCCATGTAATTTTTAATCATTACTGTGATGGCTTGTTCAATGTTGGTCACATAAATATCCTTGTCCTCGGTCATCGGTGAAAAGTCTGAATGGTTCGGTTCGAAAATCGCTCGGATACCGATCTGAAAAAGGGTCGTCATTATCTCTAAAAACTATAATTATTTTAGGAACCTTGAAAAACAATTTTTATCTGCAATTTTAAACAAAGTATCCTATAATAATTTTACTATTCACATCCTAAATTATGGTCGCGTATTATAAGTAATTATTATTACTGTAGTTTTATTTAGCAGTACCGCCCCAAATGTTACCTAATCCAATAAAACTCCATAAGAACCTTCCAAAATATATATATACATATATATATATATATATATATATATATATATATATATATATATATATATATATATATATATATATATATATATATATATACATATATATATATATATATATATATATATATATATATATATATATATATATATATATAAAATATATATATATATATATATATATATATATATTTTAATCTTATGTTTATTATAATAACGTCTATATTGTTCTAACTTCCGGTATAAAAGTCATATTATTAACCAAACTTGTGTATTATTATTATTATTATTAAAAAAAATCGTTCAATATATATATATATATATATATATATATATATATATATATATATATATATATGTATATAGTCCCTATAGCGTTATAGTAATTCAACCCCTAAGTTGCATTATAACTGATTTGTTTAAATATTTATAAAATTATAAATACCCTTGAAATATGCTACTAATATAAAAAAAAATAATAAGATATTTTACTAATGATTCATTAAATTATTTAAAATTTTAATCTTATGTTTATTATAATAACGTCTATATTGTTCTAACTTCCAGTATAAAAGTCATATTACTAACCAAACTTGTGTATTATTATTATTAAAAAAAACGTCTAAATTTCTATGAAATATATAATATTTACCTTCTGTAATGATGACGTCAAAATGACGAAACCACGGAGCATAAAACTCGGGATAATAGCTCTCACGTACGTTGGTCTCATATGCGAAACGATCTGCTTCAAACTAGCAGTTTTGCCAATCTCACAAATTAAACTATCAATCCCCTGGGCTTCTACCGGTAAAACTAATAATAAATAATACTTAGGGCTGTCCAAAGGGAACTTCAAGGCGAGCGCATTTAAATTACTAATGTAAAAAAATGGTAGCACCACGTCGTACGTCATAAAATGTACGTTTTTTTCATGAAAAGTGCCTCCAACTAAAAACGAATACTTTTCAGTTTCCACTTCTTGTGGAGGGAATATATCACTGTTGTGACCATCATAATATCTAGCGATTACATAATCAATTATCGATCTTTTAGTCCGATTCTGTGATTGCGCTTCTATTAAAGTAGTTAAAGTAGCATCCTCCATATATTTAGTATGTTCAACCATGTTCTTAGTTGCGCTCGCCATATTTTTAGTAGCATCCTCCATTTTTGTAGAGTTAGCAATATTTATAGAACGCTCCATTTGATTTTCTAGTTTAGCTTCTAAATCGCCTACTGACGGCGCTAGTGTAGCGTCCGCCATTTTTGTTAAACTGTCACCAATTTCAATAGAAATCATTTCAGTATTCAAACCTCCAAAATCTGATACAGATCTTTTTACAAGGTTAGTTGTACCTTCCAAATCATCAACTAGAGGAGTTGTAGACGCTTCCTCCAGATTAGCTAAAGTTTCAGGAGTTTTTACTGCTCGTTTTTCAGGAACTAAAATTGTTTCCGCAACAGGCGTCGTAGATATTTCCGGAACATTAGTTGTGGTTTCAGTTACAAGTGTTGTTGCAGCAATTGTACTTGTTTCAATTTCATTATTAACTGTTACAGTTGTAATTTGAGTAGTTTCAGCAATTGTTGTTCCAACGGTAATTGTTGTCTCAGCAATTGTTGTTGTTCTCTCAGTAATTGTTGTTTCAGCAATAGGTGTTGTTATTTCTGTCGTTTTAGCAACCGGTGTCGTTATTTCTGTCGTTTCAGTTAACAGTGTTGTTGTTTCAGGAAACGTTGTAAGTTTTATCGCTGAAGTAGTTTCAGATACCGGGGTAGTAGTTTCAGGTAATTCAGTCATTGTAACAACACGTGTTTCAGCTGTTTCTTCAGTTGTTACAGCCGGAACTGTTGTTGCAATGGTTGTAGTTGTAATATCGTCCATTTGTGTTATATTTTCTTCTGTTACTTCTGTAGGTGCTGTTTCAGTTGTGATATTTACTGGAATTGTTGTGGGCTCATCTGTTATATTAGATGTGGAAGTAGTTGTGCTGATGTCTGGATAGATCGGAGTGTTAAATGACGTCATATCAAATCCGTAAAAGCGCAAAACTGATTGGTAGTCTGGTTTCAGTGTAACTTGTTCTGAACTTAGGGATAGGCCTGATAAGAAGCCTTCTTGTGGTATAAAATAGCTCTGGAAATGTTTATATTAAACTAGGTTTGTTAGTTAGTGAGTTTGGTGTATTTACACGTAATAAGCGATGTATGTCTCGCAACCCGACACGAATTACATCTTTGTCTGAAGGAAATCCTCCACATTGTTGGATTTCAAGGGCTGCTCGCCCTCGTACTCCCTCTAGAAGCGCGGTTAATATACTTGCGACCCCATACGGCGACAGGGCTATATTGTTTTCGTTGTTTACGTTATGCATCTATAGAATATTACAAGAAAAAGTATCTTAATATAAAATAACTTCTAGGAGCCTTCAATAAAAATTAATGAATTTTTAGGAATTGTAAAACTAGTTGAAGAAGCGTCGAAAATAGTGTTTATACTTATGAAATTCACAGAAGTTTGTTGTAATTCTATATATTTATATCATTTACCAAAGATATATAATTTACCGTATTATTTGATTGGCGTATTGACAGATTAGTTGATTTTTTATTTTAAAACGTGTTTTTTATTTATAAGAATAACAAAGTATTTTATAAAAAAAACTGAGGTGAATGAAACTGGTTGTGTGTTTAATTACAAGCTTAATTACTAGAATATAATGTTTAAATAAAGGACTATGAAACTACACATTGTGCATAAATAATTATAAAGCAATGAAAAGTGTCACTGAAACTTTATATAAAAGTAATTATGTGAACAGAGCTAAATTATAAACAATCAAGTTACAAAAATTTCAGAATTTTTTTTTTAACTTATATGTTACTTAGACCTATATACACACACATATATATATATATATATATATATATATATATATATATATATATAATATATATATATATATATATATATATATATCAGGAATTATTTTATTTTCAACCCCGAAAAAATGTAATTTTCTAATATATTATTACACATATACTAGTTTGCATTAAAATAATTATTTTTGGAAGAAAATAGCTACAACATTTTAATTTTAAAACATCTAATTATTTCACATTCTCAAAAATGATATTAAGCAGCTGAATAAAAATGTACAAAATTAAAAAAAAAAAAACTTACTTTGAGAATATTTAGTCCCAAATTATTGATAACATCTACCATAACTTCCGATGGGGTTCTTGGTTCCGTGTGAGGTGTATGCCATGTTTTAATATGCGAATTCGACGTCGCAACACAAATAGAAATAATCCAAACACTGAAGAGCCACTTAACAGCAAACATCGCTACTCAAATGATACAAACACACTATATTACCTGGTACACAGATGCTCAGGTACAACCGCGGATCAATTCTAACATAAAATGACAAAAAAGTCGCGGGGGGGACTGATTATTCTTAAAATACGTCCACAATACAAAGAAACAATCGGAGTCACTTAAGAAATAACATATAAAGTGGCAAAAATCGATTTTTTAAATAGAAAACAGCATTTTAGAATTTAAAATTTGAGTCACTACTAAATTAAAAAAATATTTAATTATTATTAACGCAATTATAAAATTCACATATGTACACTAACATATCGATATATACAAATAATTACTGTTATAATATCAATTATAAATTGTGTATATTGCATGTTATTTGTTTGTTTTCAGTAATTTGAGTTTCATAAAAAATCGCCTAAATTCGGGTTACCGACTTTTCTTTTGTGTGTCGCGGTAAACACTATATATAATTTATTTGCTTTTAATTAAGGTTATCTACTAGAATTATTGATAGATTATTGATTTTTACTAAAATAATACGTTCTAAAAATGACTATTTGTGAACTGGTACATCTTTCCGGTTGCCTTCAACAACTAATGCAATACCTAATGACAATTAGCCTAACAAGGTCATTTGTACATTGCATATAATCAATTTTTACAATTTTTTTCTATTTAATTTATACTATCATCTGAACTACAATAGGTACCGCGTGTCAAATGAGGCGTTTATATAATTACAAATGTTCCCTAAATAATTTGTATGTTAAAAACATCCAAAAAATCATAAAATTAAAGCAACAAATAAACGAATCATTTAAAATATTCAATATAAAAAACGATTTCATGCCCGAGTTTAATGCGACGCCATAAATAATAGATTGAATTTGATGAACAAAGCTTCCAAACTGGTTTAAAAGTGAAAACAAAAAAAAGCATGTTGAACCAGATGAAATTCGTATATTTTAAAATCGAATTTAATTTCGCGGTCTATTACAGAGTTAAGTTCGTTCTTTCTGCGTCAAACAAAGGTCCGTTTATTTATCTAAACCAATCGCGATTGTTTAGATGTGAATGGGTACGTGTGGTTTGGTGTGTGATTGGTTGTGTGAAATGATTGAGTGTTTGTTTGTGGTTGAAAGAATGGTGGTTTGATTTTTGCGCGCCATTTGCGGTGCGCGCGCATGTTTATAAGATGGCGATTGCTCGGCTCACTGATTACAGTCAATTTTAAATCCGTAAATATCAACTGTTCTAATGGCTTAATCAGTGAATCTTGTATTTTATGTAAATTGTAAATAGTTCTTTGTATAGTTAGTGATAATATTTTTGTGTTGTGATTAATAAAATCGTGTGTGTTTTCATCGGTTTATTGAAGTAGTGTTTTTTGTGTTTTGTGTGGGAATCTTTACTAACTAAATAACCGGACTCTTGTGTATGTGTACGGTTTCGTTTCGCGATTATACGTTATTTTGATGGTTCAGAGGTGGACAGAACAAGCACAGGTACATTTATTGTTGTTATAACCATGGTCTTTGTCCATTTTCTCATAATGCCGGTTATGTTTTCTTTGTGTCAAAACGGTTTGGCTGCCATTTGTTTTGTAATCTGAAATGTCATCTTGCAGCATTTTTCATCATGAATCTTCCAACACCCTAGCTACATTTGCACATTTCCAGTCAATTTACACTTATTTCCCCAGTAGAAATTCTTATTTACATATTAGTTTGTTAAATTCACTTTTTTACCATTTATGGTCTGACATTTCATACAACAAAATGCTACTTCGTACTCCATACAAGAGTCTCGCTAATTTAGCGACACCCCAAACTTGATTTGTACAAAACTTGCTAGTAAAAACAGTTTTATTCGGTTTCTAACTATTTAGTATGTAAAATCATCGTTGTAATGTGAGTTTGAACATTATTTTTTACTATATTTCTGATTAATTATCTAATTTATTTCTATACACGATTTGTATATTGTATATCAAACAAACATTCTTTTACCATACAATTGCTACTATTTATAACATATCGTAACTCATTAATACCAATATTGTTCTTTAAACAACAAAACAAGTATATTTCGTATAAATTCGTCACAGAAACTTAGCAATATGTAGGGTTATGTTCGTAGTTTTGGAAACTATTTCGGGAGCATTTCTATGTATAGTAAGATATATATATATATATATATATATATATATATATATATATATAATATATATATATATATATATATAAATATATATATATTGGTAGGGTTTCTAGTTGAGGGTTTGCTTTGTAATCTGTTCAAATTGATTTTAAAATTTGACTATTTTTAATTTTGTTAGGAAGTTATTTAAGTATTAAATTATAATAATGTTTAATTATGAGTAGCAAATGATATAAAAACTAGTGTAAATTTTTAGTTGAAGTTGGATGACAAATACATTTTTTCTAATAAATTAGATTATGTGATATATTTCCTTATATTTGTTTATATATAATATACGAAATGACATAAGTTGGCAATGTTTTGTTATCAATACACTTAAATCATTTATATTTTAATGTAACCATGACAACTCTGCGGAATACACACAGCTAGACAGACAATATTCGGCTATTATATAACAATGCTACATACTACTAGGGGTTGGTTTAACAACGTTTAAAAATAATTAATATGGATGTATTTCAAAAAAATTAAAACAAAATTGATTTTTTTTTAAATATCTAATAATAAACTATAAATATATATATATATATATATATATATATATATATATATATATATATATAATATATATATATATATATATATATATATATATATATATATATAAATATATATATATATATATATATATATATATATATATATATATATATATATATATATTTAAACCTTAGAATGTCTTATATATTTTTTTTTTACGAATACCGCAATTTTGAGTTTGTCTAATTTTGTAAGAAGAACCTGTAATTTTTTAAAAAATTAAGAATTGCGTTCGATATATTTAGAAACTTAATTCAATGTGTGTAATTGAATTAAATCAACGCATTATTTATATTTCTTTTTTGTGTGTGTTTGTGGTTCTAGTGACGGTTACACCAATGAAGTGGTTGGGCGGTGGCGGAGGTGGCCCCGTAGTGGGCTCCGAAATGGAAAACGGCTCCAGAGGGCCCGGGCCCCAACGATCACAAGACGACGCCGCTGTTGGTTACGTGTTTCAGCGTCCACCCGATCCTGAATTCCCACAATTCGATATGAAACAAGGCCGCTGGGCCTTAGGAGATGACGCTATTGTTGAGGTAATTACACCCCATTTTAATGACTTTATTACTTAAATATATTTATATACATTTATAAAAAGAGCAATGGTGGTTTATAAATTGGATTTGAAATCAAAAATGTTTTAGAATCACGATAAATGGAAGTACCCAGTAAATTCAAAGGTGGGAACACCTACAAACAGCATGTCTAACATGATTGGCGTTCCACAAATGGCCCCTGGTGTCTACGACACCCTGCAAGCCAAAGCCATGGGGGCAGAGCACCTTGTGTACCTTCCGAACCAGGTGAACATGCAAGGGATACCTATGCATCAATATATGCAACAGAATTGCATCCCACAACATCAAAGTCAACTCAGAAATCAGGTGAGTCTTTAAATTTTATTTATATATATATA
>JADQWA010000115.1:366853-394425 GCA_018344505.1 Nebria ingens riversi | reverse complement strand
GTGTGTGTGTGTGTATGTATGTATATATAGTAGTTTCTGAGACGCTGCCACCATTTTCGTTTCTATTGTGTCATATTTCTTAATTGCGTTCATATATTCTACGCTTTCATAGATCACTCTGTTCCAATCGTGTAAAATCCAAAACACTTTAGTAGATTACATATGCAATTTGCACAATCACCAAAAATGTATTAATGAAGCGGAATTAATTGCAGATTATAAGTTTCAATTCAAAAGCTAATTATCATGTGGCATCATCATATATTCGCAATAGACCAGATTATATTTGCATATTTAAACTTATCATTCGCTTAACGTCGCATAGCATAGATTGGTGCAATCAACCTTAACATACATTGGAACACCCGTTGAACATTATATATTAAACAATTACATGACAATTCCATCTGAATTTATTGTTTCAAACACATTTCACAATTTCACGTCACATACATATGTATGTATGTATGTAGAACAACAGAATCTTTTTGTTTGAGATGTAGCAACGTGAACACGAATTTATATTACGTCTGGGCACATATCACCTTGGCGCTCAAATTATCAGTAACAAAAACATCTTTTTATTAAAATTTCTTGACTTTATTGCCTAAATAATAAATATCTGCTGTTTTACTCTATAACTTTAATAACCTTGATACGAATTAATATTTTTGTATATATTTATAGCTTATATTTATATTTAAACAATATATAGATCAAATAACTAGGTTTGGAGATTTGTTAAAACACATTTTTAATGTTGCGAACGAATTTAAATTTTGTATAATGGTGTGTTATTGTTGATTTTCATTATCACAAGATAAACAAATTATCTGAATGTATTGACGGGTTTTATCTTTAGTAGAAAAATTGTTTATTTTGCTTAACGTTTGAGTAAGTGTGCCATGAAATAATTCAAGATCTTATTCGACGTTGTACTTTTATAAAATATAAATCATAATAAACAAAATTGAATTTTATTAGAGGTCGTAAATACAAATTATGAAAGCTAAACCCATAGGCGCTTCTTGACTAAACAATAATAAATTATTTTAATATCTTTTGTTTTCTTTTTTATATTTATAAAACAAACAATGCCTTGAACTTTTTTGTTTTGTATGACGTCTTCCGATCTTAATAAAAATGAAAGCTATATAAGATTGCTTATTTTTAAGTCGTTATTAATATTGATAAAAATGACGCGCGTTTAAATGTTTAATAACGTATTTAGTTTGACATGTCAATGACATCATACATATTTTATTTGCGTAATACTAAGGTCAAATACTCTACTCTAAATACTAAAGTGACGAATGCGAACGTTAGGGCAAAACCTTAAATTCTCGAACTCTTTAATTTAAAGTCGTGTTTCTATTTATAAAGCAGGTTAAAATGATTTAAATATAGTTCATATTTATCAATTTCTACATGTGTGCTGTAGTGGAAATAGTTTAATCGCAAACCGGAAGTCAGTAAGATAACACATTTTAGCTTTGTAGGTGCAAAAAGACGGTTAATCATGTGTAGACATATTTTTAGTTTCTTATCAGACTGAATTTAGTTACATATCATTTTGAAGTGTGAATAATCGCTTCTGAGACGCCATATGATTAAATATTGCAGTTGCAACTGTTGTATTAAAAAAAAAACATTTTTGTATCAGCCATTACGGAACTAATTAATTATTTAGTAATTTATTTAGACATATCATAAGTTTGGCTTCAATGTATCGATATTTATTTTTTGTTTGTTTGTTATCACGTACCCATAACGCAACCGGAAATGATCAAATTAAATAAATAGAAATTGTTATTTGTATTTTGACCTTTATGTTCAGTGAACCACCGTGGCATTCACATTGAATTTATATTTTACGATAAACTTGCTTTATTATTGACTAGTAATATTATAAATGAGTCATTTTTATTAATAAACCTACACAAGTCTATACGCAATACCAAATTAGTATACGTACACACTACTGTATTTAAAACTAATTTCGGATTAACCAACCCTTCATACATTAGAAAACTAAAGTTTTACAATATGGCTTAATATTGCGTAATTCTTAAAAATGACGTCATTCGAATGTATAGCATTTTTTTTCCCGTATCAGTTCATTTTATATTGTAATTGTTGCGAATCGTGACGACACAAGTAATACCTCTGTTGGATAACAGCTTATAACTTACTAATACAGTGCCACCAACTGTATAATGCGGAAAACACTAGTTGGTATATTGTGCAACGTTAAAAATTCATACTTTTAAATATTTTAAACAATTGCATTTCGATCAATAATTTGATGATACAAGAGCTTTTCATAAACGAATAAAAGAGGGACAGGACAATGAAATTGTTAAATGTATTTAATCAATATATGCATCTTTTTAGTGTGTGATTAAATGAGTATATTGATTAATTATAATTCAGCAAGAAACAATAGACAATGATTAGCATTTTAATTAAATGTAGATGTTGTCAAAATCTATTGTGTTTTTAGGGATAAATAAATAATCGATTTTACTGTGTGATTTTATGATAAAATCGCTTGCGAATCTCTATATTATTAATTTTATTAACGTAGTTATTATTACGTAATCCAATAATTTGAGTCCCGTTTACCCATCTATACCTCCGTCCATGACTCGCTGCTGGAGTCATTGTCCCGGAGCCTGCACTGCCAAGGTCGCCGACAGTTTTCCCACTTCTCTCTACCATCCTTTCTCCAACACTACTCTCATATTCCTATCCTCGTCTAGTCTATTATAGCATGTTATAGTTACATCTCAGTTTACGATCGATTTGTCGAGGGGTTTGAAGGGGGAGTTGTAAATAGGGGGTTCTTTTAAAAAATATATTGTAAATAAGGGATGTTTTGAAATCGCGTATTCTATTAATATCTTTTAATTATTCAATATCTAACAACACAAAAGAACCCTATTCAGGGATTCCAATCTAAAAAATGTTTACCGATTACTTAAGCCCCGTTCGACTAGCTTTAAATAGTAATCCCGAACATTTATGCAGCGACTGTTTCACCAAAAAAAAAACATACCATTTTTTGTAAATACCGTTTTAAAATTCAAGCCATGTTGTCAAAAATATACGCATGGTTACTAATTCGTTTTAAAGTAATGTTCACATTTTCATACGTGCACTCCTATATAGTAATTACCATTAGGTATGTTCTAAATTATTTAAAAACACAGTTACCCGTATGTATTTTGTATGTTATAACCTTCAGATCTTAAAATAGAAAATGTGACACGGCATACTGGTATTCCGATCACGTCCCATACTCTATTTTGTGCTCGGAGTGCGCTAGATTTCAATACCCGAAAGTCTAACCAGATTAAATTTATAATAATAATATGAGTGGCTAAAGTGTAAATAAATTACACGACTGGACTATTGCATAGGGGCGTGCCTAATGCACTAGTTCGTCTACGTTCGTTCCTGTTGTGTTGTCACTAGTGGGATACCGCTATCCTGTTATTATAAACAAGGCTATCGCGGTTTACAGAGTAAGGTTTATGTTACACAAACATTAGAGCTTGTAGCTAGGTTCATGTTTGTAGTGCAGCGGTTCTAAATTACAGTTGGATATTGTAGTCTATACAGTATTACTAAAATCAGAAATGGGGTTGTAATATAGTACTAATAGTAGTAATAATACTAGATAATAGTTCATTTTCATTATAATTAATTAAACAACAACTCAATTAAATGTAACATTAATTAAAAATAACCCTATTCTGAGAGTTAAACTACAACATTGCATTTCCATATATAACATAAGCTAGCTTATGACGTCACAACTAGTCAACACTCAGCAAAGGGTCTATTTAAAGGGAATAGGCATGACGTTATGTATGTATATATATATTGACGATATCGTTACAAATAAATATACTTTCTATATCGACTAGTGGTACTAAAAATAAATCCAATATTTGTGTTTTTATATATTTTCATCCAACTAAAACTAACAGTAAACTTTCTATGTTCCCGCACGTACGATATTATAGAGTTTGGTTTTGGGAACGGTTTCCCGCGCGCGTATGAGTCGCTTGCCGCGTTCACCCTCTGCATTGCGCCCTTCGCGCCGCTATCGACCCAGTGACGGGTTTCGCGCATTCTCTAGCTGTGGTTCCCGCCAGCGAACACGGCAGCCACCGGCATTCGCTCGCTCGTTCGCCCCCCCGAAGACGAGGTCTAGGTCAAAGACCTGCAGGTTATAACCTGCGCACATGATACCAGGATCTAGTCTAGCCTATAGGTGCTCGCAAGATACCCCCTCCCTCTCCATGGGTCTTACAAGAGTTCATATTTAATAAGCGTTAAAAAATTGATGTAATTTTAAATCAATGTACAAGGGTTGTATGACGCATCGGATTTTTTACCTCTCTCCATACGTAGGTCAGAAAAGCTTAAGTATTAGAGGTTGTAACATTCTTTCATTTTGATTAATTCCATAAAAATCCAATTTTATTTACTATTTTAATTTAAAAGTGGTAAAAGTTTTGCGCACAATATAAATTAATAAATTTTACTTAAAGTTGTAATTTTAAAACATATTCGCCCACTTAAATTTGCAAAATTGGTTTAAACCCTTTAAATAATTTTGTTTTACAGATTCTCCGTATAGATTTACAGAATTGCACTATAAGCCTGTTAGACTCTACATGGCTAAAAGTGTATTACTTTAAATATACCCAAATATATATATATATATATATATATATATATTATATATATATATATATATATATATATATATATATATATATATATATATATATTGAAATTAATTATTTAAGTTGGTGAATTTTGATTATTGGTCGACTGTATTATAGATAATTTTGTTTATTTTTAGATCGCTCCTGCGGCCAAAAAGTTATGGGGCCTCGAGGGTGGCAAAGACGCTGGCAAGTTGGCTCTGCATCCCCTGAACCACGAGCAGGTCTGGCGCGACCCAACTTGGTCTACAGCAGGTCAGTGCACCTTTTATTTTATTCCCTCCACCTTGCATTCATTGGTTACAGTCTCTACAGACATATATACCACTCTCACAGTATTTTCTTTATTTTGACTCTAGTAGTACGTGAGTACTTTACTAAAAATGTACAGTATTAAGTACAGACCATACTAAGATAAATTTATTATTCAATATAATACCAAATGCTCTTCCAAAGCCGCCAAATTTGAAAGACTTTGTGCAAACTTTAGTCTTACATCGCGTTTTAATCATTCAAACAGTAATTTCGCAATAACTTAACAGTGCTGCCATCTATCAACCATTTTCAATACTAAAACCGCGCTTTGATTCATATGCACATGTTATGCCGTAACACCTACGTGATCAGGAATAGACTATTGGACTAGCCACCATTGACTGTTTGAATATTTCAAACATAAAATGACATATTTTAGTTATAATAATTATGTGATTATATATTCAATTCAAATATAATCGAATTTTTAACTAAAAGTAGAATACGGTTAAGATGAAAGGTTCGCAGTAAACTACATTATCTACACATGCGTCGACTAAAAAGGAATCTAGGTACCATATCACTTTACGGTACCTAGGTTGTCGTGTAATTGACCTAATTAACGCTAATTCAGGTGAACGATGCCACTAAAGTAACAACATTTCCGTGTTATATCGTGTTAGTCACTATAGTGGTTAAAGGCCTTGAGAATTAATACATTTTAGGTTAGATGCGCGAGTTGGTCAAAGTGGAATAGATTACGACACGTTAGAGATTACTTTGTAGTGTAATAGGTGATCTTGATATAATAGCAATTGCTCGAAATATAGATTTTGTAAACCTATAGCTGGAAAGTCTATAAGGAACTATGATAAATAAAGCATTTTGTTAGAAATCTGAAGTTTGCTATGCCGGAATTTTACACGTGTTTACGATTATGCAAATGTTTTCGACGCGTTAAGTTAGGTTAGGTCAGTTTTGACTTGTATACTTTCGAAATAAATCGATTTGACTCTTATAGTCTATCCCACTAAAGTTGTGTGTTTTAACCGCACTATTTTTGGCTACTGTACAAGTTTCTTAATGCAGTCAAGGTCAATGTTTTAAATGCACTAATTCGTAAACGTATTTATATATATATATATATATATATATATATATATATATATATATATATATATATATATATATATATATATATATATATATATATATATATAT
Organism: Nebria ingens riversi; assembly: GCA_018344505.1. NCBI lineage: Eukaryota > Metazoa > Arthropoda > Insecta > Coleoptera > Carabidae > Nebria > Nebria ingens. The sequence goes on along the minus strand of JADQWA010000115.1, from coordinate 388,207 downwards.
ATATATATATAATATATATATATATATATATATATATATATATATATATATATATATATATATATATAAATATATATATATATATATATATATATATATATATATATATTTATATATATATAAATATTATAGTTATAAAAAAATATTTTGGAAGCGTAACGAGAGACACAGTAAAAGTGAAATTGTGCGTGTGAGTCCAGTCACGTCTCTGTGGTTACGCATAATATCATTTATTCTTCTGTTGGTAATGTTTGATGTTCGACGAGTGCGTCGTTGCTCGGGATATTTGTTCGTGAGGTGGGTCCGGGTAGATAAGTTTGCAAAGTACGTCGTCTTGGTTTGCTTATTTGAAACGTGATGTACAGTTGAACTTGGTTATCTATGCCATACCGAATTGGATTTCGTTTTATTTGAATACGGTTCATCATTTAACCATACATAGTTTTCCGGACCTTTGTTTGATTGAGGCAATCGATCTGTTAGAGTGCCTGAGTGTCCAGTTTTCATGATTTCCAATAAGAATGTATAGGGTGGGCCATTTGTTAGCTTCTTTTTGAAGTGCGTGCTATTTCAAAAGTTTGCAACAATGACTTGGTGTAAGGAGATTTGACACTACCTATCTATCAATGTCAAGCGCGTCAGTGTTGCAAATTGTTGAAATATCACGCACTTCAAAAAGAAGCTAACAGATGGGCCATCCTATATCGTATGCGTGAATGGATGTAAAGGAGTTTTAGTCACCCTATTTGATGGGAATAGTTATGTTTGTTTAAAAATTGTTTATAAATTGAAGTAGATAAAAAATGATCACATAATAATTTGCATATCTACCTACTGACATTTAGCACAACCTTCGCAAATTTAAATTTTCACATAAAAAAAAGTATCTAAAACTATTATAAAAGTTATTTGAAAGTTGAATAAAATTTGATACAGTAGTTATTATCGGATATATACAAACGTCACGTTCTCGTCATGTCATTGCTAATCGGAATTAATTCATGGGAATTTTAAATCAAAAAGCTCAAATGAAATGTTGGTAATTTACTGTAATTTAAATTTTGATTTGCCGCGGTCTAGAAATTATTTGTGTTTCGTTTTAATGTACTAATAAAGCGGGGAGTGTTGTTGATGTTGTGCGATGTTCCCGGTTGCCGCATAGCTCGTCGGCGCTAGTTTCCAGGCTCACTGATTGATGGGCGTGTAACGGCAGCGGTGTACGGTGGCGTCGGTGGGCTCCGCGTCGTTGTTATGGTGACGGTGGGTCGCCGCGAGTGGCGCCTGTCGCCGTGGCGACATCCGCCACCAGCTACCATACCCGAGCACCACCGCCGTCATCAGCTCGTTACGTCATACCAGGACTTGTAAACTACAAGATAAGTGTTCGAACTTTAACAACGTTGCCATTTGGATATTAATTTTTGTTAGCAAATATTTATATTCATTTTATTCTTTTCTACATACATATACTTATTGGAAATTATTTAATTTTTTCAACTAGTACTACACACAGTTTTATGAGTATATGAGAATGACAGCTATATATGGCGGAGGTGTAGGCTAGTGACGTCATCATACTATTTTAAACGGAAGTAGTTATTGATTCTTAATATTTTTAAAGTGATTGTGTATTAGTATAATATTGCTAATTAATGTTTTAATTCATATTTGTTATATATATATATATATATATATAAATTTCGAAATTTTATTTATTTTAATACGAAAGTAATATTTCGTTTTCTATTACCCCTATGTGTTACTGACTTATGAATGTATTCACTCGAATGTAAAGCGCGCGTTCGAAAACGAACTTATTCCATAATATAAAAGTTGTAAAATTGCTTACGGTTTGGAACTTGGCTCCAATACGACGCCAATCAAAATATAATCATTTCGTTTACGAACTAGACTCGTATGTGTGTTTCAAACGCAAGAAATTGACTATGGAAGGCAGCACATATCTATTCATATTATTTGAGCAAATTACCAAACTATAATAATTAATGTTTGTTTCCTGGAAGTGTCTTTAGAAAGAAAATAGGCAAAATAATTTTCCCGGATATATCACAGACACACCTGAGCTATGGCGCACCTGTGTATATTATCATTTTATATGTATATCGACCACTCATGTGAGACTCCGCCCCACCCATTTTTACTGTATGTTTATGAAACTTATTTAATTATGTATTACCTTACCCGTATTTAAACGGGATATTTTGTGAAAATTCCGTGATAGAAAATGAAAGTCATCGAAATTTGTGGCTCACTGATTTATTCCAACAATTATTTTTGTTAAATAACTTTCGTTTTTAATTATATAAAAAAAAATGCGATAAAGCCTACATCATCATAAATATCATATATAAAGCAATTTTAAAAAGTGATCAATCTAATATCCTCTATTCAGAATTATAAAAAAAAATTAAAACATTTTATGTAATTTCATTATCAATAGTGCGGTATATGATTTTTTTATTGGCTCTGTGGTACACCACTGAAAAAAGTTGACCATCACTGTTATACATGGTTGGCAATCTCTTTATCTCACAGCATGTCATAAGGTAAAAAATATATTATATCAACGAACCTTGTAAGGCTTAATTTGAAGTTATAAAAAAGTGTAATTTATTTATTTATTAAAGTCACATTTCCATATATATATATATATGAAGCAATTTTGAACATTTATAGGATGTATTAATTGATATTCTTTGGGCAACCAAGCTTGGCTAACCATTGTTTATAAAACTTGATTTAATTTAAAAGGTGTTTTCAAATTTGGCAATCTAATTTTTTGCTCAAGGTAATATATTACGACATATTTGCAATTAACAAGCCATGAAGTTTATTACACATAAGATTCGATTACCTACAAATGACTATTTCTTTTATAACGCTACATACTTAAATAATATCAGCGGCCATTTTATAAATATAATTTCCAAAAGTCAAGGCCAAATATGCAGTTTTTATTTTAATTTTAAATTGTTCATATTTTATATATTTCTAGTTGAACATGCAGTTTCACAACCAATCGCAATGTCTGGCCGCCGAGGGGGTAGCTACCCTCAAGGAGGCGGTAATAATGGGGGTGGTGATGGTAGTATACTGTCCCCTAGAGGCTCGGACACGGGAGGTCTGGGCGTTAAAATGGTTGAATACGTTCTGGGCTCCTCGCCTACGTCAAAAGACACATTGGGTCTAGAGCCTCGTATGAGGAGCCTGGGATTGGGCGAAGACAAAGATAAAGATAAAGCAGGGAGCCCGTTAAATAAAGAAGAAAATGGCGTCATGCAGAACGGAAATGTTCCGATACAAAATGGCGTTTCGGCACTCGATGACGATAAAGGCTTCAAGTGAGTATCTTTAATAGTATCTAAAGTATCAATTCGTAAATGCGGTATAACTTCTACAGTTGGCGTAAATATTGATTCGGGTTTAAAATCAAATTCCCTAAGTAATGTCGCCCGATTCTATATGAGATTTATACGATTTTTGCTAGGTTATGTCCTTTGTGCGTGAACGTGACGTATTTCATCACGTTTTATGTTAATTCGGTAGACATTTTAATAGAGCAAGATGCCTAGACTGGTTTTGAGACCATGGTCAACGCGAATTTTCTGCATTTGATACTTTAACGAAATAATGATGTGTAATTCATACAAACTTATCATAAAGAAACAAACGCATAGCGTTTCAGTATCTTTAGTAAGCCAAAACAATTTGTCCCATATACAAATCCGTAATGCACTAACTAGCAATCTAAACTCTTTGACATTGCATGATAATCCTTTGTAATCGCCATTTACGTCTGTGGACGTTATAACCGAGGTCATGGCTACCACTGAGATCGTGAAGAAGGAATACTCGGTGGTGTCTTGTACGAACCAGTGTGTATGTTATTATTGTCGAGATTGTTCAAGGTCCAGAGCATAGAGGTTGCTCTACCTTGGACAGTGTCAATGACACGCCGGTCTATGCTAGCCGGTTGTCAAGGTGATTGCTGGTTTGCCTAGTTGTGCCTTCAACTACATCTAGCGACAAGAGCTTGCATTAAAAGCGCGCTCGGTCGATAGGGTAACATATAACAAGCGATGAGAGGTTTGAGTCCGGAATACGAGTTATCAAAACGTCCGTTTGGCGATTGTGGCGTTCAGGGATTGGTTTTGCAATATATATATATATATTTAGTGTAGATGGCGTTAGCGGTTTTTAAATAAATTGTAGGTTGATGTCACATTTAGATTAAGTTTGTTATTAATTTAAGTCTACTTTTAAGCACCAATTTTTTTAGTACTGGACTGACATCTAAAAAAATGAACTTAAAGAATCGTATATTATTATAGCCGAACACCAGGAAGCCGTCAGCCTTCCCCGGCTGAGGAAGAGCTCACAAAAAACAATTTAGCCGCAATGCAACACGCTGGAGGTGTTGTCATACTGAAACCAGACGACCACCTCCAGCAGTTACCTCAGGGGTACGCTCACCTGGGACCACCACCGCACGGACCACATGGCTTAGCCCACGGTTTAGCACCTGGACTAACGTTATCCGAAAGTGTCAATCAACACTTTGAACATTTTGACCAACAACCCGGTTCATATGATCCCACTTCTCAGCATCTAGCAGCTGGAGCACCTTCACAGTACGCCCCTCAACAACAGCAAGTGGATTCGTCCGTGTTACAACAACAGCACAACTTCGATGTACAGGTAAGAATTTTTACGATTTTTAATTTCATATTTATAACGTCATAAATGTATACATCCTAATGGCCATGTGAAGCCATTTCGTTGTAGTTTTTGAGCACACAATAACTTAGTATCCAATTAGTGCTGTTATTTTGCTACTGAGCACACTCCCTCTGCGAAAATCGTATATTTAGTGATATACTGTTAATATTTCTAATAAAATTGTGGTGAAATGCGGAAATTAAAACAAAATAAATATAGCTAAGAGTCATTTTCATGCGAGTCAACGTAATAAATGTCGTTGCGTTGCGATAAAATTTTATTTACGGTGAAATTCGGTTGGTAACATATTAGACTGTCATGTGAAGTTGGTTGCGTATCCACCAGGCTATCTATAATCGAAATAAACAACTAGACCTACGTGTTACAACTGAAGTTCTATTTAAACACTTCACCGTTTATTGCTTTCAGATACTAAATTAAATACGTATAAATATTCTACACCGGGAAATGCAATCATTATATTTAAACAACAAAGCTTTTCTATGCTTTAAAAAACAAAAACAAATCGTATAATATCTCGTTAAAAGGTTATAAAAAACACCATAAAAACGTTAATTAAATCACGTTTTTTCCTATTTGTGTGTATATACCTATTTTTACATAAAAATTAACATTATAAATAAATCATGCCATGTTTGACGGATATATTCACGCGAAACACCACTTATATATTTTGTACTTTTAATTAGTACACGCTATAAGTACGTACTCGGCAACGTAACGCAATAACGTAAACTTAATAATGGAATACGTATCACGTATAATAAAATATAATTTAAAATGGTTGTCTGAAGTTATAACGAAGTTAAAGTCTGTTTAAAACTTCACCGAGTTTGATAATATTCAAAAGTTTTTCATGAAATGGAATTGTTTACCGAAAATAAGTTGTGCTCCAATTCGCTCTTTTATAGTGCGTTCGAATACCACATGACCCCTGAGCATTAAACTTACGCAATACACTTATTTAGCTGACTTGATTCGAAAGCACAAGTTCTTTTTTGGCGCTAAACCTTTCTTAAATATATATATATATATATATATATATATATATATATATATATATATATATATATATATATATATATATATATATATATAAATAAAAATAATTTAAGATGCAGCTTTAGGCTATGAATATAACTAGAGATTTTTAATAATTAAAATTGAACACAATAGTTTTTGATGAAGTGATCTAATTTCCTGATTGGAATTAACAAAAATGAAAATAAAATAAAACTTAAATAGAAAACCAATCCAGAGAAAGTTCAATCGTCAATGAACAAGAACGTCTGCGAAATCTAATCAATCTAACAACTTTACTACTTTCAATAATATGAATTTTAAATTACTATCACTCTAGTTTTGAATTTAACTTCTATTCGTCTATAGTCATATAAAAAATTTAAATTCTAAATGTTATTTGTCTTTATGCACTTGCGGTAATAATTACATTTAGAAGAACTGCAACATTTGCCAACCGGAAATGGTTTTTTTACTATAAGTTTTTTCAACTTTTGTTTATTTTAAAATTAACTATGCGTTCATACGAAAACATACTTCTTTAGTAAATGAAAGGCAACACAATTATTGTTTGAGTTTTTTTTTGCAATAACTTTCGTAATTTTATTTATTTTAGTAGACAACATGTAATGATTTATTTTAAATCTATCGAAATTGCTTTGTGATTGAGAGTATAATTGCGTAGGTCTTGGAAATATGAAATAAATAGTGATATATGTGGCCCAAAAAGTTGAATATTGTTTTAGTAATAATAAATTCTCTTAAAACGTAGTTTTAATTAATTATCTTAAGTAATTTATGGAATCACTTATTGATCAGTCATGGCGAAATAGAGGAAGCTCCTATCATATACCTGTTGTACTTTAGTTTAGACTATTCGCCGCTAGAGGCACATGTGTACACATTTAAGCAAAACTCAATTTTCCGATTAGTCTAAATAGCATGTCGTTTCTGATTAAACAAATGGGAAAACGGTATATTTAAAACTCGTTCTAATAAAACGACTTTATAATAAATTAGCGTGTTTTGATTGAACTAGAGCAATAGTGCGTACTTTATTAACGTAGTATTAACACAACAATTTCTATATTTACTCCTAGGCTTTTACATTTTATATTGGACAAAGAAAATAAGTTCGAATTTTGTGTTTTAAGTTTTTTTTTTTTTTAAATACAACTCAGTAGTTTTTCGTTATGTTTGTATAATATATATAGAGTTACATATACTCATACGTTCGTCGCGCTATGCTAGGTTAGCTTTTGAACTAAAACACACCTTTCCCCTGCACCTCGCAGCTCCTCGTCGGTTGTGTGCACATTTATTTCTTGTGTTCGTTGTCCGTGTGACGACACAGCACACCGGAAGTGGTTCTGCAGCCGCGGTAATGGGAGTCACCTCTTTAAGTATTCCATCCGTGAATGTTTACCTACGTGATATTTTTGTTCTTTGACATGGAGCGGACGTGTCTTCTATCTATAAATGCAAACAATATTTTATACTATAGATTTGTGTGTGGTTGACCTTGAATATATTTAAGCTTTTATATTTAGATTCTTAGCAAGAAAACGACATTCTATTATGTTTTTAAGCGCTATTTTTACTTCTTTTATAACTATATGCATAGTTATTTCATAGCTTTTGAACCATAATATATTTTTGAAGTTTGAAGTAGTAATTTAAAATAACTGTTACATCTAAGCTAATTTTCGTTCTGGATGAAATTGGTTTACATTAATTTTAAAACATAAATACAATAATTATCATTTCAACAATTTAAACATTCTACCCAATTTATTAAAAAAAAAAATTCCATCCTACAAATTACACCATCGAAACAATGGACTACACTTTTCAAATTAACAACTTTTGACTCACAAAAACATTACGTACTTTTCATACGTGCACAACAAGTTTTAAAGGTTAAAAAAAAATTTGTTGAAGAATGACAAGGAATTTAACGAAACAATGGCCTCTAGTTAGTACGAAATAAAATAAATTTTTCCCACATTTCGGGGATGGCAAGTTCAAAAACTTCTTAAGTGTCGACGACACAGCCAAAGTGCCAGTCCAGTGGCGTTCGTCACGATACATGAAGGAGCCTACGAACCATGACTAGTATTCGTGTGAATGTACTTCTGTAAGGGTTAAGTGGGGCAAAGGGGGGCCAAGTCTTATCTAATTACACCCAGACGATTTGGTTGCTTGCATGGTCAAAATGTATTACGATTTTATCCCATGGCGGCAGCACAATACATTAATATGATTTAGTTTTGTTTTGCACAATATTTAACAATATATTTATTAAATGGAAAAGTATAATCCATTTATTAATTATTAAAATTTGTTTTGAGAAAGTTTTAATATGTAAATTTGAGTGGGGAGATATTTAAATAATTTACTGGATTTGTTTAAAAATCGTGTAAATATATAGATTTAGTCAATATTTAATAAGTGAAAGGCGATATCGAAAGCACATTAATTATTCTGTTGATTATAGTAATTGGTAGGATATGTCGCTGATATGCAATTATGGGTTAGTTGAATCGCGTTATGTATAACAAGTTACGCGGTGTTTATACATTGGCCTTTGAAGGATTTTTAAGCTGAAAATTGAGGCCTTATCAGTTCTGTTTTTATATATATATATATATATATATATATATATATATATATATATATATATATATATATATGTATATATATATGTATATATTTATTTGAGTGTTTGAATGCGTCTTTCTGTATATGTGTCCTGTATGTATGTATGTTTGTTTGTTCGATGTATGTTTGTCTATATTTCTGTATACATGTTTGACCATTTGTATGTCTTTCTATCTGTATTTTTGTTTGTATAGCTGTGTGTATATTTGTATCTATGTGTGTATCTATATCAGTCTGACTGGGTCTGTGTATGCATACAGGCGGATCGGAATAGCGTGAGCCGTGACCTTGGTGTGCGTAGAAGAATATTGCTACCATCACTGTACAATATTCATACTATTTATATTCTTGTCTTTTTTATGAAAGTGCCGCTCACTCTTTCTTCTTCGCATATCGCGGTTCAAGCTATTCCGAACCTCCTCTATACAACTGACTGAGTGTCTATATGTCTCATTGGTTTGTATATGTGTGCCTATATGTATGTATGTATGTATGCATATGTATGTATGTCTGTCTGCCTATGCATGTATGTATGTATGTATTTGAAGATGAATGTATGCTTCTGTAGTGGTTATCACTATTTGTTTTAAACTATAAACTAGTAGAAACTGATAATAAACCCCCCTCCCCTATTTTTAGCTCGTTTTTAAAAATTAACTGATATTTCTGTATGAAATATGAACAATTGAAAAAACTATTTCCGAAATAAACTAAATACATATTTCTAACAATGTGTTTATTGTATAATACAGTAAAAAATTTAAATTTATATATCGATTTTAGTTTGTTGCTGATATAATTCTTTTTGTTTGTTTGTTTGTTTGTATGTATGTATGTAAAAGCACACAATTGTTGGCGTCAGTGAGGGCTAACTTGGATCGATAGCAGACGACGCACTGTCCGTCAAACCTCCCGCCCCACATCGTTGAAATGTGCTTTTTTCCACCCCCACACACCTAAACGACGGAACGCAAGTTTTATTATTGACGTTAAATTGGCGACGACTGAATATGACCGTACCATTTTTTATGCGCGATGCCCAGTATTATATTTGCGTTGCAATTTGTTATTGCCTGTCATATCGAAGAGCACTAACTCTAATTGGATTATACGCTATTTGACCTGTTGGCAAAGTTTACAATATGAAACCTAGAAATTACGACTGGAATAATACATTTTTAATTCGTGGGTAATCTGATCAAACCTGCCCCCCCCCCCACCCCAACCCAACACTTCTCTCAGTGGGACGGTATTGGTACGCAGTATGTCAGACTTCACTTGTGTGTGATATTATAAAGAATCAAAAGGGATCTAGTGGCAAAGGGGCACAGGGGAGACGTTGTGGGGCCGTTGGAGGACGTTGCCCCTGGGTGCTATGTCCCTCTGACGCGGACACGGTAACGTGAAGGCTCTTTGTTGTCCAGTATCATCTTAACTATGGTGAAGGAAAAAGCTACACTGGACGCATTGGTGCTTGTATAAGACTTTTAGATCTGATAACGATTTTATAATCTGTACAACAACAAAAAGTTTCACTAATGAATACGGCAGTTTTGTTTGAAAATTCTAATCCTATAACAATATCAATTCATTATTTTTATGTCATTCCCATTTTGATATAAATCTCTTTCGGAATTTTAAATTAAATACAAAAAAAAAAAAACGCCGGGTTAACATTTAATTAATGCTATATAAACGATTCTAACTTCTGGAACTTTTTTTAAATTACTAATCAGTTCAGAATTCATTAAAATATTATTTCATTTAATAATTCAAAGAGAACCATTTCAAAAAATAACTATGGAATATTTATTAAAATTGCCGTAAATTAAAATCATTTTTTAAATTGTAAACTCGGGTAAACTCAGTATGTGAGGTTATGTAACAAACATATTACAAATTAAAACATCTTTTAATTATTTTATTAAGAAATACAACTTGGTGACGTATTAGAATAGAATAGGATACGCTTTCTTAAACAAAAATGTTTATAGTTTGAATGTTTCTAACAATTATTGTACAGGAATGCAAAACAAAATCTGCCCGAGTTATCTATGTTATGTTCTAAATATTTCATCAACTGTAACAACTTTATTCAAGTAGAAGTACAATAATATTTTGTTAATCTGCTCTTATTAACTTTCTTCTTAATTCCCAACAAGAAAAACTACACATTATACTAAACACAACAACGTTAACCGAGAATTAAATAGTTTTATTCAAAACTAAAATCTTTTAAGGCTTTCAATTGAAATTATTTGTTGCTACGCCAATAAGTAATTTCGGGTGGCACCTTTAAAAATATTCATAATTAAAATTTGTGCCGTTTAAAAGCGTTGCATCAATCATTCTAATGCGTGTTGTAATTTCTTTTTTTTTGTTTTTGCAACGCTAGTAATTAAAAATTGCAATTAAGGAAATTAATGTATATGTGACACCAAACCAAGTTGGTGTGCTGGATATGGTAGCTTCGTTTAATTACGTTTACGTTGGGAAAATTCTAAAACACTTCTATTTTTTTTAAGTGTGCTGTTCTTTTCAAGTTCAGAAAGTGAATTTTGGCAAACAAAGGCTGACTTTCTGTTTGTTTTAAAATAATTGAAATAATAATTTAATTCTTATATAAAAGCTGTTTGGTTTTTGTTTTCATTGAAATTGAAAATACAAAATTCTATGCTTGAAATAATTAAAAGTGTTACAATTTCTAGTTTTTTTTTAAACGTTTTTAGCGAAGGTTTATTAAGAATAATTATTTATTGTTAATCTGGTTGTTTAAGTATTCGTTTAATAGAGTTTGACAGAGTTTAATGATTCACCTTAAGTAATTAGACAAATTTAATTTACGTTATACTCATAAATATACATTATCATATTACAATGGCACTCCTTGTAACCTTCCAAGGCTGTTTGCAATTAAATAATAATAAATGAATTCTATTTTAGGGTTGGTTCATCGTTTTTATTATTTATTACATAAATATTTAATACTACGAATATTGCTAATGTATTCCTACAAGTATTTATCATTATAATATAGTTGCTTAACTAACAAGTATCAATGCTCAAAAGCACGATTGTATTTTATCCATTTCATTTATGTTAGTTTTGCTATTCAAAAATAGATGTCGGTAGTAACACTAAGTTATTATATATTTTCAAACGGCGCTAGGTTTTAATTTTTTGAAAAACGTCTATAGATAAAAGAATATTAGAATTTCGAATAGACTTATTGGTGTTTTCAAAATAATTCTAAAGTCAATATTTAAGTTTGTTACCGTTTTTTGGAGCCCAATAACTTTTGCAATAAAACTCCTAGTGGATTTAAAACGCGAACTACTTGAATTGTGTATTCATAGATTATGTATACCAAATTTGGTGCAAATCTGTGCAGTATTTTCAGAGGAGAAAGAGCGACAAATTTGTTCTTACGAGCGAGGGTATATGGGTTATATGTATCTCTGGAGTCATGGTGCTGAAAGATGAATGTCTGGTTAAAGAAAATGTTCAATTTTGAGATACTTATATGAACAAGTGCTTTAACTCTTCGGTTCTACTATGTAAAATAGTATACAGGAAAGAGTTAATTAATCCATCATTGGAAACGTCTGTTTTGTTGTTGTTGTTGTTATTTGATGTTAAAAGTAATACAATAAGGTGTCTTGGTGGTTATATATATATATATAGGTATATGTATAGGCGCGCCTATATAGACACTCATTCCGCCAGTCTGTCAGAGTTGAGTTCTCTTTGTTTTTAATTAAAAGTAGAGGCACGCGATGTCGCGTGGAGCCTGTTTGCGGAGCACCCTGTACTACATATAGAGGTGACATCGGTCTTCCTCATGTCCTCTTCACTTCCATATTATCGGCGCTCCCTAGCCAAACCGAATACCGAACGCTGTCATATCATATCTCTTCTATTACATCTATCTCTCTGCATGATGACACTTCATAATACCCGAGTCCACCATGTCGTGTTATTATCGGAATTTATTTCAATGCACATTATCCGATGTTTTTATACATCTAAAGTGGATTGCTTTTTTATTTTATTCATATTACTAATGCACCATACCAAGAGCTTAAGTAATCTATTTTAATAAATATAATTTTTTAGTTATTAAATTAAATTTATTCCTAAAAACACTCAAAAACTCATTAAATTATTTGCTAATTTTAAAAATTCATAATACATTGTTGTTTTTTGTTATCGCAATCATTTTTGAATAATATAAACGGAATAAATAAGAATATTTAAAAGGTTTTCAAACGCACTGAAAGAGGTTTATTGTATACGTCAATATTGTTCATAACTCACTGAATTATTGACATATTTCATAAAATTGTTTACATATTTCGCTGAATTACTAGAAAATTCACGGAAATTACTAGAAATTTCACAGAATTGCCTACATATAAAATTGAATTCCTATATAGTAGTTATGATAAAAGAAATATTTTAGACAAATATTTATAGTTAATAAAAATGTAAAGTTGTAGTAAATATATTTTGTATATCTATCATTTTTCTTAGTATTGTTGATGGCTTAGTGAATATGTACAGGGATTCATCGCCTTCGGCTAGCACTGTGATCGATATTAATTATTTGAAGAGTTGTTTCTTTCAGATTCGCGTGCAAAGCCATTTTTTCTTTTGTCTTTTTTTTTATTATTTTTTTGTCTACCGCTTTTGTTAGTACCGTTCAAAACGATGCGCCTTTTCCCTCGTATAGGTGAATCGACCTTTTGCATGCAAATGTTTTGAATATATATATATATATTTTTTTTCGCTTTTTTTTCTCTCTACCTACTTACTCCTTGACATCTTTCACAACTATAATAAAATTCACGATATATTTTTGTTTTTACATCATTTATAGCCTTGAACAGGGTTCGTTTCCCCTTGTCATAAACCATTCGGGTTTAAGTAGAAACTTTTTGAAATTTAATTTATCGTTTGATTTAATCTCAAACCTAGCCACTGGATGACACCATTTTTATTGGTACGTCTGATCAATACATGATTTACATTACTAAGTACAATTACGCAAATATTAAAAAATATATATTCCATTTATTTTTCTAAATATCTGTAATTTTATAGGTTGCGCTAGTTTTGGAGCTAGTTTTTTTTTAAACCTGAAAATTTCTTTTTAATCTGTGCACAATGGGAGCACAATTGAGCATTTATATAAAAAAAAACAAACAAAAAATGGCGTCTAATTTCTATTTTGCCCCAGATATATTTCTCTCATAATTTTATTATGGAATATCCGTGGTTTGTAAATTAGTATTGTCCGGTGTATCGTTTGTAGGTTTTCTTGATTGTTTCGGATGTTATATATGTATGTGTACGCTTTTATCATAGTTATAATAGTGTATGTATATTTTATGAACATGTTTATTATTAAACATATAGTCATAATAAACATAGACACGGTCAGTGAATGAATATTTATTTGGTCTGGTAATTTATATGGTATTTGAATAGTGATTATATGTTATTTTTAAGATTGCTCTATCAAATCGTTTTCATATATATAATTCATGTTATTTTACACGTTAAATGTAGAACAGGAGCTCAAATGTCGATTGGATCATTTAAACTTTAAAGCAAACAATTCAGAGCGCAATAGTGACATGGCATAGTTACTTTTTGTTATGATACCTAATTCCATACGATTTATTATTTATATAGATACATTATTGTACGTTTACACTATTATAGAATAATAAAATAGATTTTTTAGAAATTTGACAATAAACTAAGTTTACAATTCATTTGTAGCTTTGTTTTTGAATGGTCGAATAACTTAACTAGACTTAAATAACAAACGTTAAACGAAATTAACAACGCTAGCAAAAACTAAATAAAAACGTAGCAAATGTGTCAAAATTACCAACTTAGAAGTTGAAAAAAATGTTAATCTTCTATATTAGATCGTGAAACTGGACAAAATAATAATTTTTGAAATTAAATTCATATTCTACGACAGTTTATTTTATTTTAAATAATTTATGATCCGTACTTTTCATTTAATTTTTAATAGTTTTTTAAGCCAGCAGGTAATTTCATGTTGATAAGTTTTTAGCAGGTTTTAGTTATGAAATGACGTAAGGTTGTTGCTTGCGTTTCTGGACTATAGATTAAATTTCGAATAACAGTTTTATATGAGGCGTAAATAGAAAATATTCTTCAATAGGTATATGTAGATATTTAGCAATCTCCGTTGTGAGCTTCAGCAATCACACACATGCCATTCGATTAATTATTCGCGTTATTTATAGGTACACATAGGTTCTGATGCGTCTGTCTGTCTGTTTGTGCGCTTGTGATTTATCATCAATACCTTGCTTTTGCTTTGCTTAGTGATGCTATGCTTGTAGTGTAGTGTAGCCTTGTTCATTTCCGCCTTTGTTTATAAATAAATAAATCAAAACAGGTCGTGACCTGTAATGAGTTAATATTATACATCTTCAATGTGCACCGCGAGTATTACAAGATTTTTTGGTGGTTGTTTTTCTGTTCGCGGCCTCTGAGATTCTTTGGCGATGCGATGGTATAGTAGATACCTATATCACGAGTAAGTATCTAGGAATGTTCTGCATCCATCGCATCGGCTGATTGGCCCCGATAATCGGAATTACACTCGTTGCCTCTTCTATCTCTTGCGAACACCATCATGCCATTTCTATAAGAATGCTTTTACACATCAGTAGCGCACTAATCTATAAGTACCTACCCCATAAAAAAAAAACAATCATCTGTTAATTAAAATTTGAGTTTATTTTTTAATAAAATGTCTACTTGTTTCTCGTGCAATAAATAAGAATTACCAACATTTATTAAGCGCACAAGAACCGTGCTCTCAGATCCCGGTAACTGTTTTGTACCTACACGAATTTAATTTGACATTTGACTCAAACCGTACTTTACCGCAAGAACTGTGCTCAAATTTGTGGTACACGAATTTAACTCTGAATGCGGTCGGCAATATTACTGGTATCCCGAAAAGTATTGTAGTGGTTTTCGTGGTTCTATTTTCAAACATGCAACATTCGGTTTGGCACCGAAATACCATTGTTTCCTGATTTATTAATTAGTAGCGAAACTCTGATTTTATATATGATAAATACTCTGTTTCCCAGAGCCAAATTACGTTCTGAGTGGACTAACAAAAAGACATTCTGCCAAAACACAGTTACACTAAATTAACGAGTCATCCAACGTTTAAAAGATTTATATTTAATAAGTAGTTCTTCAATAAAATTTAATCTATTCCGAAAACAATTTTTTGTTGTAAACTTGTACTCCACTGTATAGTACCTATTTTGTGTGATTTCCACTGGGGGGGCAAGTATCGACGCAAGTTTCTAATTTATAAGTCGTTTACAGTTGCTATTTGTACTGAGTTGTTGTAGTCGCTTCACTTAACACAATGTAAACCAACTGGAAGTTTGATCGGTGAAAGATGAGTATAACTTGGCGATAGTTGATAGTGTTTCAGGGAGGGGTGGGGGGGGTGGGTTCAAAATACATCAATAAGTAGTTCTAAGTTGATTGGTGACTTTAAATCCAGTTCAACCAACTGATGATGACAGTTTACTAAGAACTTATTGCGGTAAATCGTGTTAATACTTCGAAGTAGATTAAGTTATCATAATATGTGCATACGTAGCACCTTTGTACTCTAAATATAGCGGAATTTATATATATATATATATATATATATATATATATATATATATATATATATATATATATATATATATATATATATATATACACATATATATATATATATATATATATATATATATATATATATATATATATATATATATATATATATATATATATATATATATATATATATATATATATATATATATATATATATATGTATATATATATATATATATATATATATATATATATATATATATATATATATATATATATATATATATATATATATATATATATATACGCACATACACATATATATATATATATATATATATATATATATATATATATATATATATATATATATATATGTGTGTGTATGTATATACGAGTATATATCCTTGATCCTATTTGAGATTAAATAAGTTTTCGTTCTGCTTTTTGACTCTGAAGTGGATTTTTATAACAATTCGTATTGTAAAGAGAAAGATGTTTAATCAATAAACTAATCATCGAACCGAAAGTCTAACGGGTGTTCACACAAGTCATTGAAGCATTCAAACTCCCTTTAAGTACTAATACAGTTGTAAATCAATAATATATACCTATAGAAATAATTAATAACATTTATGAGAATTCAATCATTTCTAGACTCGAGATTTCTTATTCTAAGCTTTTCAAAACACGTCATTACTATTCTAATTATATAAATCATATTATATTTAATACTATTTGTTACTTTTATGTTCGAAATAATACTAATGGAATAATTGCAGTTAAAATAATAGATTAATCAAAAATATAAAAATAACATCTAGACAGCTTAAATACCTAACACACACTCTACACGTGACAATCATTTAAATATATTTATATAATTTCTTTTAAAAACCATCGACTAGAACAAATAAATAATATTTAACAAATATGTGATCACTCATTCAACGATCATCAACTAATAACATGGAAGACACTAGTAGTAGATGCCTCCACATTTTGACACTACTCAAACAATTTGGCGCAGCTCCAACACTTTGATATATGACGTATACGGTGCTTCTTGACATGTAAACTGGTTCATTCCTGTCACCGGCGACTGCTCTCACATTTTTTATGTCCTCTTGTTTTTGAGGTTTAGCGCTACTTTATATTTCTGGGAATTTATAGCCAAGGTTTAAGACGTAACTGTGAGACATATGTTGCGTTTCGTGTTCACACTGTTGATATTTTCATTTACTTTTCGAACATTTATTATTCGATGTATACAGATCGACTTAATCGAAGTTTTACACCGTTTTAGTGGGGGGTATTTTAGATAAATTTTTGTGTGTATGTGTGTAGAGATACGGATAGAATTTCAAATATATTTATTTAGTAGGGGGTTTTAAAAGAAAATGTTCTGAATTGAAAAATGTATTTTTGATCCCAGGTAAATTGATTTGGGTACATTTGCGGAATTTTAAGCAGTTCAGGGAATAATGGATCGTTTGACGTCACTAGGGGCGCGGGGGGGATCTCTAAGGGGGTTTATGTAGTATATATATATATATATATATATATATATATATATATATATATATATATATATATATAAGATAGATAAAAAATTGTATTATATTTTTTTTAAGGGGAAATTTTAGGCTTGTTTAGATAATTTGTTTGTTAATTAATTAGAATTAGATGAATATATTTGTGGTAAGTGAGATTTTTAGTAGAATTGAATTTAGTGTCTGTTTGAAATTCATTGAGACATGTTCCCACAATGTTTAAAGTGAGACGAATAAAATATGTTGCGCATATGCCAGTTATAATAAACTCAGTTGAACATTATGTATGACGTCTGTTCACATTGTACATACGTCCGTGGAGGACGTTGTTTATTTGGTTTTTTCCTCGCAACTCGTTGGTGTCGCATTACGTCGATACCAATATGTGCGACCAAGTCTCATATCATCTAATATGTAATAAATAAAAACGTTTCCGAACCACATGTCTGTCAGATGCGAACTTTAATCATATTTATCATGAATATATATATATATATATATATATATATATATATATATATATATATATATATATATATATATATATATATATATTTATTTATTTATTGATGTATGTACATTATAAAACAAAACAATTTCGGATGAATAAAAATCCTTCAAAGATTTTTATTTAAGTAATTATAAGTAATCTATAGATGCATTACACCACTTAAGTATACGATGCATCCACTGTATATTGTTCACTCTGCAAATACTTGGTAGTTTTTGCGTGATGGTGTCAGCATATACCTATAGTAGCATGTATTTCCGTGACATTATATACCTATAGAAACCACTTGGTAGATGGCGAGGGTATACCAGTGTCGCCACAGACACTCCACATGTCAAGAGACTTGTTCTTGCCTGCCATCTAGTGTCACTTTACAGTAATTAGTAGCGACAACTCATGGGCTTGTACGTGATTTATTTAAAAGTCTATTTTATCGCTTAAAATACAGCGAGACACAAAATTAATTAAATTCTGATTCAGATTAAAAGATCATCTCTGTTTTATTTATTTATATATAGGTATATATATAATGCGATTGGTTCGGCTAAAGCTTTATTTGAAACGCGGAATTTAATCAAACAAATAATTGGTATATGTTTGTTACAAATTATTAAATAAATTGTTTCTTTGTTCTAGGTAAGCCTCATACAACTAACAACAATCTGTTCAATTTACTAGTTGGTAAGTTGATTTATATATTATATGTTAGATACTCGGAAGTTTTAATCATATTTAGATTAAACAAAAGAAAATAACGATTGATCCGATTTTGGTTATTAAACAAAGCTCTTACACCAGGGTCGAATAGAAAGTATGTTTTAGGATTTAGGGTATAGATATTAAGAACGAATACTAGTGACACATATCGGTTGAATTATGAACTACAACTAGAAACACTTCCACCATTTTAATTTAGTAGGTAGAGTGCTCTGTTAGATCCTAAGCCTTAATAGCTGAATTTAAAACGCCATTTAATTCAAATATTAGTGCATTAATTGTGTCACGTGGTGCATTTAAGGCACTAAAAACGAATTCGAACACGGGGTTAGGAATTAAGGCATACATACATAACTTTATGTTTATTCCCATTACATGAGGAGGCAGAAAACCCATACAAATCATTGAAATAAACTATTCTGCTTGCTCACAACTTTCTCTTTGCGCATTTATTCTCGACTCCTCATTCATTACTCCCACATAAATCAATCTTTCATTCGATATTTTCTCAATATGACTATACTAAAATGAATTTTGAAACATTTATGGAAAACTCTTATATTCGAATGATTGTAAATATCCACCCGTAGTTTTACAGGTTGCCTAAAGAGCTTTTATAAAAAATACACCAAATATATTTTGGTTATTTAAATATATAAAACAACTGTTGTAGTTGGATGACAAATTCAATTGATTATTAAACGTATCTAACGAGGCCAGTATATGTATTGCTTCTGATGCTATTATTCATTTCGCAATATCCGACTGACCATATGGCGCATGGAATGATAAAACAATGAAAACTTATTAATATTTATCAACACTAGTTGAGAGTGACACAGGCCAAATTTAATATTTGGTGACGCGTTCCAAAAATCTATTTCATTGCACACTTATTATTATTACGTATAACACATTTTATATTTATTTTGATGGTGAAGAGAAATGTTTTGAGTTGGGTTAAAAAACGCAAGTGTTTTTAGACCTACCTATCTAGTTTCTCCAAGTGTTTAACATTGACAACGCAAAAGTAAATGTAAATAAAAAGGAAAAATGTGCTTTCACATTGATAAATTGCAATTACGATTAGTAACAAATTTTCCACGTTGCACTTTCTATCCACTAATGCGCACGCCTAAATGTTATACTATTTTTTTTTCGCGAAGTGACTTTCTGACGAAAGGAAAATGTTATTTTAAAAAGTTACGATGCACACACAAGTAAAATCGATTTGAGAAAAAATCACATCCCTGAACCCGCGAAATGGGATTCTCACCTGCAGTGACACCTATCACGCCACGTCTATTGATGGCACCAATGACGTATATCCGGTTGTCAGTGGTGTTGATAAGAAAAAAAACGGCGTTAAAGAAATATCAACATTTTTCATTATATTATTTATTGTTTGGCCTAAATATATAAAAAAAAATCGAATGTAGACAATTTTCTAATAGTAATTTAATTTAATGAGAGTATTTAAAAAAAATTCCTTTAATTTAAAAATATTATTAACAAAATTATGGAATGCATTAGGAAAAAAAACAAACATTTTTAATGAATGTGGGCACCTAGGTGCTCCAAATTAGAAATTTGATTATGGAAAACACGAACCACTTTTATACTATATAGCACTTATATTTCGTTAATAATCTTGTAATCGGTACATGTGTTTTTGCCATATTCATTCCAAAATCACCATCTGTCGAAAATCACATGAAAATTCAGCACATTTATCCCCTTCTCCTCCAACCCCCCTAATGATGTACCACTTGCGTAATTACGAACGCAATTAGTTATTGTATAGATTGGCCTGTATATATGTATATCTAAATAGCAACTTAGCCAAGCTACACCAAACGTCATCGGTTTCAATTTCAAATTTCAATCAGTATAGATTTCGTTGTGTATTTGTGTGTCGCGGTGTTAGAGAGGGGGGGGGGGGAGAAGTTTGTTGTATACATTTATTAATATAAGCATCGACGTACCATATTAATTTCCTAAGGGCTTTACCTACTACTATATAATGTATTTGGGGACGAAACAGTTTATTCGCGTTTCAATCAATTTCAGTTGTGTGTGACGTCACACAAATGTGTAATCAACGGTTATTAGACCAGCACATAAACTAATATTTACCATTTATAGCATATATGAGACATTTCCTAAATTAATTACAAACTATAGAATCGTTGTCGTGATTGAAGTGGAAAAATCACCTCAATCACCAACACACGCGCGCTTATTTTTTTGCAACGTTAATCGATCCACTTCATCGCAGGCTTTTCGTCTATATATATGTTTTTTCTTCTTCTTTCTATTCGTACTAAACGAATCCGGATATAAGCTAATAAATCAGTTGATCTTCTGTGATATCCCGTATAATTACTACATCGGTTGCAATTGTATGAGTGTGTAACCCTGATATATCTGTGCTCAACAAACCAAGTA
>JADQWA010000115.1:311853-359353 GCA_018344505.1 Nebria ingens riversi | reverse complement strand
AATAATTACTTTATGTGGTTAAGGGTTTTATATTACTATTTATATTATTTTAAATCAACTATAGACCCCCAAGTGAATTTGTTATATAGTTACGATTAAAAATTATATATGGATCATCTTAGTGATTAAATAATTGACGTGATACTATATAATTTTAGTTCAAAACATTAACGTAATAACCCGTATATAACTACAACGATGTTTCATACTCAAAAGATATGATTATTAAATTAACTTCTTCTTTTTTTTGCTATTTATCAATCATATTTGCACCTTGGTAAATTAAAATACCATAGAATTAAAATCAATAGTCGCGTTCTGGACAAAAAGAGGTATTTATTCGAATTAAATTGGAAATATAATTGTGTTAGGTATTTCGCATTTAAAATTTTTTTTTTAAACAAAACCGGACGTAGACAATTACAACCTGATATAAATGATTCATCTTCTGTATCATTTTAATAACACGTCTAGAACAAGTTGAGTAAATTATGACATATATTCTAAGTTTAGGAAAATGTGACCAAAACGGAAAACAAGTGTCGATTTTGAAGTTAAATTGGTTACTGTTTATAATATGAAAGTTGTAATTCATAATAGAAACTAGGTAACGTGTAGGAGTGAATGATGGACTAAATAAATCTCGGATTCAACTAAACCGGAGTTTAATCATAAGATTAACAAAAACGCGCAACGTTAGATATGAAAAGAATTTATTTTACAAAATGTTGATTGGTAGCTTTTCTCTAGATAATACCCTGTATAAAATGTATATGTATTCTTCTTTGTGTTAGTTTGAATATACAAATTACTTTCTTTTGTATGTGTATTATTCGTATTTCCAAAGCTAGTTAATCTGGAGTGCTTTATAAAAAGGACTACCAAGTACAACTTTTCGTTCAATATTATTTTCTATTCACATTTCTTTTATTAATAAAGGTTATTAAATAAAACCAAAGCATTTCTCTTTTATGTCCCTAATAACCCTAATTTTTAATTCAACTTATTTATTAGTTACATAACACAATTTATATCTTAATTTATTAGAAAGTAGTCATTAAATACATTACAAGAAAGCACCAATGGTTTTTAATGTTTTTTTTTTTTTTTTTGATAAGCACCAATGCATCCAGTTGCGGTGTATCAGTGTGTATGATGAGTTTTAAACCTAACGGATCAATAATAAACAGTTGTAACTTTTTTATTTATTTATTTTTCATATATAGACGATTACATCATTGACCTTACTCGTAAAACGCCTAAGGACTACCATTGCCAGACATTTATGACGAATCGATGAATAGTATACTTAACTAATAGGTTTTTATTTACCATGGTTGAAGTCTACGGAATGCAGTTATATTTCATTTAAAAAAAAAATGCTTCAGGATTATGCGTGTTATAAGAATGTGAGTTTCTTTCAACTTTTAATATAGTTGTTTTTTGTTTTTAATTAAATTATCGCAAGTTCATGCAATCACATTATAAAAATTTATGCTAGAAATATGTAAATATTTCTTGTTGCTTTTATAATATATTTGTATAAAAAATTCATTGATGCTAGATTTGAGTTATCTAAATAATTTGTTCTTGTTTATTCTTAATCGCTGATCTAATATTTGGACTTGAGTAATTGTGATAAGTAGTGTTTGTAGTGATTGCAACAGTGACGTTAGTTTAGATTTATTTTTCAAATTACTTCTGGTAGACTACAATTAATATTTCTGGCTACTTTTACTTGGGTAAATGTTGTAACGATTATTTTTATAATTGGCGATTTCAGAGTATGTTTTATTGTTCGAAAATAAGAGGTTATTAAAATCAGTCGGTAATATGATGTAAGGAATTAGGTGTGGCTCAAGATCCTACCTACTAGTTTACTGTTGCAATAAATAAATAAATAATATTTCTTTGTTTGTTCTTAAGTACAATAATGAGTCAAGTTTCTATAAAATGTATTAAACCACGCGCACTAACGAATTCAATTAAAGTTTGTTGGGTTTAGCTAGGTTTATAAACAAATCCTTTTCATCGAAGTAGTTTAGTTTGTACATAGTAAAATTAAATAAACCACATGATACACGGAGCTTCTCAAAGTAGAGGATGAGAACAAACTATTGTGGGTATGGTATACCTATACAGTGAAACGAAAGAGTAACAACCTAGCTTGTAGGGTGGGGTTAAATGTCGAGGTGAAGTGACCTCACGGACCGCTCCAGGGCTGCCAACGAACAACGCAACATACCGTGTTGTATGCATATCGTTTTCAGTTCTACGATCTAGCAGGATATACGAATAGTCTAGCCCACCCGACTTGGAAGCTTGCCGGGAATTAGTTAATTGTTCTGCAATTTTCTTGATTGGGATGATTTTCATCTTCTAATCTGAAAAAATATTATAATGAATGCATATACACATACAAAAACATGCATACATTATATGTTTATGCATTTATTCGTACATATATGTATATGCAAGTACATAATTATAATGTCTAACAAAATATAACAAATCCTTTGTTTGGAATGTAGTGATAACGTGACTATTGTTAATTTGAAAATATCTAACAGGCGCAAGTGTCGTTTCAGACTGTATATCCACTACTTCAGTTCCAGTCTGTGAAATACTGAATATATTAAAGTGTAATAGAGGTCTGAAATGGTGCGGCGGCTTTGGCCTCGTAATTTTCTCAGCGGTTCACCTTTCAGGATTCAGGCGATTGAAAATTCGGCTGGAAAATAATATACATAAACAGTTGCGTGACCTAAAATACTAACTTACACCCAACAATACCACGCCAGAATATATGCTAATTTATATATATTCCTTAGTACCTTTGAAAGTGTTTTTTGTTTAATTTAACTAAATTTTAAAATAATTCTAGAGACATTTACAAATATATCTCTCAATATATATATATATTATTTTTAAAAAGAGTTGCAACAACTTTTATTTATAGCATTTTCAAAGTTTAAATTTATGTTTGAATTTTGGTATTTCAATATTAAATTTCATTTTAATTTGTAGATAAGCAAATATTTCGTCCACATCACTGAATAAATACCGTTTTGAAAACAATTTTAAAGCAACATATTATATTTAATGAAAAACATACAACCGAAAACAGCGTTTGTTATTTTAACATTATTTATAAAAATAGTAATTGGTTAAACTTTGACTCTATTCAACGTTTTCATGCACACATTCAACTTTTTATCTTTACACACCTGACTCATTATTTTAGAAGAAAACCCTAACACCGGTTTTAAATATGTAAAATATTTGACCTTACCAACAAGTTTTATTTATTTAAACTATCAAAAGTATGAATTGATTACTAGCAAATAAAGTTAAAAACAATATCCCAACCCTTAAATTAACCTAAAAAGAATTAATAGCCTAAAAGCATTAGGCTAGGAGCGCCAGTGACGCACCCTCAGATAGCGTGACTAACTTGGTCGCACCTTAATATAAAATAAACTCCCTCCATTTTATCCTCACTCCATGACTGAATCCTCGACACACAAATACTTTACGAGCAACACCACCTCGAGTTGACGTTAAAAATATTGGGGTTGCCCGCACGAGAGTCTCAGGTGGCCGACATCATTATGGGGGCTGAAAACCATAATAAGACCTATCCCTAAAATAATTCTAATAAACTGTAGTTTATAGGTAATAAATGTAACCGATATTCTTTTATAACAATCGCTATTCATTACAAAGAGGGGCGAAGTTAAATTTGTCATCATGTTTCACAATTTAAAATAAAAAGTTCTTCATCCTTGACACCTCGAGTCTTATTACTATCTATCATTCAATAAAATAACAAATAAACATTGAGGTTGATTATGTCCGTGACTAGTACACAAGTGTGATTTAGAGTTTTCTGTTTTATTGCCGAGTAATTAGATACCGACATAAAACCTGGCCGATGCATTTTACGATCTAAATAAACGATAATCTGGGGGAATGATCGGTGGAATATCACCGGTGCAATCATGCAGAACGCGACAATGCCGTTGTGAAATCTCTTAAAATTTTTATGCTGTGATTTGAATGGCTGTATCCAGGAATGGCTCCAATGGACGCGCGATTATTTGTGCGGTGATAAGTCATGTGGAACGATGCATCCGTAAAAAATATTGATTTGTGCTCAATAAATATACAATTCGCTTGCTTTTAAATCATTATTAAGGTAAAACACACACACACACACGCGAAAGTTATTTAAATAATCTTCCATAACTATGATGGAATTTAAACAATATGGAAAAGTTATCTTTTAAAAATAGAAGCACATTAGGAACCAGATGTGTAAGTTCACATGAATGAAAAGACACCAAGGAAACTCTAGTCGATCCTTTTAAAATTCGCTCTGGCACTCTATTTACAAATCATTACCGGTACCGCTTACCGTGTAACCGAATACACTTAGGTTCCGTTTCGCTAATGCACCGCGCATCTCCTCGCGCCTGAAAACAGACGAAAACATTGCAAGGGGCGCGACGGGTGGTTCATATTAGGATCCGAGCAAATGGTACACTGACCCCTGATTTCATTACTGAGTAGAATTTATGAGATTTTTAAATGGCGGTTATGATATAACTAGTTTGTGGTTGTTTTCTTCACGTTGTTAACGAGAATTTGTGTGGTCTTAACATTCAAGTTTGCCGTAGGTACCCTAATTGAATATGTTCGCATCAGGTAGACACAATTTTGTGCCCACATCAAAAATATTATTATTTATTGCGGCTATGTTCAGACATCGCGAATTATAGCTTGTTGGCTTTTATGTATGTAATATTTTGAGTTACGCCCGTCGCGAAGAATGTTCTGATCTTTTAAACTGATTCACATATTTAAAAAAAAAAAAGCAACCCACTAAATATATAGAACCTTTTTTTGTCTTCGTGTTATCTGGCTATAGAATTGTACACTCAAAACTGATAATACCTGAAGAGGTGCTTTTATCAGACTAGAAAGCGTACTTGAAAATCAACTCGAAGTAGCATCTGTCGCCAGCACGCCATAGCCACGGCACCCTGATAACAAATCCCATTCGCGGTAGTCTGAAGCTATGCGAGTATGTGCGCATGCGCGCCATGACGTCCATCATCGACTAAGTGAGGTTAGGCTAGTGTAATTGCATGCCAAATCTAGCACGCACCGATTGACAACGATCTTTGATTGATATTAGCATCCAAAGGTTTCCCCAATCGGTGTAATTGAAATGGAAATAGTTGGCTGTTTATAATTTCCTATCAATTGGTTTCATTGGACCGTTTAGAGATCGATTCTGATTCGTACGAATTTTCATTTGTAAATCTGAAACAATGTTAATTAATTACAGAGATTCATTCGCAATTGACTTATACATATATGCTTAACCATCTAATTGGGGTGGCAAAAAACTCTTTACATCCATTTGCATCTTGGAAATATTTCGCCATTCAAATATATTTCTTTTGCTTCATTCGGATTCATCCAAATTAACATCATGATTGATTGAGTCCTGTAAAATTAACGCAACAATTTATTTTCTATAATTCTATACCTAATCTATATTAATTTTTAATAGATTTTCAGATATTTAAGTAAACGAAGTTGTAATTTATTTATATAAGTTTAAATCATTTAAAAATATTACAGATTCTTTTATATAATTACAAGCGTCTAACGTGATCCGTCAATAATGTTTACACTGTTATTAATCTATAAAACAATTCATGAGTGACCTTGCTGTTTATTTCAGTCGGAAACTTATAGATAACATTCGATTATCGCTTAACTAATTATGCTATTGTTATAAATATCGTATTTATATTATGTAGCAATCAAAAGAACTACTTATACCAATTCGCGAAAAGATCTTAAATTTATATTTGTTTATATATATATATATATATATATATATATATATATATATATATATATATATATATATATATATATAAACAAAAATTAGTATTATGATGTACGCTGTATTCTTATGAAAAACAGCCCTTATAGAGTCATACATTTCCAATCTAAATTAAATCAAGTGACAAGTTAAATACGTTTATCTCGCAATAGAACTCTGCTGGTGTCCAGTGAGTGGCTTGTTCTTGATGGACACCATGCGGGGCTAATCCGACAACGTATGGTTGACATACATGTTACTTCCGGTCCCTAATGGCGGTGAGCGAAATGGCTGCTGCTAAGTGTAAAACGCGACCAAAATATATTGATAATAACCGTTAAAGCATCGCAAATATAACATTAGATATTCCTATGAATGTAGGACATGATGTACATACATTTTGTACAATGACCAATGGTTTATTGTAAAAAAAGCAATAGTGCCTCTAGTGGTTAAAACATTTATGGACCAGGTGAGAGTGGGGTTTGGTTGGGTACATGAAGTTAGAGGTGTGAGGAGGGTGCAGACGAAACGTGGATCAATACACCGAGGTTCATGTGTCTTCGGACCGTCTGTCCACTGATTAACATGTACAACGAATCAATATTTATGTGTATTATATTTTTGAGTGTAATAACAATAATGTGTTATTGTTTAAGTTAACTATTCAATATTACTTTTATTTGAGTTTCTATTTCGTGGGTAGAAATTAATGGTTGTATTAGAATGTGGAATAAGTGGATAAATATGATTGAGAGAAAGAACAATTGTGAACTAATGAAACAAACGTAGTAAGTTTGAATGTCGAAAAATTGTCCAAATGTGTATGAGGATGTAAAGGGCTTTCAGCCATCTCATTTCATAGGAATAGACATGAAGTTATGTATGTATTTCGATTTTGTCAATCTGTAATTGTTTACGGTGATTCTAATGTTGTAATTAGTGCGTAATTATGCGAAAACGTGTAAATTTATGTTATTTAAAAAAAAAACTATTTAATAATGCTTATTAATTAATTACAACATACTAGTAGTAAAATCTGTAAGACATATAGAATATATAGAGTAAATAGTTCTCAATTAATAACTGTTCTAACTATAATTAGCATTTAGCAATGATACAGCAAACATTTACAATTACCAATTAAACAAAAACTATTTTATTTTTAAAATAAAACCCCATAAATTATAACTCAGTAAACTAAAGTTCAAGGTAAAATATATTTAGCTATAAAAGGCAAAAATAACATTTGTACAACTTAGAAAACACGATGCATATATTTTAGTAAACACCTGTAAATGAACATTTTTGTAGTTCAATTCCAAAGTACTTGTCAACCCCTAGTATAACGTAACAAAGTACCCGGACACCATCTAATAATATAAATCAAACGACACGACATAATACCGCATAAACACGCGACGATTTATGAAAAGCCAATAATATTTGTACGAATTAATCAACCGAAAAACATAAACACGTCCTTGACGGACAAAAACGCGGAGGAGTAAAACACGTTTTTAAAACTACTCATATGCTAATAACCATCTATCTCTTAAGGCGTTTTCAAATTGGAGCAATTTTAGTTGTTAGAAATTTATTTAGACCTACTGACCAACAAATACAAATGTAGGTTAGATTGTATTTTTGATTTGAGATATATGTATATGTTTTCATTACTATAGGGTTATTAAGTTGCATTTAAGGTTGGCGACACTGAATAATGAGTATAAGCCCTGTTTAAAATGCATCATAGTTAGGCTATTTTAATACTCGGTGCTTCATACTATTTAGATTTGATGTCATTAATTCAACTTTATAAAGTTGTCCGCGTAAAATTCGTGTCGAGTCATAAATTCTGGATGTGCTACGCACGAAAAGATTTACTACGATTACTTATAGCATAACTTCAACGATATTTATTATATGTTTTTGATTATGTACCAAAATGCATTTGTGTGCTCATCAATCACCAATTCGTACGGTATTCTAGGCGGATTTATATTTTCACTGCTGTTTCAAGCTCATAACCACAGATAAACGAAACCACCAACGGCTTATTCTTTTTACACGAAAACGTACTTTAGCTCAGTGTTCTATCTCTGTCTATACCACGCTGAGTAGACAGAGCAAGAACATGAGTTTAAACTGAAGTGAGCTGCGTTTTGCTGTAAAAAGAACACAGCTTATGGTTTATCAGATTTGTTATGTAACCGTAGGTACTAATTGGTTTAAATGATACTCTAATATAAAAATTATCACAATATCTAATAAACCTACTTGTCTCAACCCACTAGTTTATTATATAGACAAGTATGCGACATTGAAATATTTATTTATGAATTAATTAATTTAAATCTGAGACGATTTTCATTATATTTTTTAAAAATCAAGGTTATACGCGTAAAGTACTATAGGTAGTATTAATAAAAATACTTTTGTTGCAAAAATATTCGCGGTTCAAGCTATTTACCTATATGGTGAGTGAAGGTTAGATGTATCAGTTCTTCTCTAGGTAGTATTTTGTTTGTAGTGGTCCTTGAATCGCAACTACTAAAACAAAAATTTATTTTCGTTATGTTTTTTTATAACTAAACTAACTTCCAATTAGTTAATATTTTTTTTTTTTTTAGTACTAATATTCTGAATATTGGTTTTAAACAATGATTTATTTATTAATTTTAAGGATTTAGTTGTCATAGATCCAATTTTATTTCATGACCAAGTTGACCTTATTTCTATGCATCTATTAAATATTAATATTTTGAATAATTTGAAATTTTTAGTGCTAAGTCGTAAATTCCGGTAGTATAAGCTTCATACTAGGGGTTTCCAGCAATAAAATTCTACTGTTTCTACATTTCTAGTATAAC
The DNA here is from genome assembly GCA_018344505.1 of Nebria ingens riversi. Classification (NCBI taxonomy): domain Eukaryota; kingdom Metazoa; phylum Arthropoda; class Insecta; order Coleoptera; family Carabidae; genus Nebria; species Nebria ingens. The sequence goes on along the minus strand of JADQWA010000115.1, from coordinate 350,578 downwards.
AAAATGATCTATTTGATTTGTTGAATTATTATTTTTAATATAAATCTATAACTATTCACATATATATATATATATATATATATATATATATATATATATATATATATATATATATATATATATATATAATTCTTAAAACATTCTAGTTTTTTAATTACATTATTTGTGCAGTTAATTTAACAAGTTGGCATTAATGTGTGTAAAGCTAAAACTTGTCTAATAATAATAATAATAATAATTTTAAACCTCCATGTGGATGATTTAGTTCAAACACAAAGTATTTAGTTAGTTAGAAAGACAAAAGACGTCTTTTGCGGAGGTCGAACTAGAAGACCTTGCCTTTATTATAATCATAAAGGCACCAGTTATATATCAAGTTGAAACATATTTACAACATCAGAGAACATATAGAATATGTTGTATTATGCGACATATCCACAATATCCAAAGATATCTTACGAATATTATTCAATCATACATTTTAATAGATTTGCAATTACTTATGTTTGAAAATGCAAATAATTTTTTTAAACAAATCCTAATGTCATAATGGTGAAAGTTTATTAAAATATTACCTTTATAAGTAAATGTTTATTAACAATACCTGACGTAATTTTTAACATTTAAATCAAACAAATTGATTCTCTCAGAGATATTTTTATTTCATGTAAAAAAACACAACGCAAGTATATATATATATATAATATATATATATATATATATATATATATATATATATATATATATATATATATATATATATATATATATATATATATATATATATATATATATATATATATATATATATATATATATATATATATATATATATATATATATATATATATATATATATATATATATATATATATATATATATATATATATATATATATATATATATATATATATATATATATATATATATTATATATATATATATATATATATATATATATATATATATATATATATATATATATATATATATATATATATATATATATATATATATATATATATATATATATATATATAATATATATATATATATATATATATGTATATATATATATATATATATATATATATATATATATATATATATATATATATGTATATGTATATATATATATATATATATATATATATATATATATATATATATATATATATATATATATATATAGATATATGTATATATATATATATATGTATATATATATATATATATATATATATATATATATATATGTATATATATATATATATATATATATATATATATATATGTATATATATATATATATATATATATATATATATATATATGTATATATATATATATATATATATGTATTATATATATATATATATATATATATATATATATATATATATATATATATATATATATATGTATATATATATATGTATATATATATATATATATATATGTATATATATATGTATATATATATATATATATATATATATATATATATATATATATATATATATATAATATATATATATATATTGTGTTAGAGTTTAATAATAAATATTTACAAAGAGAAAAACAGAATGCGACGCCACTGGTAGTTACTTGTGACAGCAACAACCTACCTATATTACAAAATTCATTTGCATGAAATGTGTATTTGTAGGCTTATGTGTTGTGTTGTACTAAACTTAGCACTTAGTAAACATACGGCTACAAACACATACAAAGTTAACCTAGAAATGACACAGTTGGAAGAACCGTATTTCACACGCAGAATGTGATTAATTTCGTTTGAAATCCATCCCCGTAAAAGCCGTCTGTGACACCACAAAACGAAATAATAACTAACCTATTATTTATACAGTATACTACGCGAAATTATTTGCAAACACAACCTTAATTTACCTTAAATTACGTTTATATAGCACCAAATTCTTCTACAAATAATTAACACCAATCACTGAACTGAATGTTTAAATTCATAACTCACCAGACTACTAAATGATGAAATATTTACGCTTTCTGCATTTTTATTAATATTTCACATCTATTAATTATCTAACTACTAATTACCAGTTGAAAAGAAACATGTTGTTATTTAAATTTAAATAAATCGCGTAAACCAAACTTATATTTCACCTCACGCAATCCTCAATCATACTTAACACGCCACAAACTAAACTTACGTCTATATAAGACACCACTTATTACTTATATAGTATATTTTAATTATTAACAAAACAAATTAATCCTAAAACGAAATCGAACGTGAGAAATAATCTCATTTAAATGAATAACCGTTATGCGTATTAATGAACACTGTATTACCGACGCGTCGATCAGTGTTACCATCTGAATAACATGAATTCGAAAATGAATATTTTTAGTCTACAAATTCGTACTGATCTATTTTGACGTGCGTTTACAGTGATCAATCGGGTTAATGTAAACGTTACTGAAGGTTGCATAGTTGGTTGAATGTTTTGGGAGAGTGATGTTGGCTTTTCGTTAACACCGTATGTCACTTTGCTGTTTGAAATTTGCTGATGTTAACTTTGACCCCAACTCTGATGTTTAGTTGAGGCAACTCTTTTGTTTGAAATCTGTCGTTGGAAGACTTGCAGCATGTTAATTTAGCCCTAGGGTTTACTTTTAATGGGCTTTAAAGTTGGTAAGTTTGCAAAATCGATTTTTTGTTTTTATTATGTGTTGCCTTACGCCAGTGTTACACCTTGTTCAAAGGGAAACTAATTTGTGCGTTATTATATGGTGATTTTCGTTATTAAAGCTTGTTTTTACAATGTAATAGTTGCGGTTTTAATATTATTCGCGTGTTTTGAACAATATGTTGATTAAAAATTACAAGTTTAGTATCGAATAGTGTAAAATTTTGTATAATTTACAATGCTTGGGTAGTTATTATTATTCCTTTGTGTGTGTACGGTTTATCTGAGTATCTATTGCATTTGAGAGACTTATCGGCTTCTCCTACGCAAATCTCAGACCTCTAAGGCAAGTTTGCTACAGACAGTGTAACTAGAACTAAAATACAACAGCCTTAGACGAAATTGCTTGTTAAATTCATTACATATTTAGCTATTCGAGCACAAAAGTGATATGTTTCAGTGTATAAATTAGGGTTATTATGAAATAAAAATCTATATAAGAAAAATGCATAGTGCAAATATCGAAATTTAATCAAAAATGCACTAAAAATTATAATAAATGCGTCGTGTATTTATTGTAATAAAGAAATGTTATTAAATAATCTGTTGTTAGAAGTTTCTCATACTGTCTGTGGCAAGCTTTAGTGATTGCGCAATGTAAATAATGCAACTCAGTTAAAGAAGTGAGCGGTACTGTAGAGAATGTGCGTGAATGATGGACGTGATCGCGATGTATAGAACGCGATAATATTAGAACGAACGCCAGCAGAACAATACATTATAATAGTTATTGTACGTTCGCTGCATACAAATAACCGCACTTCAAGATTCATTTAAACAAAGACTCATTGCTCCAAGCAATTTTTAGTTCTAAACACCATCAAACCAAAGCAAAACAATGTTAACGATTACAAGTTTTTGTAATCGCTCAGTTTTACATTTCAAATGAAACTCTGAGTTCATTAGTAATGTAATTGTGCGTAAAATGCGTGACTGTGCGCACGTATACAAAACAACCGTTTAAAGCCGAACATCATCGTACAATGAATAATATTCATTTAATTACAATATATTCCAGGGTGTTAAATGTAAATGTCTACACATTTACATTTAACATCTATTGCGGTGACGGTGACAGCACATCCAATGCAGTGACATCACAAAACAAAGATGGCCATACTCTGACAAGTATGATATTAGTTACACACCACTAAAGGGTTACTTAACCTATAAACTGTACATATATAACTATATGCTTTTTACATAAAAACACAGCTTTATACTCATGTTTTAACTCTGTCTATTCAACGTATAGAAACTTATGTTCTCTTTCTGTCTACTTCTCGTATAGAAGCTCTTGCTCTGTCTACCCTACGTATAGACAGAGAAAGAACATGAGTTTTTTTGTAAAGTAAATAAAGCTATTGGTAGCGTTTCATGGTCAGTGCTCTATTTTACTTAATGAAATCCATTTATATATCTAAATACAAATCACAAATTGTTTTTATATGAAAACTTAAGTTATTTAAATAATAGTTTTTTTTTTTTACATAAATAGAGTAACGTAATAAATCTGTAACCGGTAGCGCTGAAATAATTGCAAAGTTTGTATACTATTATAAAATGAATAAGCGCTTTATTAGGTTTGAATATCAGTGCTGCTAAATATGTTTTATTCATAAAATGAGTAATCTAATTTTAATACGACAGTCAGTCGCCTTTCCCTCTTTTAAAGTATAGATTTGACCCTTTCCTGAGCTCTTACCCCAACCCTAAATTGTTGCGGTGAACCTGTCAACTAAGTGAATAATGGTTGTATTCTTCCGTTTAGCACACTGCCAATTTGGAATATATCCAAATAATAATGCAATTTTATCGGATTTACTTTAAAAAAAAAAAACATTAGACGAATTTTACAAATTAAATTTACATCAAACGAAATATTGTCAAGGTTTTTACCACCCCATTTTATAGAAATCGGTATGAAGTTAGGTATTTGAAGTTGATTTTTTTTTTTATAAACAAACCAATATATTTAAATATATATATGTTGAACAATATAAATAAAGATGTATAATGTCAGTGAACTCATTATGCACTTTTTCCACTAGTTACATCAACTGATTTATTTCTAATCACATACTAACCTAACTGTATCTTGTCCTCTGCGATTACCGTTAGATGTTTCTAGATTTTCCAAACTTTCTTAACGTTGTTAACACTTGTTTATTTGTTTTAACAATATTTTAATTTTCTACAAACCAACCGCATATTATGTCTAAAAGTATGACGTCACGTCTAAGATGTGTGACTAAGAAAATGCATCTAGCTATCAAATATTTTTTTTAAACATACTTTTAATATTTTACTATTATAAGACTTTCTGGTTTTGAATTTTGACGCTGTTCGTCATTAGTCAAAATAACATTAGTTATAATGTGACCAACTCAGGTTTTAAAGCGTTTTATATGAATAAAAATTGAAATAAATCTTATAGTTGTCATTTCGTGCTATGAAATTTTATTACGTTATAACAAAATGCTTGCAATGGGTCAAAATTAGAATATTATCAAAATTGGGGCAAAACTATATAATTTTGTGACATTTTCAAGCGAGTTCGTGTACCTATTAATCATTTTTCTGTATTTCCAATCATATATGAATTAATCATTCACTTTTAAATGCATTTACCCTTTGTTTTTTTTTTATATATATATTTGCCAATTTTACTTGACCTCTTTGTTTATAACAATCATGAACATTACTGATAAATATATGAATGATATTAATATATGTAAATACAATTGTCGAAGATAATGATAGAATAGATGTCATTAACAATAAAATGATACGTTAGTATGTGAAATAAAAATACATAATGGCTAGTAACGTTATCCGATGTTTAAAAAAAAAATGCAACGGAGACATTCTTTGTTCGTTGCAAACATAACTGTTGTTTAGAGAACAATATTGTTTTTCGTTCTCAACAAAACTAACGGTTTTGTTATAGTTCCCAAGACACTCATGTCCCCTTTTGATTCATAATTACATTTCATAAATACAGTTTAAACTATAATAAATTAAATAGTTATAAACAAATATGATTCAACTAGAATTCTAAACGTATAAGAAAATCACGCGATGGTCACATTAGATGTGTTATATCTGGGTCCTCTTATCTACTCGGTGGTTGTTGTATGGCAGCGAATCGGGGTTCAAGCGGTGGAACAGTCATCAGGTTTCAACCTGCGGAACCATTGTCGAGTTCAGTGACCTTGTACTGTATTGCGCATGCTCTAAACACCGTGTGAATTACTTTAGCATAGTCACGTCGTGACGTATGAAACGTTGTCTTCACCACAACGTGCTCCACTGTATCTGCTATCTCCATTCCATTTATTCTTTGTTTAGGCGTTCGGTGTTGTTGTTCCTCATACAAGTCAGCGGATGTCTCGAGGTTTCGGTCTGGTTCACTTTAAACTAATCTTATGTTTCTTCACATCTTTGTTAGGTTAGGCCTTATACATCGCTCTGAAGTTAGGTTTACCTGTAACTATAACGCTGTTCCGGCTTGTTTTATAACTAACATCTATCCGTTTAAGATTTTACATTATATAATAGTCAATTTCCTGTCTATGCGAATCTTTGCATACATAATAATATAAACACATTAAAATCAGAGCGCGTTTATAACATCGCTAATTTATTATTTCGTATATATATATATATATATATATATATATATATATATATATATATATATATATATATATATATATATATATATATATATATATATATATATATATATATATATATATATATATATATATATATTTAAAAAAACGAAATTAACGTCAAATAAAACTAATTTATTATATAAATTGTGTGTGTCATACATCCATTTCGGAAGTTACATGCGTTTATATAAATGACTAGTTCAGTATTTTGATTAGAATACAAAATCAGTACTTTAGCGACTTTTATATATATATATATTCTTACGCAATATGACATTTAATATGGTAAGATGTCACTTCTAAAAAGCAATAAAAAACTTGACTATATTGCAAAAAAGGGAATACATTTTGAAGACATCTGGTGAGTACCATCATGTCAACTGATGATCGAAGATATTTTAATGCGTTCACTCATCCATTCGCTCTCTCGATTCACCTGGCCGCGTTTTATATGACGTTTTTATTTTATTTTTATATTTGTATTTGACTTACGTTGCTGAAATTCTTCGCCGTATCGAATGCCGTTCGTTATAAAAAAATAGTTTAATGAACCCGTGCAATTGAGTATTGAATTTCATATTAAATGTTTAGACAATTTTATACATGTATCAAATTTAAATGTGCTAATTAAAAAAGCCATCTTCAATTGATTTTGTTTAAAATAAATTACTGTTAATATAGCTACAGGCTATTGGACATGTGATTACGAAATATATAACGGGATCATCAATACCGTAATTTTTTTTAACCAATCTGAATCTAGTTTTGAAGTAATTTTCGTTGTTTTCCTAAACTCAATTTATTAGTTTACACACATAATCACTATTTTTTTCTATATAAGTAAACAAGTGCAAAAGAATTTCTAAAGTTTCATCATGAGACAAGTCTATATTTATGAAGAATTTCGGTAGTTCAAATTACGTTTTGAAATATTCATACGCAAACGACGCAGGTACACCATTGATTGAACATTCACCCTCACAAAGTTCCGGAAGTACCATATATATTATTTAGCGGTCTTCAAAATTATATAGCATTTCGTAGCATTGTTTTAGTAAAGATTCCCATCTTGATTTGTTCTTAAGGTCGTAGCCCTTAAGGTCACATGCCACTTTTCTAATATTAAATTTTCACTAAAAAAAGTTTGACTTTAAATAAAATTTTACACAAAAATTAAAACAAACAAATAATAACTTCTATTAAAGTATTTATTCAGTAATTAAAATTGAAAATGACTTAAATAGTTTTTAAAACACTTATAATTTCATTAAACACGTCACTAAAATTAATAATTCATTTCAATAATATGTATATAATAGAATCTAATTACAAAAAATAACAAATGAAAATGATAATTGATGATACATAATAAACGAATTAATTAAAACACAAATATTAATTAACAGAGCGAAATTAATTAAACGCTAATTAAACATGTGAATCACCAATTATAATCTAAAATGCCCTAAACAAAAAATAGTTTAATTTCGGCGTTATGCTCTGTAGTTTTAATAATATTAAATTAATTATTGAAGATACAACCACGTATTCTAGCTCTCTTAGTTACACCATAAATTCTACCTCAAAAATAATATAGGTTAAGTTTATTAAAGTAATTAATATTCAACGCCGCAAGACGTTTGAATATTTATTGACCGCAAGAACGATGGAGCAATTCTACAACTAATGTCATCAATGATTCAGATCTGAGGTCTCCGAATGTCAGTGTTTGTTATTAATCTAAACCTGACTTCCGTTCCAACTAGCGCATTACTTAACTAGTTTAGCTTCAAATAATAGATTAAATATTTGCTGATATTTATTAGGTATAAATCGGAATGAAATACGTGTATAAACAACATCTAATTAGAGCATGTTAAAAATGTAGCATGGTTATGCTAACTGGTCTCTAAATGGTCAATATTGACCATTAGTTGACTAACTATTATAGAAGAATTAGTTGGATAACTGTATTCAATCCTAAACCCTAATAATTGTTTAACTGGACCTAAATGTGTTTAAAACTTCCATGTTTAGTCAGTGTCAAGGGTACTACGGTTTGTTGGTTTTGGGTAATGACCCAAGACTGGCACACCAGTTGGATTCTCTTTTAGATAAAGTTTGCAATTTAAATTTTACAACAAAATCTAGTTTGAATTAAATTTTATTACTAGTTTATAAATGAATACAAACTTGTTATATTAATTTAAAATTAGTATTAATATGAATGTATTTGTTTAAGTAAAATTAGATTTTAATAGTGAGTTTTCTTTAATTATAGCAACTATTCCGGTCACAGCAAAGTCAAGCGTTGGGACAGGCCGCGGCTGCAGCCGCCGCCGGTCAACCTACGGCCGCACAACTTCAGCTGATCCAACAACAACAATATCTTGCGGCACAACAACAACCACTACAAACAGCCGCTGCATTTCCACAACCACAATATGTGTTGAATCCACAAGCACCACAGGTACGCTAACTTCACACCAAAGTCCTCAAAACTAAGATACATACATACCACGTAGAGATCTAAGTTCTCCAACAGTTTACAACATAAAAATTTATTAATACTGATATAAATTGAGTTTATTTATAATACAAACAAATCTAAACTACATTTCAGCCATCTGTAAAAACCAAACAATATACAACCTACTTATAGATTTTCATTCCTATTTATTCTTTGTTTGTTCTGTCACTCAACCGTCATACACATTCTGTTCTGACATATTTTTATCGATCCCAACACAAATAATAATATTAAATACAATGACAAACTCTTTTTAAAGTTACGAATGTAAAAATAACACCACTTAACATAGCATAATGTGTTTACATCTTTTAAGATCGTATTTTATTTATTTACTAAATTAGAAAATGAAATGGAATTGTTTTCGTTTAGGAACCAGGTGCCCCGTATGTAGGAACGCTAATAACAGCAGGTGTCCCGCAATACTACGGTGTAGCACCATGGGTTTATCCAGCAAATATAATCCAGCAAGGCGCCACAAATGGAGCCCGACGGCCTCTGACACCATCAGGCACTCAGGAGCAACCACAAGTACAGGGTGGTTACATCGTTCCATATTACGATCAAAATGCGCCTATTCTAATGGCGCAAGGTGCTGCCATGAGAAATGGGACCCCAATGAGGCTTGTATCACCTGCGCCTGTTTTGGTACAACCTCAAGCCAACAGACAGACACCAGCCGGTGCTAGTTTGTACTCGAATACGCCGCAGAGTCTATACGGTGCTACTGTTAACACGTCAGTCAATGGTGGAAGTATTGGAGGTAAGATTTTTACTTATTCATTTTGTTTGGGGCTTCTTTTGTTCGGGTTTATATTTAATGGGTTTATTTTGTTTTGGTTTTTATATATTAATAAATGTGTACGTGTGGTTTTGGATTTGTGTGTGTGTGTCCATTAATTAACAAGTTTCATACTTTTGCGATGAAGAAAAAACAAATACAACATCAATTTCTACGATTATTATTCTTTTTTTTGTATATGCTCCATTTTTGTGACATCCTTTAATAATTGAGCGTCTGTAAATGGTTGTGTGTTTGATAATAACAAAAAGTATCTATTATAACCAATATATATATATATATTATATATATATATATATATATATATATATATATATATATATATATATATATATATATATATATATATAACTAACGTGCGTGTTGTGTGATTGGTTGTGGGGTTTGGCCGCTAGGTGTAACACAAGCCACGGTTGGTGTTGGGTCTGGCTTGTTCCCAACTCTGCATGCGCCTCCTTCGGCCCAGGCCCCTTTTGGCAGCAGTTCTCTAGGAACCATCGGCTCCCCTGCTACCACCAACAATTCCCTTCAAACAGGTAGGTCTTAATACCTCCAAATCAATTCGAAAATATACATATACTTTACACAGCTATACATCTGCAGCTTTATACTAACGCTTAATAACTCACACTAAACCTTCTAGTCTCTAATAAATTCTTTCTTATTTTACAAAGGTGAGTGTGGTATTACAGGCCTGGGACTCAACACAACATCCACCGGACGAAGAGACAGTTTCGATCGCAACACATCCGCATTTAGCCCATCACTGGAATACCGGCCAAAATGGCCTGCCAGCTACGGCTTAGGAAGCAGTCCAAGCCCCTTAACAGGAAGTCTAACTCCTCCACCGACAGCCCCCTTACAACTAGGAGGCCTCGTAAACTCACGAGTTCTCTCCGCTGCCCCTGGCGCCGAAGCAAAATACCGCGCCAATTCAATGGCAGCTGGCTTAACAGCAAACGCCGTTTTCGGCTCAACAAATTCATTATTCACAAAACTAAACACAGCCAGACCGAATTTAACAACAGTTACAACTTCATCGTTGGATAAACCACAAGGTCGCTCTAGATTACTGGAAGATTTCCGTAATAACCGATTCCCGAATTTACAATTGCGCGACTTGGCGAATCATATCGTTGAGTTTTCACAAGATCAACATGGGTCACGGTTCATACAACAGAAACTCGAACGAGCTACTGTGGCTGAGAAACAGCTGGTGTTTTCTGAGATTTTATCTGCGGCGTATAATCTGATGACGGATGTTTTTGGGAATTATGTGATCCAGAAGTTCTTTGAGTTTGGAACGCAGGAACAGAAGACTACGCTTGCGCAGAAGGTTCGTGGTAATGTGTTGCCGTTGGCGTTGCAGATGTACGGTTGTCGAGTGATTCAAAAAGCGTTAGAATCGATTGGGCCTGAACAACAACAGGAGATTGTTCGCGAACTGGATGGACATGTGTTGAAGTGCGTCAAAGACCAAAATGGAAATCATGTAGTACAGAAGTGTATTGAGTGTGTTGAACCAGCAGCACTGCAGGTGAGATCTTAATTTTTTTTTTTTATAAATATGTAATGTATATAAATTAATTAATTTTTTAGTTTATTATCAATTCATTTTCTGGACAAGTATACTCGTTGTCTACACATCCATATGGTTGCCGAGTTATCCAGAGAATATTGGAACACTGTACTCCAGAACAAACAGCGCCGATTTTGAAAGAACTACACGCGCATACAGAACAACTAATCCAAGATCAGTTTGGCAATTATGTTATTCAACACGTTTTGGGTATGTCAATTTTATTAAAGCCATTACCGACCGTAAATAATTACTTTAGCTACACAGGCCTACATGAGCTTTAGGACCTTAAATATATTCGATATATATATATATATATATATATATATATATATATATATATTTATTTATTTATTCATGTAAACCTCATAGAAAAACAATCAATTTGTAGGCCTGTGTTTGTACAGAAACATGCTAGATTATAATTGTTAGTATTTTGTTGTGCAGAACACGGAAACGCCGAAGACAAATCACAATTGATTGCTGGCGTCCGAGGCAAAGTCCTAGTGTTATCTCAGCATAAATTCGCAAGTAACGTCGTTGAAAAGTGCGTCACACATGCCACAAGAGCCGAACGAGCTCTACTTATCGAAGAAGTTTGCGGATTTAACGACAAGTAAGTCTAAGCACAAAACAAACGGCAACATTTAGCAATAACTAACAACCAATTTTGCTCTAGTGCCCTACATGTTATGATGAAAGACCAGTACGCTAATTATGTCGTACAAAAAATGATTGATGTCTCTGAACCGACACAGCGCAAAGTTCTTATGCATAAAATCCGGCCCCATTTGAATTCGCTGCGAAAATACACTTACGGCAAACACATCATTGCCAAATTGGAGAAGTTCTTGATGAAGTCGGGCAACTCGATGGCCGGTATCGGGAACGAATTGGGCCCCATCGGTCCCCCTGCAAACGGGGTCCTTTAAAAACCAACCAAGTATCTCACAAAAACACCGTAATTTAAGCGAGGATCAAGATGAAATTACGGTAATTTTAAATTAAATTTACGCGTTTAAGTGCGTCAGTATTTATTTTTGGCACGCCCCTATTTTTTTATAAGACGAAACATTGAGAAGGTAACCGGTTTTTGAGCGCACATTGTGCGAAAGATCAGAATAATCGGAGTTTTATTCGGTACAATAAACAGTTTTAAAAAGTTTATATGAATATATATAGAGGTTAAGGCGTAAATCTTTTCGAAGTTTTATTTGTTTAAAAGTCGATTTGACTTCCGAATCATATCTAAGGTGCAACTGATTTACCGCCTGTTGACATTTTAACGGCAAGTGACGCGTCAGTGGCGGCCATTTTTTCTAGTAGCCGATGGGATATACAAGCCGTTGTTTATACATAAAAGTTTATTGATTATAATCATGTAAACAACCATAGTTCGGGTTTTATTTGGAATAGATTGCGCATTTGTGAACTAAGGTTATCTTCACAATTGAATCGTCGTTTTAGTTAATTAAGGTTCTACACAGTTAATAATTTTATTTTTGCTACATTATTTGTTTATTTTTAGAATAATTTGACTGTTTCAAATCGTGACATGTTGAGTGCCGCGTTCGAGACCCGTCGGGGATCTTTTTAATTAAAAAAAAATCACGGCACATGGTTGTATTGTCTATACATATATATATATACAATATTTCGTATTTCTCTATAATTACAAAAAAAAAACAAATATACATAACTAATGATCGTGTACTATAATCTGTATAATTATTAATTATTATCATGTAGTCGTCTGTATAATCTTATTCATCGAATAGTTATCTATCGTTTTATGTTGTATATGACCAGGGTTCGGACTGCCCAGTGAAAAGAACAATAGTAACAAACATATAAAAAACGCGTAAAATCTTTGAATTTTTCTGTACAGCCGTTGTGCGATATTTTTTAATATTTTGTATATATTTCGATAATTTGTGTTTAATTTAACTATAATTTAACTAAAAACGTAATTAAAATGCCCATTTTTTAATTAATTAACACTTCGTTTTGTGTTTTTAATCAGTATTAAGATGTAAATATGTATTTATTAAAACAAATTCCAATGTGTGAATGTTTGTGCGTTTTTAAGATGAAAAAAAACATGACATGCAAAGCGAAAGTCGACGGTAAATTTGTTATTATTTTGGTTAACGTCGCATTAAGAAGCTGTTTTATTTTGATATTTATTGTTGCAAAAATGATCTAAACATCATCAATTCGACAACAGCATTGTTGTTTTAGTATAATTTGATTCTAAAATCTTGTATACAATTTTTAATTCAAATCTTATGGTTCTAAATAGAGAACAAAATGACAGTCTTGGTTACTCAGTTAAATAATAAAAATGTCTACCTCAAAATATCAATTAATAATGTTTTTAAAATTATGTTTTAACTAACTTGTCAAAATTAAAACACCCATTATTCTTTAAAATAATTATGGTAATCTAAAAAAAATATTGATTTATGTCTATTTTTGAGCTCTTTCAATTTGATAATGTTTTTTTTTTCATAATGTTAAAATGAAATAAACAATATATAATGATTAAACCAAAATAAACCAGCAATAATAATCAAAATGACGTCTTGCTTACGCGATTTTTAACCGAACGTTTTAAGAAAAAATAAAATAACGGTGCCCTGTACAGAATATTCGAGATCGCGCCCACATAATTCTTCAAACTTTAAAGAATGTGATAACTGCCCTCAGGAACCATCAGTTCATCTCAACTGATGCATACTTCATTATTATCATTTTCCAAACAAAAATTAACAAACAAATAAACAAAATTCAATCTTGTATCATTTTCTCTGGCAATTATAATTATTTAGGGCTATTCACTATGTACGTGTAATTTACACGCTATTGCATTTACTCAATAGTAGTTGCCCCCCCATTCCTCAACATCTACATCCACCTGGCATCGTGTAAATTCATGTTTAGTACGTTGTCAGCGTCAGTGCTGTTGAACTGTGCGCTTAGTTACATAAGTAAAACTTAGTAGAAAAATGTTACGTTAAAACAACCATGGGTTAAAATAGAAACAATAGAGTTGTTTTAGTTCTTATTTTAACTGAATTTCGGCTTAATCACACTTAAAGCACAATATATTTGTCCCAAATATCTTCGTTATCTAATAATACATATATGAGATTTCTTACATAATATTGACAATTTTATGTTAGGTATTAAATATTATAAAATTCTAAAAATCAGCACAAATTGATTTTATTAAATATTTCTCGGGAATTGGAGATTCGGTTAGATATATTTTGTAGTTAATTTTGTTAATTATCATTAAAATAACAAAGTATTTTGATGAACTTTAATCTAAAACTATTTTAACCCTTTTAAACACTAAATTACTTTTTCTAAAATTTATTTTGCAGTACTTTAAACTATTCTATAACATATTTTATATATCAATAACTTGTTTAAAATATCAAAAAGTACTTTAACGAATAAGTACTTTTATAAATATTTTAAGCAACATAAAAATTATGGTTTTCATAATTTTGTAACTATTCGATATATAAAATAGTTTATTGTGTTTAAAATACTAAAAAACGATTCTAATTATATCTAAGTACATGATACATACTTATATACAATTTTATTCACTACAGACATATAATATTTGATTTTCATCCAAAATTTGATATGAATAGAGCGGCACATGGGTAGTTTGTTATATACATTTTAGAACATCAAAAGTAAAATGAGTTAAAATAAGAACTATTTAATTACTTATATAAAAATTGAAATTATTGAAAACTTTTAACGGGGTGATCCTGAACATATGCGTAACTTAGGATAAAAAAAAATAGAACCGCAGTCCGAGATTTAATTAATTTTAGTAGCTTTATGCTTTTAATATCGATAAAATGTAAGAATATGCATTCGTTCATTAGCATGCTTAATCCTAGTTATTCGTTTTTAATATTGTAAGATTATACTAAAAAATAACAGAGGTTTTTTGTTTATTTTAATTAATTCATTAATTAAAATAGAATTCATGAATTTGTAAAAAAATTATTATAATCATATTGTAAAAGATGTACAGATTTTTTTAAGAAAAAATAATCATCCAATTTCACTTGTAAATTTAATCTTTCATTTTTTAACTCATTGTAAAAATTGCAGACAAAGTATATACCTCACTTTTTGTACAAAAAAATGTCTAGGCCTGTTTGACGCAACATAACTTAAAAATTGACAGGTTTTTTTTTATAATTTTGTCTGCATTTTGTTCGTTTATTGAAAATGGGTCTTGATTTTTACATCCCTTATATGTATATGTGTATGTAATATGTAACATAGAAATCATGTTTTTAGTAATAACTGGATTGTGTTAAATCAATTTTTAATTTATTTTAAGGATGTAAAATTTCGTAAACCATTCTCCATTACACGAACGTTCTTTATTAATAAAATGATCTGGTAAACATTTAAATGAGGTTAAGTTATTTTATTTATCAACATGGCCGCGGGTATAACGTCACCACTTCCGCCATTTTGTAAATATGACCTGACAAAATGACGATTTGCAATCTGTACAATTGTGTATAGAGAAATGTTATTGAAAATAGTATGTTTAATAAAGTGAATAAATTGTATATTAAAAATATTTTAACTAATTGTACTTAGAATTTTTATAAAATTGCGATCATAATTGAAATTCAATCTTTTGTTTTATTTTCGGGAGGGATTGGTGATCGGTGCCCGCGGCTTGGGAATCGGTAGACAGGGCTAAAAAATCGGTTAACTGAGCAGTGGCATTTCAGTAAAGTTAAAAACCCAAAAACGATAAAATAAAAACAACAAAAAAAATATTCAATTGTATTGTATTGTCTGTAAAGTGTAAATTCATAAAGATTTCGGTTGTTCAAAACCATTTTGTAAAATGTATAATCTGTGTAATATTATTCTCAAATATTATTGTATAAAATGTCGATCCACCTTTAAAACAAAAAATAAAACACAGACTTATCTGTGTTCACTGTGTATGTATGTATACTACCGTTTATTATATTCAAAAATAGAAGAGAAAAAAAAACATTTTTGAGAAACATACAACCTCTGTATGTGTTGTGTGAACTTATCAATTTCGGGTAACATTTACCTGAATTATGAATATTATTTATAATTCAAACATGTTTATTTCGAGTAATCTGAACTTAAAACAAATATTTATCCGTTACATATTCATCACAATTATTATTCCCTAACTTCATATTTAATTAACAAACCTTTACCACTTTTGTGCCTAAATTATTAACGTTTTCCCAAATCAATTGACTGGTGAACATATAATGGATAACACATATTATATTGTATTTACTTTAGATGTAGAATAAGAATTTCATGATATAAATATGTTCAGGTACTTATTATCCGAATTGTGGGTTCGTGTATAGATTATTTAGTAGCTTTTAGGGTAGCTGGACGGGGACCTGTCATGTTTGAAGCCCCCAAAATATTTGTACATTTAAATTTAAAAGAAAAAAAAGAAAGGCTCTCTTTCGGCCCATATCGCCGACGTATTGTATCATGTAACACCTCTTATATAATTATTAGTATAAATATGTTTTTAGTAATATTAAACTGAATCATAATAATAAGTTTTATTTTTTCATTTATTACTTTCTTCATCAAATATTTGTTTTGGAACTTATCCGGTATCTGTCTCCCCCAGTACCTCAAATTTAGCCTATTTCTCCTAATTCATTCGTGCTTTGTCACCCCACAAAACGCTTCTCAAACCTATGATTCCTTTGATTGGGAATAAAACGCATAACTAGGAGACAGATAATGGATAATATCCATGATTTTTACAGAACTGAGTTGCGTAATTAGTAATTAATTGATAATATCGTTTTAGTTTTATAATTATTGTTTAATTCCCCTATTTTAAATTTCTATGTTTATCATTGCTTGTTGTGTAACTATATGTTTCATAATGGTGATTTGCATTTAACTATATACCTGTATTACTTAGTTGTGAGTGTGACGCCATATTAACCGGAGCTATATGTTATTTTGACTTCTACTTCATATTAAAGTGTACAGTTCTATCACTGGGCTGTGCAGTTGTGATTAAATGCAGTTTATAATATTATTCTTTTTTTATTAGTATATATAGTGGTGACAAAACTGTATAATTTATGCAGTTTTATCACAAAACTGTTCATATTAATATCTAAATTGTTTAGTAATATTGTACGAAGAAGTTAATAATTTTAATTTAAACAATTGAGAAGTGGAACAAAATGTAACAATTTGAAATAGACCGAAATGTTAAACGGCGTCCATTTGCAGTCTTTGATTTAATACTGGTTTTATCTATAAATATTTGGGGAATATAATTAGGGTAGGATCCATAGCATGTTTCCTTAAACAATATACACGCATATGTTTATATATTGTTCACAGTTTCGTAATGCACTGAATCACTATACACTTGAATTATGCGTACGTTCGCACAGCAAAACACTTCAAAGTCAGTTTAAACTTCGGTTTAAATCCGAATTAACAGTATTTTTGATACAAATAATAACCAACAATAGATATAAGATACATTTCAGTTTATCATCTCGTTTTCGTTTTCAAGGAATATAAGCTGAATGAGAAGTAGTTTTGTTCGCGAATCAACGCATAATTTCTACCACTCTGAATTTAAATCTCAGTACAAAATATAGAATTTTTTCAAAATAACATTTGTATTAATATAGGTAGCGTAGTTAAAAAAAAAACTAAACAAACAAAAGTGCTTAAAATATGAAATTTAAATCAAATCAAAACTGAGAATTATTTTCGGAGTTTTCGGTGGCTGTAATAGAAATCGCAACAATCAATGTGTAGAGAATCAAAAATACAAAACATTTATTTAGCGACTAGTGGTCTTAAAAAGAATTGTTCTTCTATATACATATATAAATACATTTAGATTTTAGAATCCTGATAAAAATCTTGTATATTATTACATAATAGTTGTACAAAGGGACATTTGTGTTTGTCACTACGTGTTGATAACATAATGTTTGTAACTTAATTCATTATAATAAAACATGTAATATTTATCAAAGCTTTTTAAAAAGACAAAACTATTCCTGCTACTACTAATAATAATAAACTAAACAACTGCCGGAATATTCATGGTTCGATTATCCCGCTCTGTGCAACTGCGGTTTGTTTACATATGTTATCAGTGGCGTTACTAACAAATTTTTACAACTTTATGATATCCAGTGTAACATAAACTACTTCCAACTGTTATAAACTCCCATTTTTAGTAATTAAACCTGTTTTTGTTTTTTTACATAAACAGGCTGTAATTTAGCTAGAGGGCATCATATGAATGTTGAATGAAAACGGTACAAAAAAACCCTAGTGAGCCGCTACTGGCACTTGTCAGGGAAGTTAGGTATATTTTAAATCGTTATTACAGCTCAAAGAAGCTTTACATATGAAATTGCGTTTGCTTTTTATAACAACCATAATAAAATAGAGCTAAATAATTAATAATGCATCGCTTTTGTCTTATTTCTATCGATAAGTGATTTTTTCCAACGGAACATATGAGGAACAGCGTACCGCGCACGCGTTGGTCTTCGCGCCAACCGACCGGTCGGGGTCGCAGATGTTTTGTGTGGCTGGGCGCAAGCGAAAACGGTTGAAAGTAAAATTCAACCCTGGTTTTAACTGTGTTAACAACAAGCAAAAATTATAATTTTCGGTTTTTATTAAAGCTGCGTTCATCTGGAACCAGCTACAATGATTTTTAACGAAATCCAAAAATTTCACTCGTGATAACGAGTGGAAATGTGTCGCACTGAAGTGATTTGCTGTGGTGTGGATTGGCGGACATTTTCTTCGCCACTTCTGAATATGTAGCGTTTTCCGGTAAGTTTAGACTTGGATTTTGTTTTAAACTGTTATCAAACTGTTCGTTATTAATTGCAATTGGTTTACAATGAATATATCGCGAGTTGAGTTGGTGTTTTTTTCATATATGCAACGGGTTACGTGATGATGCATACCATAGTTGTTTTACGATTTGGTTTATTGGATTGTTGATTTTTGTATGGGAAATTAGGGCTGTTGGGGTGATACTTTTCATATCTGGGCGTTGATTAGTTGGGTTTTTAACTGTCGGGGAATTTTTTTTTGTACCTGTGGCGTGCTCCAACGAATGCGTTCCATAGTTGCTTTAGGATATGGTTTTCGGAACTGTTGATTATTGTATGGAGATATCGAGTTGATTTGGTTGAAATGTTTATATTTGGTGGTCCATTCGTTGGGCATTTAATTGTTGGCGTTTTTTTGTGTGTACCTGTGGCGTGCTCTAACTTGTAACGTTTTAACGTAGAGGGCACTACGCGAAGCAACCCCACGGCGATTTTGACTAGATATATTTTATCTAGTGTTTGAGACAAACAGCGACAATAATTGTGTATTCTCTAGGTAATCCCTATATCGCTCTCGAGCCCACCAGCCACCACCACGATCAAACAACGCGATTTTATCTTTATTTTATTTATTTTATTCTGTTTATTTTTATTAATCTAAATTCACTTCTAACGTGAAATTTTGACGCCATATGTCGTGATCAACGTGTATACTCGTGTTTTTTCCGGGTTGTGTGGTTGTAACATAACCAAAATGCCGCGTGGTAGGCGGCCGGCAATGTTGTGCTCGGAGCCTGCCAGGGGGGGCACCAGGCGCTCTGCCACTCCGGACATGACCATCGTCAAAGACGAAGACTTGACACCCACAGTCCATCAACATTTGATTGACCACGGGTATGGGGTCACACCGCAACACCAAATTATGCGGGAGCCCCCAACAGTCCCATCACCTAGGGCTCCCGAGCAAGTCAAGCGAAAACTAAACTTAGACATGGTGATTCCAATCAAGGAGGAATTCAAAACACCGCCTCCGAAACGGGGCAGAGCCTCCAGTGGTAGGAAACCGGAGCGCACGCGTTACGATACGTCTTTGGGTTTGTTAACGAAAAAATTCGTTGGCCTGCTCAAGGGCTCGAACAACGGGGTGATTGATTTAAACAAGGCGTCAGAACAGTTGGGGGTGCAAAAACGGCGTATTTACGATATCACGAACGTTTTGGAGGGAATTGGGATTTTGGAGAAAAAATCCAAAAATAATATACAATGGAAATGTGGGAATACTATGTATAATGCGAATTATCAGGCGTTGCTGCAAGATACAAAGTACCTGAAAGCCAAAGAAAATATACTGGACTCTTTGATTCACACTGCGGAAACAAGTTTACGTAAAGTGGGTGAAGATAAGACGATGGCCTATATTACGTATCAAGATCTTCGAGATATACACGAGTATAAGTCGAAGACTGTTATGGCCATCAAAGCACCTCCAGAATCGAAATTACAAGTGAGTCTTTTCAATTTTTACTATTTTGCAACAATAGAATCATTAAAATATTTTTTTTATTAAATTATTGCTATCAACTAAATAATTAAATTCATTCATAAGGAAAGCAACATATGATGATTACATATGAAACAATTCATTTTTAGTTAGGTTATGTATTTTGTTTTGAAACATCAACTAACTGAATTCAAGATATATTGTATTGAACAGCTGGTTCAATACTTGTTTTATATAAATAAATTTATGCTGGATGTGTGCATCCAAGACTTTTTTTTGTATTAAACAATTGTTTTACATCAATTAAGTTACTTTTAGGGGATAATTTTTTCATTTTTAAATAATCTTTTCTGATAATTTAATTTATTAATATTTTATTGACAATTTAACAATATTTAATTAATTCTAAAGTAACTTTTTTATATTTTACAATATTTAGAATTTTCACTAGCGAAATTTTTTTTATAAAACTTTTTCTTTTACAAGTTGTGGTAAATCTTTAATCAATTTTCATTTAGTTGCGCCGTTTTTGAGAACATTTTAAAGAATGAAGGTTTTTTATTTAGTAATCAATATTTATTTTTTGCGCGGTCTAAACTTCAATTTTACTGTAGTAAAATAGTTAATTTTATTACAATCATATTTAATCTATTACCAATATATGTACTGTATTCAAATAGAATATTTTATTTTTATTATAATCGATTTTGACAGTGAAATGTTAACATTATTCTCTCTTTTCCAAACTCAGGTCCCAGCGGACAGCTATAAAATATCAATGAAAAGCGACAACGGGGAAATAGAAGTATATCTATGTCCCGACGTCCCCCCAGCCAAACCCCGCCAACCTAGCCGTACCCCAATTCCCCCTAGCGACCCTCTTTTGGAAGACGTTCTGCAACCAGCGCGTGCCGCCATCAACTTCAGTCCAATGCGCGCCATCTTAAGTCCCAACAAAGCTCTAAGTAGCACCGTGCGACGTAACCTCTCATTTCAAACATGCCTGGATGCGTCGCCCGCCAAAAACAAGGACCCCGTATTTCATAGTGTTGGCATTGTTGTTCCAAAAGTGGAGCAGGCGGCGGCGTTTCAACAGTATCAAATTGAGCCGTCGTGCAGTACAAATTCGGTTCAGTATTCGGATATTGCGTTGGACAATTTGCCGCTGTCGCCATTGAATGATAGTATTAAACGGATGTTCGAGGAACCATCGGGTAGCGGGCAGGATAGTTCGGAGACGATCCGGTTGAAGCATGCGCTGATTAGTGAGAGTGATGTGTTTGGACCAATGGGAGGACGGTATCCGTTAACCATTGAAGATCAACATAATACTACAGGTAATTGTTCACATCTATATTTTCTCTCTATATATATATTTACTTTATGTGCTTTAAATAACAATTATTGTGTGCTTTAATAATTCAAGTTGTTAAGCGGCTGATTTCTTTTATTATAATATTTATATTTTGAGTATTTAATAATATATTACATTTAAAATTTGATATTGTTGACAATCTTGGAGGTCATTGCCTTGGTTTACACTAACTAATGCTTACGTGTTTGATAAATTAATAATAAAATAAATCATATCTATACATATTTGTGATTTAGATTCAGTTTTCGTGCGCTAATCAATATGTATGTGTGACGTCACTACTAGCTATTTGTCTATGTATTGCATTTATCGGTGCAACTTCCGTATTTATTTATTTACCTTCTGAAAAATAAAAATCTTCATGTATTATTAAACGTTTTATCGTACGCATTTGACCTGTAAAGCAAAATAGACTAGTAGTGACGTCACGGTGTAACGTTCATCAGATCGATGATTGACTAAAATCGCGATTAAGCTAATAATTGTGGGGCTTCTGTGGGTCCTTGCATTCTGGGGCTCTACCCGTGACCTGTGCTAATCCGTGTCACATCACAGGCAGAGTTCTAGCTATGCGACGGCTGCTTTCTACGCCCCCTGGATGTCAAGGAAGCTTTCTCTTATAAATAATAATAATATTAGCGCTTAAGCCGTGCCACGTGTGTTCGCTTGCTTGGCCGTGTACCGACCTGAATGCTGTGTGTGCTGCAGCTAATATCATTGCGCAGTGTAGCACCATGGGATTCAGCTCAGTTCACCGCACACTAACCTGCTCATCAGCCGACCTGTGCTTCATCTGCTTACGTAACAAAACCAAACATTACTGACGTCATTACCATCATTATAGTTTTGGTATTAACAATTTTGATTTGTTTCTAGGTACCTTGGACTTGTGCCCAGAGCCTTTCCAATTACTCGAGCCGCCCTTATCGGTCGCCGATTACAACTTCAGTTTGGACAACGGCGAAGGATTGGCCGATTTGTTTGACTTCAATTTTTAACATTTACAGGTCAAAACTAACATTATTATTATCATCATCATCAATCGATGTAGTAGAAACAGTGGTGTAGAAACAGTGGGGTTGTGCATTTGTCCAACATCACCTCCCCACGCCCCTCCCGAAAAAATCTCTTCGTGTGTGTGCGCGCGCGTAAATTTTGAAAAGAGAGCTAGAGACTTAAAAATTAATTTAAAAAATAATGAATTATCAATCAATTCAAAAAGTGTGAACCGTAGGTGCCTCACAATCTTGTGCGATTGTGCACAAAATGTCGTACGAAAAGTTACGAAGATTGCCGAATGTGTTTTATCTCTCATTCGAAATTATTTGATTTTGAATATATATATTTTTTTTATTTTAAAAGATATTCCAGACAACTTTGCAAATGATCTAAGATTTCAAATAGTTTTTTATATTTCAAATTATTTAAATTACGCCAGTTGTCTGGTATTTGTCACCCCCCTCTTCCGATTTATTTTAATATTTATTTGCACACTGGCACCCCTGTCGATTAATTGTTAATTTTAAAATTTATTTTAGTCTAATATATTTTTAATGGGTGCCATTTTGAAACTGACATCAAGGATTTTTTTATGTACATACAGTTTATACATATGCATATATATTATATACATATATATAGCTATTATTTCCATTTATCATTTTTTAAGGGTAATTTTTCTCTGTGTTTGTTTCGACGTGTGCATGTTATTTTACTAGTTGTTGCATGTTTTGTTTGGATCATAATTTTATTAAGAGTTTTCGAAAAATAAATTCCCCCAAAAGGGCTTTGTACAATTTCCAAAATTCAAATCAACTAATATAAACTGTATTAGTAAACTACATGGGAAGATCAACGATTGCCGAATATATGGAGTTGTGGCCGCCATTTTGTTTTCAACTTGTTAATCATAGATGATTTTATTGATTTACAATCAAATCAGTTATTATACGTTTCAAATTATCTTTCATTGTATAGCCGCCATTTTGTTTTAAAATATGACATAATAAGTACACGAAGAATATCTACTTATTTTTCTGTGATAGTCTTTCAAAACGGCCTTAGCGTCCAATATGTACCAATCATTAAAGCCACAATCAGTTTATTTTTGAATTGTTACGATTTATTTGATTGCGTTGGAGAAATAATTAGTTATTTTTCCGTGGTGTACTACTTTGTGGCCACCATTTTGTTTTCAATATGCCAGTTGTGGATATTTGGGTCGAATTTATTTTGATAGTACAATTTACCTTTTATACAATACAAAATTATTAATATAAACTTATATTATCTATTATTAAAGAAAAAAATATGTTTAATTTTTTTAATGTTGTTAATTTCACATTGTTTATATTGTTTTTTTTTATTATTACTTTCCTTTGTATTGTGCGAAGTTTGCGCCGGAATGGTTTCGCAAGTGTTGCCTGCAATAACATTAAGTTGGAATTTTAATTTAAAACTACATAGTCATATATATGTATATCATTAAAATTTGGTATTGTATTGTGACTAATTTAGTAACTGATGTTATTGCAGGTACATTCTCCGATGGGTCATTTCTGTTGAAAACGTTCGCGTTATGCTCAAGTGTGTACATATTAGTTTTTTACACGAATGTACGTTCATAAAATTGATTTTTAACGACATTGATAAAACAAATATCAAATCTGAAAATACAGCCATAGGAGGCCTTATCGCAGTTGATATTCTTAAGTTAACTATGCATAAGCCTAGCGTAAGTAAGTTACTAAAAAAAAGTACATCACCTATCCCCCCAAAATCCCCCATCCCCTAAAGGTCTCTTTAATATATTTGATCAATTGATATATATATATATATAAAAAAAAAATACATAAGTCATCTGACGCATCAGTTGTGTATAAAATAAAAACAAAACAACTATATGAGACTATATTCATTGCGTTTTCTTCTTCATCCACGTAACACGTTCTTTTTTTTGGGTTGTCTAATTATTTAAAAAAAAACAATAACACTACTCGCAGTGTATTCTTGTAGGGTGTGAGAATAACTTGATGACTCTGAATGATGAAAGATTATCTATATTTGACTAGGTGTAAAAATGTTTTCTGCCACCCCATTTGACGGTAATAGGCGTGAAGTTTTATATGAAAAAATTCATTTTATATTTAGATTTGCTATACATTTCATAAATGCATAAAAAATCAACAATGGCAATTCTAATTGCACTATTGTTAAAGACAACATATAGAAATTTTTAAATCTCGCAGTGAAATTAGCAATTATTGCTATTTCCCCTATTAGTATGCAATATCACAACCCTGTTTACATAAGTGTTATGTTAGTTCCATAACTCTTATATAAGAGTTTGAATTTTCGACTTTTAAAAAGTATAATACAAAATGGAATACTTTTAAAAGTTGCCCGATAATTTTTAGTTTATTATTTGTTTATATCATGGTCCAGTTGTATTAAAACTTACCAAAACCTACTTTTTAAATGCTTTAAAAAGGAAAATATCCTAAATTCTGTTTAGTGTTTAACGTATGTGATACAACTGGACTTAAATATAACTTAAATTCAATACTTATCAATTATTTTTTTGAATTAATAGGAAATGTAACTCGGGATGGAAAAATGCCTTTATGCGGAACAAAGACATTACGAATTAGATAAATATTTGTTGGATGACTAATCTTTACAACAGTTGGACTTGGAGTAGCTGGATTTCAAAACACTAACAACAGGGGGTTTCGGTGACAAACAAAATGAAACTAAAGTAAGTAATTTTTATTTTGTTTTCGCATACTTTATTTACCCAAATATATTTGTGTACCATAATAAATGTTTGCCTCTAAGAAGGCAGAGAAAATGCAAACCATCTTTGTTTACTATGCAAGATGATTTGATTCATACGAGCATTAGGATCACGTGTAGCATTGTACAATATCTATGTGATGTGGAATAAACTATACACTATCAATCGGTAACGGTGAATGCTACAAAGTGTGCAACGCAGCCAAAATCGAATATCTTTTTCGATAACGGAACAATTCACTTAATTTAAGTTTAATTCGTATCATACAATGTAATAAAACTTTTTTTTATGTGTAACATATTTCTTCCAAATTCTATTAGAAATGTATGACGTCATACACTATATACTAGTTATTTGACACATTTACCTAGAGTGTCTAGAATAGTTTAATGAATAGTAACTAAGTAATAATTCTGTTTATTTAATCGAGGATTCATTAATTAAATTTACTATAAAATCAAGTACTGGCTATAATGCTTCCAGCTTGCTATTTAAATAGTTTATTTCCGCGATATAATTATGACCAAAAGATACAATTAGAACCACTTATTTTAGGTGAACTAAGACTGTTTTAATATATATAGCAATATTATTCAAGGGGTATTCAGAGCTAGTTACATTTTCTAGGAGCATCAAACAGTTTAATTAAAATTACTTACGCTTCGCGCGTTAAATAACATTAAAACCGGCCCTGAAGATATTGTGATAACTGAAAAACAAAACAATGGTCGTTGTTGTTGTACTTTTAATTCTTTCTGGAAGAATATGATATTACGTGCGCCTAAAAATCAAACGGTATTTGTAAAACTTAGATTTGAACTTCAGGAATCCTAAAGTAGTTTTCGTTAAAACAATAATAATTAAACTATATAAAATATAATTTCTCGACAAACATTTCATGTATTACCTTATCACCCCTACTCTAGTATTTGTTTATCAGTACCTCCCCCCGTTTCCCCCGTTCGTATAATAAATGCGGGGAAATGTCCATAGGGGCGAGAGGGGGGGGCGGATCTCGTAGCAATATGGCTATATGGCAAAAGGCTATAACATAATACAACAAAGTCGATCGCGCTGTCCTGTACGCGCATTCCCTATCACGTTATTCTAATTTTTCGGTTTGTTCAGTCGTGTTCGGACGTTTGTGCTTGTTCGTCAGTTAGTGGTGACTCTCTAGTAGTGACGCGATAATTTATAATCACATTTAGAAGCCGGCAGATAGCGTAGATATGGCAACGAAACCTGATTATCAACAAACGTACGGTGAGTTTATGATTGTTCGCACATATTGCATATGTGGTGATTATCAATATTGAGATTAGATTTATTTATTTTGATTTTTCATTTGTTTCCGATGTTTTATCGGAGGCAAAGCGTCACACAACCTGCCACGCAAACATTGTGACTATATGAATTCTGTTTTTAATGACTTTTTTAAGCAATTCTATTACACATTTGATATTCATTTGTTTGGAATAACTCTATAAACCTTGAGAAGAAATTATACATTTCTATGGGTGTAATCGAATTTTTATAAGGATACAGAATACCACCCAAATTCGCTTATTTTGATAAACGGTTTATGTGGGCGATTTTCACACTTCTTGCTTGAAATTTAAAAATATATTTTGGATCATTTTTTGTTCCACGCCATTTTCTGTAAACGACGTGATATAAGTATGCATTTTGGTATGTTTTTAAAAATGCACACACTGCGTAATAAATAAATAGTGTTTCGTACTGGCAAAACACTTTTATATCCCCAAATTGACTCCCCCACCCTGTCCATCTTGAGATTTAGGTGTTTATTGTTGATTAGGATGGTGATCTAAGACAGAAAAATAAATTTCATCATTAAATACATTTCATTCGAACCGGCCTTAATTATTTTAGCAATAGTAAAAGGCCGGTTTAATCATCTTATTTTGATGATTTAGCGAGATATAAATGTTGTTCAACTTTCAGTCATTCGTGTTAGGTGACCAATATGGCCTTATATTCCATTTCGTATAACTTTTAACAACGTGTTTATTGAATAATCAAATATGTTTTGAATTAAAATCACATGTTACATTTAACAAAGTGTCGAATCAATATGACAAAAAAACATTTGATTAAATTGTAACTGAGATTCATTGTAATTATTTAATAAATTTTAGCGTTATTTAAAATTAGAACAAAGTAAATATTTGTCAAAATAAAATTCGTTTGAGAAAATGTGGTGATGAGAGTGCGCGTTTTTTTTTTCCTAAGTGTCGATATGTGACGTCACATGTAGATACAAATGGAAGTAAAACAAAAAAGTTAGGTTACATTTGGTATGAATGAATTCGTAATAATATTATATCAGCTGTTTAGTTGGTATTATCAATATTAAGCTCGATAACAGCAGATAATTCTGTATATTATTACGTTTTACTACTTTATAGGTTAGTTACCGTTTGATAACAAATAGATATGGTGGCCAATATTTCACCAGCTGATGGTCGTTTGTCGTTACGCAGACGAGGCGATACGAGACGAGACGGACTATCATCAAAACGTTCATATGTACGTTAGATTAGAATTATATCAAGAGAAAATAAGAATCATCCGATCATGAAGTTATCATTGGCTTTTGTTTTGAATTCTTGCCTTATCACTAAGTGACTTTCGGCTGTTCAAATAAATGCCTGTCTTAAATGGCCTTTGACAAGATTACTTTTCGTGTTTTGTTTCATATGCATACATATATTTATTATTCAAATCATAATCTTAATTAATTTAACCAAATTGCTTATAAATAATCAAAAATATCAAATAGTTTTCATACATTTTACTTTGAACCCAAAAAAACTACGTCACCTCATTTGTAGTAATTTTTATATAAAAGTTTTACATAAATATTTGATTCAACACACTACGCATCATCGATTATTTACAGTGTACAAGAATTCATATAATTTCTTAGCGTGTCCATAGGTCGTAAGTCAAAAGGTCGATGTTATATTTACAATTATTTGTACATATATGAGTTGCTTGGGCTTTTCGTTGAATTATAAGATTAAATTATAATTTCGTCCATTTTAGAATTCGTTGACAATCATTTGTTTTTAAAAGAGTTCGTTTCCCTGGTTAGCATTCAAATCACCATCTGTGGTTCTCAAAAGTTATAAATCACCTGCATTATTTCGTTTAGACATTTCTAAATAATAATTTATTAAAATATACACACTTTAGAGCACAAAAGTGACATGTGCACACTAATAAACATATATCCACATACGCAGGAAAATTCAATATAGGACATGTCACCTTAGCGCTTCCAATTCCAAGATATTTAATTAATTATTACAGTTTAAAATGAGTATAATTTTATTTGTTTTTCATATAACTTGTTGTGTCTTTAATCTACATATACAAAAGTGAATTGAAAATTATGTATTATAGCAAAAATGTTAATTAAAAACGTTGATATGGGACGTGTCACCTCTGTGCTCTAAAAGAGTATTTCTATGATTAATATACGCATTTTTTTATATATATATATATTATATATATATATATATATATATATATATATATATATATATATACATATAAAACAAATAGTTATTTGTTTATTTAAATTGTTATTTCTTTTATTCGCTTTTAAGATTATATGGTTTAAATAAATGTAAGTCACTTTTGTGCTTTAAGAGATATTTTAAATTAAAAAACTAAATTATTTGTTCAATTTAAAACAAATGATGTGAAAATATCTATATATTTTTTTATATATATATAAAATATTTTACGACATTTAAATTTATGTGCTTGTATACTACGTATAAGATAATAAAACCTGCCCGATATAGTAATGACATGTGCCAAATATATGAATGCACCTATTTTTCCATAAATTCTTATCAATTATTCAACTTATTTATTAGTCTAGTTCGAGGTTACATATATATATGTGTATTATATATATATAAAAAAAATTGAAATAATTTTTCCAATAACCGTTGCAAACGGAGTTAATGCACAATAAATAAGTGTGTTCAATGTTCTATATTTTCCTGCATATTGTGGTCGTTCTTATCGCTCAAATGACGTGCACAGTACAGAACAAAATATCGACCGACCACACATCGCAAACAATAATAACTTCACTGTTACACCACCACGTCGACAATACTTGACTCAACTCAACATTGCAGTTTACAGCATTGTTCAAAAGTTTCATCTATTTATTTATGATTATTTAATAAATATCTTAACGATTTTCGTCACAAAAACCTTAATATACAATTCAAATACTACAACCATTTAGGATGACGTCACAGAACCACCACGTCGACAATACTGGACTCAACTCAACATTGCAGTTACAGCATTGTTCAAAAGTTTCATCTATTTACACACAGATTTCATTTATGATTATTTAATAAATATCTTAACTATTTTCGTCACAAAAACCTTAATATATAATTCAAATACTACAACCATTTTAAATCATTTAGGATGACGTCACAGAACCACTACACATCATTAAAATCCCACTAAACTTCCGACACACACACAGTTCACGCAACATATCTTAGTACCGCGTTAAGTAACGTAACGTAACGTAACGTAAACACATTATCCTGTGAGCACTTTTATATTTAAACTCTAGTGTTAGTTGTTTTTTGGTAAATCTTTTTCGAAAAACACCTATACCTTATGGATATTCTTGTAATACTGGCAGTTGGTTAGTTCCAGATAGATTCTTCAAGCCCATAGATTGTGTATTATCAACGACCCCTCCATGGCGGTACCCGATAGCAAATTCATAGTTCTCATGATTATCAAAAGTGGCTGTGATAAAATATAATATTTGTATGTATATGCTGTGTATGTATACACATACATACATAGTCACATGTATATTCAGTCATAATTTTATATCTTGGAAGATAATGTTATCACCTTTTGTGTGTTATAAAATTTGTTTGTTGCGACGTTACTTAGGTTATACATACATATATCACCAACGGTAACGCAACTTTCAGTTACCCCATTTCGTTTCGTTTCGTTTCGTTTCGTTTACTCGCAAATAGTACATAATTCATTCATTTGAAATGTGGTTATGTATACATGTATGACGTAAGACGACTGTTTAAGTGTATTGGTCAGCTGTTGCAAATCATAGAACCAGAAGTGTTTCTGTGTAAAAATGAGGTGCATAAAACGGATTGAAACATTCAATCACCTGTTGCAAACGTATCAAGTTTCATTTGATTTTTAAGTCACGTGCCATTTTCAAGTTGCCGGTTCGCAACCAATGCACCAAACAGAGAAAGCTTATTTATTAAACAAAGACATCGATGTATTTACACGGTTTTTTAAATGTGTTCACATCAGAGGTTGTCGATCGCGGAAATCGTTAAATATGGTTATAAATGATTGTTTTAAGACTATTTTGCACGTGTGCTACACTTTTATTATGCGTCAAGTGATGATGTATATATATATATATATAAAAAAAAAAAATTGTTATATACCTGTTTAGGCCTTTTCGGTCTCCAGGTATATAACCAGGTTAGGTATAGTTTGGAATCACAAGTAAATATTTTAAATTTGTAAACTATATCACTCTTTGTCGACCCAAAGCTAACGAAGTTTGCCGCAATAAACACGTTTTGTAGTCTAACACTCTCATGGTGTACAGGTAACTGTTTAAATAAAAATAAACGCGAATATCCTGTGGCCGAAAGGCCTATATAAATATTAAGTCACGTGCTTATGGGGGAGACCTTAAAGTGTTTGCAATACAATATAGTGTTGTACAATAAAAACACTCTAGATTTTCAATTGATAACACTACAGTTCTTGTATGAGGTTTAAAACACATATAACACCACACTAAATGCTACAATTAGATTATAATTTCATACGTATTTGTCGCATTACCCTTTTAAAGTAAAGTTCATTAATTATTACACCCCTCCCTACCCCCTCGCCCTCACCGCCCAATCAAACTGAAAAGAGCGCGGTCATATTCTATTTAACTTCACCAAAATGAGCGCCATTGCTAACAAGTATACCAACTTATATTACCTGTCAAACTATCAATGTTGTTTGTGTTAAATACGATAATTACCAGGTGTAAATAGAACGAGACCAAATTATTAACAACAAAGATTGATAAAAGAGTACACAAAGGAATAAAGTTATTGGTCAAAATGTTAGCAATACTCCTAACCGTAAATTGTGTAAAACAATACATAGGCGCTTCTGAAGCTTTCAATGGGCAAAATGTTAGGAACGTTCGTAAGAAAATGTCATCATACGTAAGTTGTTCAAAACATTAATTATACTTGGTTTCTGACGTTATTTGTAACAATCGGTAAAATGTGTCGCCAACTATTGTAATAAACAGTAGTTTTTTGTTCTAAAGTCATTCGTAGAGCTGTTAACGCGTAATTTAATGTAGATCAATTGTAGATCATTTGTTTAATTGAAAAACAAGTCATAATAGTAGATGTGTGTTTGTTTTTATTAGGATTTGCTTACCGCTAAATGCGTTAGCAACTATAACATATCCATAAGTTGTTCATGGTAACATAACACCATCAAGAGTGTGTGATAAAGATAACGATATCTCTCTTGTGCCAGCTTCAGATTAGAGTTGGTTGACACATTGTTATGATTTTACTAATTGGTATCTGACTCATCTTATCCTCCAAACATAAATAAACCCAACGCAACCCGATTCACAAAACCCTTTGGAACATTTTTCCTTATCTAATTGACTATTTTGAAAACTTCACGCTACTGATTTGTGGATTATAACCCAAGAATATCTGACCTCTCATCTAAGATCTAGCTTATCAGTGACTTTTGTTGATCTTTAACCCAGATCATTTCGTCAGATTATCGTCAATTTTATATAATTACATACATACATGTTACCCAAATTAAATAGTGGCTACTTTTTGCGTTGTTGTTAATACTAACGCAAAAATATGTTTACCCATAATGCCTCGTTCAAAGCAGTTTCCTGGCTCGCCGGATATCCGGTTACGACCACGGGACATCGTCTCCGCGACGACCAAAGAACGCATAAACAATTTTACTAAATTTTAACACTACAACGAAACAAAATTAAAATATTTTATAAGTAATATTTGTCATAGAAAAATCGGAGCAACTTCTACACAAATCACTCAACAATTTTATGAAGTGCGAACTCTTCATTGTTACCACTTACCACTTGAAATACACGTACATATATATATATATATATATATACAAAATGTCTAATTGCTCTTTTAAGTGTTGTAAATGAAGTGTTGACAACTTGTCTATAAACAACTACCTAAATGCACTCATTACAGATTTATATGAATCACAATAACCAACGATTACTTTTGATAAATTTGGACTTCCGTTTATGAAATCAAATATTATGTAGGTCACGTGGTGTATTTCGGACATATTTTGGGATGAATGTTATACGTTTTGTAATCCTATGAAACGAATTTTTATATACTTTAAAATAAATTCTACAAATGTAACAGTAGCTTAATGATAAATATATGAGGTTAGGATTGATTTATTTACATTTAGGAATAAAAAGCGTTCCAAAACATTTAAAATTTTAATAATCAATAAATAACTTATATTAAGAAACTTGTATTAGGGTGAACACGGAAATGTATAGATGAAAAAATTGACTTATTACTACTTTGGGGCGTTAGCGTGTGCTTAGTCGGTAAACTAGTTTTTTATAACGGTCGGTAACGAATCTTTGTATAGCTTAATAGAAAATGTTTTTAATATTAATAGATTTACCATAACGAAATACGTTAAGCATTAATATTTGTTTTTTTTATATATATATATATATATATATATATATATATATATATATATATATATATATATGTATAGACTCAACTTGTTTTTTATAATTTAAATAAACATGTGTAAACGATTACTTAAGCGCCTATAGTAGCCTCTATTACTAGCAATTATGATAAGCATTAATCATGAAATAATTTTGACAATTTTTTAACTTTTAATATATTTTATACCATGTTTGTGCCCTTGATCCTTATAACCCCTAAGTGGAGTAGGGTCACCGGGTAAATATTTGTCTCATTAAAAATGAACAGTTATCGTCTGAAATAACGCAAATTAAATTAATATTTATGCTCTACTTTATCGTTTTAGTAACTTTTGGTAATTGTTTTTAGTTATAGATTTAAATTGTGGTTGAGTTCGTATGTGTATTCTATGTAGCGATGGGAATGATTAAAATCACGTATACCACTGACCAATGGTCAGTTGATGCGCTAAGATAACGCCTATCTAAGTGATCAGGTGTGGACCAATATGTTATGGGAGGAGTTTTACTTTTACTCATAATTGTGGCGTGTGCACATGTGTAAATATATAGTTCGTTACTTGTTGTTATATTTGTGTATACATATAAAATACACATTTTGTTTTTTTGTTTGACCTGACCAGAAACCGTTACATAACTTTAGTGATAAGAATTGGCCATAGCGATAAGGAACAGTTTTACATAAGTGTAATTGTCACGCAAGTTATTAGTTCACCTTTACCTATAACATACGTATATGTATGTATGTATGTGGCGGTCACCACAATAAGCGAATGTCTGCCATTTTTATGTAACGACACCGATAAGTCGAACCGGTAACTAGTTTTTATGCTAACAGAATTTATTACGTTGAATATTGACATTTTTTAAACATAATGAAATATGTTATATACATACACGTATATACAAAAAAATATATATAAATATATATATAACATGTTACGTTATCATTGTAAAACTAGTTTAAAACAACTAAACATATTGCTAAACAAGCATATTTAAATGAAAATGAATTTAAATAAGTATAGAATAGTAAAGTAGATGTATAAGATTACAGTTTAAAATCACATATAGAAGCCTTACATCTCTGCAACCAGTGTAACTTTAGTGTACTTTGCACAACGGCCACTTAAATGTGATTGACCTTAGTTTCATTTGTAGGCGCGGATTTGTCGGTGGACGCACAGAAATACGAGCAAGGGAGTGGCCCTTACAGTCCTGCCCAAGAGGCGGGAACCGATTCAGGGGCCGGGCCTACCCCTACCACCGGCGACAGCCGACCAGCCACACCTTTAGAGTGTCTTCAGTACGCGACAAGTGTTCACGACCACCACGACACGACCAACGATCACGATACGTACAGACAAGATATGCGGGCTGGCGAACATCGGGATTTCTTACTATTCAACGTGAATCGAATTGACGAGGTATGTTATCTATACATACATTGTCATCCTTCATACAAGACTCGCAATTTACTTCTATGTCGCCATGTGTAATTCTAAATGTTATTTTCCACACCAGAGCACACTACACGTAATCGAGGAACCCTCTAGTGCACAGTACTTGCAGTTGGACGGCGTCGCCGCGTCACCCGGAGACGGTTCCTCAGACTCTTCACCTGGACACGGCGCCGAAGGTAGTTCACCAAGACGTGGGGGATATACGCACTTGGCCACCCTGCAAACAGCTGGGGAAGAACGGGGCAGTTACCATCAAGACATGGAGCATCATTCAGCGGCGCTGACATCTCTCGGTGCACACGCGAATTATGTTAGTGCAGTTGAAGCGGCTACACATTCACCTCCTTCAGGAAATATGTCAAGGTAAGTGTTTTTTTAATTTAAACATCTTCAAGCTCTATACCTGAAGGGACTAAACAAGCATTGGTACTAATGCTTCCAGCGTGCAGTAGTTAGTAATTGCGATAATGAAGCAAAAACCGCCTTTATATTTAATTATAAATTATATTGCAAATTTATTAGTATTCTTTTATTATGTTTTAGATTATAATAATTACATTGTTATTTTGATTTATAATATAAAGTAATAATATGTATAGGTTCACTAACAAATCCGATTATATAAAATATATTATATATATTATATATATATACTATATATATATTTATAGATTTTGTTTACTGATCAAAGTTATATGACTTTGAGGAATCGTTTGATAGCATTATCACGTTAGGTCTCATTCAATGAAATATTTGCATATCACCCGACTAGTTGATGAATAAATATTCGTGTTCCCATTAATGATTAAATAAAGGTGAGGTGGTAAAAACCTCAACTTTTATAACGATATATGTAAGTCGAGTGACGATTTTAGCGTTAGTTTTAATGATAATTGCTATTAGGTATAAGTTATAATATTTTATTGCAAAATGCATTTAGAATTTATGTTGGGACAAAATTAAAATTAGAAAGAACATTTATAATAGTTCTAAAACAGTGTGTAGTATTTTAACACATTTTCTGAGTATTTATTTCGATTAATAAGTAATTAATACATTTAAAATTGTGGAACGTTACCAAGTCATTTACTGATGCAATATTTAATTAATGATTTGAAAACTATGAATTAACAGAATTATATCTTCTCTTCTAGTAACCATACATTAATGAAATAATGCTTTTTTAATTTGGTTTATATACACACATATATACATATAACATACATATATACATATAACATACATATATACATATAACATACATATATAGGCATATATATATATATATATATATATATATATATATATATATATATATATATATATATATATATATATATATATATCACAAAAATGAAAGAGTGAAAAACCCTTTTAAAAAAATATCTGAATAAGAATTTGAAATATATATATATATTTTTTGTCGTGTGCCACTTATATTTCCAAACCTATTTTTGGTTTATCTTTACATTTAGTTTAAGTGGCCATACGTCACTTCGCAGGTCTAGACTCTCTAAAGGGCAATGTTGACGTTCTCTCTCTCTCTCTCGCTCTCTTTCTCTCTCTGGTACGGTGTAACTGACTGAACAATGTTGGAAATATTTTTTTGTTCAGTTTATTATTTTAGCATAGATGAGAGAATATACTTAAATGTTTAAAATAATATAAATTTTTAAACACATAGACAGTTTTTGTATTGGAACAACATTATCAGTAACAGACAAACTCAACCTTTCAACTTACGTATATAAAAATAAAGTTTATATAAAAATGTATACGCAAATTTCATTATTATCACAAATATGACCTAAGTCAAAGTCAAGGTCAAACGAAGACAAAGAAAGTAAAAAAATCACTTTGAATCTTATTTATCAGAGTGTAATCTATCTAACAGCCAGCCGGATACAATAATTGATAATAATAAACGCGTGAATTGAATTTGGATCATTGGTTGCATGTGTGAATATGAAATTGGCAGCATAGAATGTGTGGGGGTTGTATGGCGGCGTCTCTAAGTGCCGGGTGTAAATCCCACGGCTATCTAAGATAAGGAAAAGTGATGCGCAAGCGCATACTTCTTTGTTGCTATATTATATATTATGTTTGTGTGTGTGTGTGTGTTTGCGCTGGTGTCTAAATACTTATTATATATGTAACATACTTGTATGTATATATGGTATATTATGAAGTTGAAATAAGATCATCTCTGTGAGATCAGATTCGCTACCTATATTACTCGCATTACGCAATCAATTTTGATATTTAAGATTACATTTTTTAATTTGTGTTTTTATAAGATTATATTTCAACACACACCTCTGTATAGCAACTAATTTTACTTAAATCAAATCATATATATATATATATATATATATATATATATATATATATATATATATATATATATATATTTATATATAGTTATATATATATATATATATATATATATATATATATATATATATATATATATATAATAAAAACATTTAGTAATGGCGAGTAGGTGATTTAATAAAAGTATTAATTCGTTTGCCAATTGTTACTATATATGGATGGGGATTTAAAATTGCGTTATAAATTAGCATTTTTGAATAATAATTGTTAATAAGACCGATTGACAATATGTATATATGTACTTAGTGAGTGTTTGATGGAATGTTGTGTATATTATAATCACGTACGGTTCACAGTCAAGGTCGCCATTAATTTCTCGTTGAGATATAGAAAAACCTAACCTAACATCACCGCACACATTATTTGGTATATTGGTATTGATGAGTCTAGCTGATAATTTCCCGAAAATAAGGTGTCACTAGCCTCTACACTAATCAATATACATTTGTATGTATTAATAATATAAGGTTAATGCATGTCTGTCTGTATGTCTGTCTGTCTCTTCAATTTGTTTGTCTCTTCAAGTCTATTGACCGTCTCAATGTTTTTATTCTATGATTAGACTATTTTGATTTTATAATAAAATATTTTATACTCCAATTGGAAATTGCACGTTTTATTTTTTAAGTATATTGAACTCATTATTATTATTATTATTAATACATTAATAGTAAGCATTGTAAATTTATTCCTAATATAGTTTTCGAATATCCAAGAATCTTAGTTAGAATTTTATAATTTCTAAAAAAAAACTACATACGTAATTCGATCTTAGACAGCTATGAATTATATTTGCCATTTTTAGACTGTTATTAGAAATTAGAAACCATTTCACATCGCCTTAATTTCGAAAATATATATATGTCACACACTTGGTAACATGTTGCTCGCTCGTAAGACCAAATTTGTCACTTCTTCTTCTCTGAAGATATTGAACCGATTTCAACCAAATTTAGTTCACATATTGTGTAGGTGCCTGATTGAATTCACACACATTTTAAACCTAATCAGTGCCGTATTTTAGGAAATAGTCCCCCCCCCCACCCCTTGCATCAAAGAGCTTGCCTTAAAATACATTTTAAAATTTTACGTGAATTTAAAAAATGTTTG
>JADQWA010000115.1:5000-311753 GCA_018344505.1 Nebria ingens riversi | reverse complement strand
ATATATATTTATATATAAAATAATAATCAAGTATATAAACGGTCGTTCTAGTGAATATAATCCACAGATGATTATAAATGCTTATCAAGTTCGAATTAGTCATCAATACGATGTATAAATAATTTTTTTTATTTATTTAATTCGTTTCAGTCCACTATATTCTCGAAACTGCAGCAGCTTCTCGACTGTTATGCCGTATTACAGCAACGGTTCTCCGGGCTCGGAACTCGTCACGCAGACATCATCACAACTCTGGACCAACTCTGGTAAGTTTACATACATTTCTTACCAAATCACCTACAACTCATTTCAAACCCGTTAATTAACACTTTAAATATTAGATTAAACATAATCACGTATTTTTTACATAAATATATACACTTATTTTAACAGTGTAGTGTACTTATTTAGTATATACATTAATTACACTAGATTTAAATACATTAACGCAAAAGCTGCTAATTCAATATTTTATTAATAACTTTTAAATATTTCGACAGGAGCTTTATGATTAATAATCTTAAAAAACAATATGGACATGTCACCTGTGCGCTCGCACCAATAAGTAATTTTTTTTTGAAATTTATTAACATGTGTTTGTTTAATATCAGACAGCTTCTTTTATCTGTAAACTATGTTGTTTATTTGACTGTTAATAATAATATTATCTTCATCGATATTTTATTAATTTTCTATAAATAGGCGATTGGAAAATATGTTTTATTATTATTATTTTCTAACGATTTTAAATTGATTAAATATGTTAAAGTAAACGCTCAAATTTATTTTGTCATAGGTGTTACATAGATAAAATCGACTTCCGGTAAATTAGTGTTTTAAATTATATAATTGCTACTAAGTTGTAAAACAACGAAACTCAAATATTTGCGGTTGCAATAATTATATGCAAAAGTCTATATACTCGTATTGACGTAAGTGACTAAATAATAAAAAGGTTCCAATCTATTTAGAATCAACCGAATAACATTAAATAAAAACGTAATTTCACCCTACTTTTTTACAGTGTACAACTAGTATAATCAATCCTAAATCACTGAGGGTGCTTATTATTTATTAAAAACACCATTTTATACAATTAAATCAAATATTAGTAACTATTTGATTAAATTATAACAATTAAATCATAAGAATAAATAACATATTTATTTGGTCATATATACATATGACAGTTTAATAGAAACATGAATTCTTAGTAGGTTTGAACACATCGAACGCGTTGAATGAAGACTATCTAATGAAAACAGCAACAAGTACGTCATCTCTACCAGCGTTCAGCCGCTTACCAGCTGCGTTCGCTGCCCCAGCCCACCGAGGCAGTCCTTACAGCCCCAGCACCGCATCGAACGCTTACGGCTCCGACCCGTGGTCGTCCGCGTACCCAACAAGCGACCCAAGCGTCTCGCTCCCATACAGCGTCATGTCAGCCCCGGTCGCCCGGAACAACAGAGGCCACCATAACGAACACACCATCCTATCCGCGGCTGCCTCACTCAGTGCCAGTAAGTTTTACTTTAAAACATTTATTTTCAAACAAACACACACACACACACACACACCCCTTGTACTACATGAACACTGATTTCGTAATCTGTTCGAAATGCCACACATTCTTTCTTCTAACAATATATATATATATATATATATATATATATAAGTCAGTCTGTCTGTCTTCTGAAAAGTTAAATTGTATCCAATCGCGATATTGTTTACGTAATGTATGTTCGTAAGTGTGTTCCCGTGTTCGACACAAGTCTGGTGACTCGTGCCATGCAGTAGGTACACCCTTCTTACGTCACGCTTACTTGGTTCGGTCAATGCATACCTTTCCAAACACAGGTAGCACAGGTCGGAAATGCGTAAGCTAATACATTTCAAATTACACACTCTAATTTGAGTTAATTCATACTTTAAACAGATTCTAGCCAAACATTAATCGATATTTGTTATTTACGCAACGGCTAAATATGTTTACATGGTTTAATTTTAAGTTTTCTTTAAACATTCGTTTAGACTCTATGGCTGTTGGTTTAAAAAAAAAAATACTACAAGGTTAAGGGTTTTAAATTATTATTGTTAAGTTTTCTTATACGTATATAAGATTTAAACATATAAATATGATGTTGATATAAATCTATAAAATTTATATAACATCAGAGTGAAGTTTACATAAACTTGGATGTTTATCAAAGTCCACAAATGTAACAACAGGTAATAATGATTCATGAATTTCTTTAAAAAAAGGGATAGGCGGGGGAAACACACTTTGTATGAATAGTTGTAAAAAATGGAAGTGTTTCGGCATGCGTTTTAGGACTGGTGCAAAAAAAGAGTGTTTCACGAGTGTGAATTGATGTAGTGCAGGCGCCGTGTGGTGCGTTAGGGGCGGAGCACCCAGGGGACCCCATATACATTACAAATCTAATAGTTCATGTACATTATGGGTCTGGTGTAGCTCTGGCCACAAACTACAGAACACCACGGAGTTATTTATTGTTTTATACATACATACATTCATGTATATATATATAATATATATATATATATATTATATATATAGATATATATATATATATATATATATAGTATATAATATATATATATATATATATATATATATATATATATAGTATATATATATATATATATATTATATATATATATATAGATATATATATATATATATATATAAATATATATATATATATATATATATATATATATAATATATATATATATAAATATATAATATATATATATATATATATATATATATATATAATATATATATATATATATATATATATATATATATAATATATATATATTATAATATATATATATATATATGTTATATATATATATATATATATATATATATTATATATATATATATATATATATATATATATATTTATATATATATATAATATATATATATTATATAATATATATTATATATATATATATTTTATATAATATTTACATATATTTATATATATAATATATATATATATATATATATATATATATATATATATATATATATATATATAATACATTGCGTGCTAGCACTAATGAAACCAGCTCGATGCAAACATTAAACGCAGTGTGATCTAATGTATGTTTAAATTTCGATTGAAAAACACGGTTATAACGAAACTTTTTGCAGTTATACGTTGGTATCTGAAGCAAAGTAGTAATTAATTAAGAATTATATTTTACTTAATTAATCTCAGTTATTTTAAATAAATAGTCTACATATATTTTAAGCTGGAAATATTGGTGCTCACATAAAATATATTATGTTTGAGTGTTTGTATGAAATTAATAAATAATAGACCAGATTATATTATCGAAAAATTGGCCATTAGAATTTCTTGATTAATAAAACGATGTTGTTCGACTAACGAAGTGTAATCAAGTAAAAATGGTGATTTGCTAATTTTAGATTGGCAATCCTGACCTACGAATACTCGACGAATGTCGTTACCCCAAAACTAGATAGCACAGAATCGAAAAACAAGTATCGCTTCAATTTACGAATCTTATTTATGAAATATGTTAATCAATACATGACTCATTTGTTCATTAAATATATTTTTTTACTGTACAAGATTATTTCATATCAATTTTTTTTTAACTAAATCTTTCAATATTATTTAGTACATTTATCGAAATATCTCCGCTTTTACCAATCGAATTAAAAGGATTCCACTTTTTTGTTTGTTTTAAATGAAATCACTCAATAGTTTTATAAATGTGATTAAGATTATGTTTATAAAACGGATCTTTTGAGACTATTCGGAATTTCCAAATAATATGTTTACCATTTATTAATAATTAGTGATACATCTTGATTAATGATAACAGTTGGGAAATATTAATTAATTTATAAATTCATTTAGATTTTATAAACATTTTCAGATTACTCTCCATCCATGTTTATAACAGTGGTTCGAAATTTATTACAATAAGTAAATAGGAAAGTCTAGGGATAGTTTGCAATAGATTTGTTATCGTGTAACCTTTGAACTGAAGTGTCTCCGCAAAAGGTTTTTTTTTTTAAGTGAGCGGCTTCATTTTTCAAAGCACTTCAAACATTTTGACACGTTCATAAATTGTTCACGTGTTCATCTCCCGAAAAACAGATTCCGGGTACGCAAGCAACAACCTTACGTCCCCCCAGTCAAAAGTAACTAGATTGAAATTGTACCTTTACACTACTATAGAATCGAACATTTTAAATCTAAAATAGATTTTTTAGAAACTTGACAATAACTAAGTTTATAATTCTTTTGTTGGTTTGTTTTTGAATAACGTATAACTTAACTAGAACTAAATAACAACGTTAAACGAAATAAACAACGTTACTAAAGTATATGTAAACGTAACAAATATGCCAAAATTACCAACTTATAAGTTAAAAAAATGTTAATCTTCTATATTAGGTCGTAAAACTGGATAAAATAATAATTTTTGAAATGAAATTGATATTCTACGACAGTTCATTTTATTTTAAATGATTGTTGATAAGTACTTTTCATTTAATTTTCAATAATTTTTTTAAGCCAGCAGGAAATTTCATGTTGATAAGTTTTTTAGCAGGTTTTAGTTACGAAATTGACTTAAGGTTGTTGCTTGCGTATCTCGACTATATGTTTTGAATTGAATTTAATATTTATTTCATATTTGTTACAAACTATTGTAACTTTTTTAAATTTTATTTTATGTCTGTATGAATGTATATAAGTTTGGTCTAT
The DNA here is from genome assembly GCA_018344505.1 of Nebria ingens riversi. Lineage (NCBI taxonomy): Eukaryota > Metazoa > Arthropoda > Insecta > Coleoptera > Carabidae > Nebria > Nebria ingens. The sequence continues at coordinate 306,972 of JADQWA010000115.1, read as the reverse complement.
AAATGACGCCAGCCACATTTTTATGCCCAAATACCCTTGGTGACAACGCCTCATTGATTTATAACATGTTGGGTCATCCCTACGTATCGAATTACCCATCACGAGTCGTTTTTAAATGTTTGTCATATGTTTTCAAACGATTTTGATAGTTTATCGTAAATCAACCATGAGACGCTTTCCTAATCGTAAATTAGTTTTTAAAAAAAAATTATTTGTTATAAAACATTTAGTTTTTTATTTAATGTATTTATATTATACAAAAAAAAACAATATTTTTCATAGAATTCAGAACAAATTGACACGTTTATATTGATTTTAATTCGCCTAAGAATGCAACCTGTAATTCTTTTTAGTTGTTTTGGTTGCAAATGCGGTTTTGGCAATGTTTACAGATGCAATCAATTACAATGGAAATCATATTTGATTAAACATATTTATATAAATTAGAAAAAGCGTCATACATTGCTATTGTTTATCCTTGATATGAGAATTTGAAATAATGCGTAATGCAACAAGTAAAGCTTAGTCAACACAACACAACAAAACACCTAAAGAAATAATAGTTTATTAACAAGATCAGCATACGGTTCAAACTACAAAATATATAAAATTGGTCATACATGAAGCAATTCGATTTATTTTTAGAGCAATTTGTTATATTAATCGCGCAGTTATGAGTAATTTTATAAGTTATACTAACGTCAGTTGAATTCATGCGAGGAATTTAAATATTTTTCCAGTTGATAATTTTCCTAGATGTGTATTTGATCAAAACACAAAGTACATCTATAAACATAAATTTTTTAGCTGGCTGGGTCAAAGATTAGTTTCAAGACAAGCGAATCTATATATATATATATATATGTAATTAAAATTGCTCAAGGTCACGTGAATCTAGTTAACAACTGTTGCGATCGCGAAATTTGTATAACTTTTCCAATAGAAAATTACTGCACCGTTTTGTCGAGCGTTCGTTGTTACACAAGTGCACGTTTTTTGAACAGTGTAACATTTTGTGTATCATTGTTTATGGCACGTTCACTACACGAACGCCATGGTTTCTTCGGCCATGACTACGTGTGGAATTAATTGCTTGTGCTTGTGTTCATTTATACATACATACATACAGTAACTAGGGACTCTTGTGCATTTTTAGTTCAAACATGCTTTCCGATATTGTTATCTATTCTTGTGTGTTTCATTTATTATTATTATTGTTTTGAAAAGACAATTATATGGATACATTGACGGATAGTTGACGTTTGTATTGTACTCAGGTAAATGAGCGATAACAGCCATCCTGTGGCCCCCATGGAATGAACTTCCTTTAAGCCCTCTGCAAACCACTGATAACACCATATCCGGTTTATGGTGTATTATGGTACATTGAAATGGAAACCCCACAATTTCATGTGGTAGAAATATATATATACATACATACATATAATATATATATATATTATATATATATATATATATATATATATATATATATATAATATATATATATATATATATATATATATATATATATATATATATATATATATTTATATATATATATATATATATATATATATATATATATATATATATATATTATATATATATATATATATATTAAATATATCTTACATATGTATATAAGTAATATGTATGATTTAAAATTGAGTTATTTTTTCTATTCGTTTATAAATTATGTCAATGTTTCATAATAATTGTTTTAACAATCTTATACATCTTAAATCTATACAATCAAACGCAATTCCTATACATTTATATGTAATTTTAAATATTCCTACACATTCTAATATATTTATGAATATTCTTACACAATTATACATATATTGACATGTATTTTTATACATTTATGCGTATTTCTACACATTTATGTGTATTCTTACATCTTTATACGTATTTCTACACATTTATACGTATTCCTACATATTTCAATGCATTCTGACACACTTCTAAGTATTTCTATACATATATGTATTTCTTTATAAATATTTCTACATATTTATACGTATTCCTACACATATAGTAGGAAGGTAACATACGCGTTCCCATACATGTATATTTATTTTATTTGATATTTTAACGTATTCGTTCATACTCTACAGTCTACACTATTATTAGTATTCTTTCATATTCTAAAGGACTCTTTTCACATTTTGTGGTATTCTTTCGCACACACACGTATTTATGCATACATACAATATTACGCGCCACATCTAAGGCATTGTAGAGAGGAAATGGTACTATATATGTAAGTCAATGAAATTTAAAAAAGAAACACTAATAATAATAATAATAAACAATAATGTTTAGACGTGCGAAATAATATATGTATGTATGTGGGTTCTTTGAGTTGTGCATACTTCTCCAGCAGCTTATTTTTCCTGGAACCGTACACAAGCATAACACACTACCAGTAGTTTATATTATACCAGTTAATCATTCATATTCGCGCGCATACACACACACACATACCTATAGAAGAAGTTAAACATAATTAGTGTATGAGTCGAGTGTGGGTAGCTATGTAGTTCCAGGAAGAATAACACCAACAATATAGCGAATCAATTACTATTCCAATTCTGTTATAATATTTATGGAATGAATTCGAAAGAAATTTTATAATGCTTTCTCGTAAATTATTTTCATTTTAAACAAAAACAACTCAAATCTGAATAATATTGATTTTAAGAGTACTGTGTGTGTGTGTGTATGTACAAAATTTGGTTGTAAATACATCTAGTTCGATTAATAAACATTTTTTGACTTTTATAAATAATCAACTCTTTTAAAATGGGTCAACACACACACACACATATATACAAACATTTGAATTATGAGTGTATATTTAGTAGTAAGTTTATATGTCATCAGTAACTGAGTGTGTGTGAGTCTCCTATTATGCCAGCTCATACCTCATCTGTTTTGCCGATGAATACAAAAATTTTCACCATGACACACAACGAACAAATTCAATTGTTATTATTATTAAATACGCTTATTTTTCATTGTTTAATTTATTAATAAAAGAAATCAAATAAATTTAATCACAATTTCAAATTTAGATTATTGTTTGTCTACAGGCAATTTAATCTTAAAAACGCATTCTGCAGTGGTTACGCATAACTATGATAGATGAGAGTAATAAAATAACGTTGATTTTGAAATGAGTTTGTAACAGGATGGCAGAATCGCAGGCGGCTTATGTGTTGCGTGGGTGATTGTTTATAAAATGAGGGGTGTGAGGCGGGGTGGTGGCACGGAACAGCACCGGAAGTGTGGTAACTGATAATGGTCATTTAAGCCGCTACTAAATGAGTACATGTCTATTACATTTCTGTAATGTATTTAAGAAAAGGTACAATAATTTTTATGCGATATCTGTACTAATATAAGTAAATAGTGTCACTGCTGCACTAATATTTGTATAGGGCGTTTATCAATGCGTCACAGATCAGTTTTATTATCAGTCTGTGAACAATCTCAAATATCGACACACTGGTACACTTCCTAACTTTTCTATATCTCTGACTCTACACAAACACATATGTGTATGCCCATATCTCTAATTTTATAACCATTATATCTCATCTTGTATGTCTAATAATATTTATTACAGCATTATTCTCAACTAAAAGTCCCAATCGCATTGTAATATGTTCTCTTTAGTTGAAACGGCCGAGTACTTCAGCGAAGGACGCGAATGTGTAAACTGTGGTGCCATTTCGACGCCGTTATGGCGTCGCGACGGCACTGGCCACTACCTCTGCAACGCCTGTGGACTGTACCACAAGATGAACGGCATGAATCGACCACTGGTCAAACAACCACGTAGACTGGTACAGACAATGAGAATATTTGTTGTTTCGTGTGTATGTGTATGTGTTTGTTTGTTGTTGCATGTCACTTTTATTTATTGGGCAGTCATATTAGAAAATATACAATTACCTATTTGATTTATTGATGCATGAGAGTGCAATTAGGATAATAATAATAATAATAATAGTTCGTGACCAGTTTAACGCGGTTGTGTTGCGTGTAGTAGGGTCACAGGCGTGTATTTGTATAATTTCCGATTGCGCACCCGGTAAAACTGCACCCCCAGTGACGAGGCGACGCTGCTGCTCAATTCTGTTTTTATTTTTTGTGAATAATTTTTTGTGATTTGTGTATGAGAGTTGTGACGAGTAGTACCATGTTTGTGTTTGCCGTGTTGCAGTGGCGGCGGAACCAGGGCACGGGGGTGCCGGGGATTACACCTACAAAAGCTACTATGGGTATAATGGGGTCAATCGCGCCCCCTTACAAATCACTGAGGATAAGCCCAGCCGCCGTTTGGTAGGTCCAATGAAAAAAATTAGTGACTTTTTTTTATATGATTGTTGAGAATTAGCTTAGTGTTGTGCACTACTATTGTGTTTGTGCGAAATGCATTTGATTTATTTGAATTAATTAAATAAATAAATTAAATACATTTGTTGATTTACTAAGCTTTGCAAAACAAACGCAATTCGTTTCTTATTGTTGCACTATACATTTTCTTCCTCTACATTTTGCTAATTTTTGCTTTGTAAATAGTTAGTATAAAGTAGCAGTATATTTTAGCATGTCTTTCTAAACATTTCGTTGCTACTTATTAGTGCAATTTATTGGCGCGAAGGCTCCACTATACCCTTGGTCGCTGGGGGGTGAGTCTGAACAAGTAAGTGTGTGACTGTGTTGTATGGCACCCCTGCGCGACCTAGGTGGGGTCTTAATATGGACTGATTTTGAATTATTTTTATTTACCAAACACACTAAAATTTATTTATATCTAATCCAAAATCAGTTATTTATACATATTCTAAATTGCATGTCTTGCTTTTTAATTCAAATCGTATAATTTAAAGTAAATTAATAACACTATTTTACAGCAGAACTCGGATATAACATCTTAGGAAACAAACATTTTATTCATATATGGACCAAATTGACGTCATACCCGAGTTCTACTACAATTATAATATATTTCTCTATATATGAGTCATTGAAAGCAGATTTAAAACAGCGAGATAATCATCGTTTTTTAATTTAAAATTCATCCGACTTACTATATCGTATTAAATTGTGTTTTCGAATCACATTTAAACTCAATAAATACTTAACAGTTGCTTCAACTGCTCATATATATATATACATATGTACATTTATTTATATATCAAATCGATATTGATTTAAATTTATTATTATAGTCTGCATCCCGTCGAATTGGGTTGATGTGTACAAATTGTAGAACGACAACTACGTCATTATGGCGACGCAATTCTCATGGAGAGCCCGTTTGCAATGCATGTGGTTTGTACTTTAAGTTGCATGGAGTCAATCGACCCCAGGCCATGAAAAAGGATAGTATACAGGTGAATAAATACTTTTTATTTTCTCATACGAAATTTATGTATTGTAATTACAATACTTAGATTGAACTTAGAATTTATGTCTGCTTTTAGTAATGATACTAATGCATTTTATAGACAAGAAAACGAAAGCCGAAAGGGAGTAAGAATGAGTCCGCAAATACTTCATCTGGAAGTGTATCGAGCACTTTAAACACTAGCAACATTAAGATTGAGCAACCAACGCCTCTAGGTAAGTCATCGAAACACTAATTCAATCACAAAATAACAATGAGTTCTTCAATTACAGACAGTTACAACGATCTACGAGCAGTAACCTCAATGGGTGGAATCCATCACACTTCAACAGTAAGCAGTGCATCGTATTCAGTCTACACCCCAACAATATCAGCCGCAAGCCACCAAACTCAACAACACCAAAGAATCTCTTCACCATATCAGGCGCACAGTCCTTCACTAACATACCAGGAGTTCTTACATCCCGGCTCCTTGTCCCCGAAGGTAGAGGGTTTGTCCCCGGAAAGATCTCCCGTCGTCATGCACGGTGGCACTTCGCCGACGGGATACGAACTAGGCTCTCCGCACATCGTCAATTTGGGTAACAATAACAACAATAACAATAAAATCATGGGGAATGGTGAGTCGGTTACGCATAGTAACATGGATAGGCCTACAGTTGTGTCAATGTCGTCGTAAATTGAGATTTCATCGTTTAAAGTTTCAGAAGCTCCTTAAAGGTAGGAAACTGTAAAGAGTATGCTTAAGATATTTAAATTTTATATTCTTGTATTTAGTTTTTATTTTGCAAGTGTTTGAGTATATTTAAAGCTTCATTTAACTAGTTTGGAAGTCTCGAATATTATTCAAAAATGTTTTCGTTTATGTTTCTACTATGTATAGAGCGGCACATGAGTAAACTGCTCTCTGTTTATGAAGTTTTCAAACTGTTTTAGTGTCATTCGACAAGTTTAAATTAAATTTTGGAATTTTAAGTAATTTATCCAACAATTTAAATTCGAAATATATATATATATATATATATATATATATATATATATATATATATATATATATATATATATATATATATATATATATATGATTGTGTTTTAATCATTTATAGATTGATTAAAACAACGAATGCTTGATTAAGCAAATAAATGATGTGCATTATTTGAGTTTTGTTTCAAATAATTTTTATTAAAATTAATCTGTTTATATCTGTTTTTATAGAAAACAATTTCCAAAAAGTAATTTATCAAAACATATTAAAATTGTTTGTAAATTTTGAACGATAATTGTTCTTAAAGTATATTATAAACACTTTATAGAATTAACAGTTTTGTATATAACTCAATGTATATTTTTATATTGATATTTTCATTATATTTCAAACATAATAATTAGTTTTAGCCTTTATTTATAATTATGTTTAAACAAAGTATCTTTAAATAAACTGTCAGTATGAATCTCTACTGTAACAATAACTTTTCTATGAAAAATCAGTACTTGCCTTGTTACTTTTTTATGTTAAGTTGGCTTTTAAAAAAAATATATATATATATATATATATATATATATATATATATATATATTGTTATTTTTTTTTTCACTGAAGATGAGTGCTTCTAATCACCGTTTAATTATACTAGAAATTACAATAAAAATTGCTGTTTCGCACGTGTGTGTTTGTATGTGTACATTCTTATGTATAGTTTTACTAATTTTGCCATGTTATATTTTTCTGTATAGCTCTTTTTTTTTAAATATAATTCTCTAGTTGTTAGTTTTAGTTTAAAATAAATCAAAATTAGTTTGTAAATGTTTAATAATTATTAAAAATTGCTCATTTGTTTCTAGTGTAAAACATATGTTTAAACAAAAATATATAATAGATTTTAATATTTTAATAAAATATCTCTTATTATTTATGCATTCAAAACAAATGTAACAAACAAAACAAAATATAGTTCTAGCCGAGTTTCCTAAATTTGCTATATTATTTATATATTGTATTCATATTTATAAATATTCGTACACCAAGTCAGCCTTGATGTTTTCGTGATTACAGAAGATATGAATCAAACGACAAGGTGTTATTTTTTCTCTGGAATACTTTTACTTAAATAGGGGGAATCCCGATTACTCTTACTGAAGCTAGCGATGCTCTGGCTTATTATATTCTCGTCTTTGTTATCGTCATTATATGAGGAACCTTGCCGTCAAATTGGAGTCAAGGTGTGGCTCCCGATCAGCAGGAGAAAAGCCAGCAGGCGCCGGATTTTACCAACAACATACTCAATAACTGTAGCAAAGCATCAGGTATATGTACATACTTCTACTATTATAAACCTACGGTCGTTATAAAGTTAAAATATATATTAAATATATTTATGCTAGTTTTATTGAAACTATTGTGATGGATGAGTAAATATTTTTATTATTTTGTTACAAACAGCCTATAACCGGCCGGTCGAACGGTTCTTTTGCCACATTTACGCTACGATACGACAGACAGATGAACCTTACCTTAAGCAACATTAACCAATAAGTACCTACCCTTAAATATTCTCAAACAAATTAATTCTTAGTTAATATCACAATTACAATTATTTACGTATGTATGCATGTTGTTTTTAATGAAACTGTAATATGAATTAGTTAATTAATTAAATAAATATAAACCTAAATATATAGCATGAGTTTTTATTTTTAAATTAAATCCTTTTTCCTTCATTATTATTTTCAGGATAATACCCACAGAAAAGGGCTTCTAAAAATTAGATACACTATAATCGCGAATCGGAGAGATTTTTTTTTTTTTTGAACCAAAAAAACTGCAAGGCTATAGTCTTGGTCTTTTTTCGATTTTTATTAAAGCCGTTTTTAATTAATTCTGCGGGAACCAGCAGCACCACAGAGCTCTCGCGCGGTTTCGCACTAGATATTTACCCAAGCAAGAATTAGAGACGGCAAAATCCGGAATCGGAGAGATTTTTTTTTTTGAACCAAAAAAACGGCAAGGCTATAGTCTTGGTCTTTTTTCGATTTTTATAAAAGCCGTTTTTAATTAATTCTGCGGGAACCAGAAGCACCACAGAGCTCTCGCGCGGTTTCGCACTAGATATTTAGCCAAGCAAGAATTAGAGACGGCAAAATCCGGAATCGGAGAGATTTTTTTTTTTTGAACCAAAAAAACGGCAAGGCTATAGTCTTGGTCTTTTTTCGATTTTTATAAAAGCCGTTTTTAATTAATTCTGCGGGAACCAGCAGCACCACAGAGCTCTCGCGCGGTTTCGCACTAGATATTTAGCCAAGCAAGAATTAGAGACGGCAAAATCCGGAATCGGAGAGATTTTTTTTTTTGAACCAAAAAAACGGCAAGGCTATAGTCTTGGTCTTTTTTTCGATTTTTATTAAAGCCGTTTTTAATTAATTCTGCGGGAACCAGCAGCACCACAGAGCTCTCGCGCGGTTTCGCACTAGATATTTAGCCAAGCAAGAATTAGAGACGGCAAAATCCGGAATCGGAGAGATTTTTTTTTTTGAACCAAAAAAACGGCAAGGCTATAGTCTTGGTCTTTTTTCGATTTTTATAAAAGCCGTTTTTAATTAATTCTGCGGGAACCAGCAGCACCACAGAGCTCTCGCGCGGTTTCGCACTAGATATTTAGCCAAGCAAGAATTAGAGACGGCAAAATCCGGAATCGGAGAGATTTTTTTTTTTGAACCAAAAAAACGGCAAGGCTATAGTCTTGGTCTTTTTTCGATTTTTATAAAAGCCGTTTTTAATTAATTCTGCGGGAACCAGCAGCACCACAAAGCTCTCGCTCGGTTTCGCACTAGCTGTGGACCCAAGTAAAAATTAGAGACGGAAAAATCCGGAATCGGAGAGATTTTTTTTTTTGAACCAAAAAAACGGCAAGGCTATAGTCTTGGTCTTTTTTCGATTTTTATAAAAGCCGTTTTTAATTAATTCTGCGGGAACCAGCAGCACCACAGAGCTCTCGCGCGGTTTCGCACTAGATATTTAGCCAAGCAAGAATTAGAGACGGCAAAATCCGGAATCGGAGAGATTTTTTTTTTTTGAACCAAAAAAACGGCAAGGCTATAGTCTTGGTCTTTTTTCGATTTTTATAAAAGCCGTTTTTAATTAATTCTGCGGGAACCAGCAGCACCACAGAGCTCTCGCGCGGTTTCGCACTAGATATTTAGCCAAGCAAGAATTAGAGACGGCAAAATCCGGAATCGGAGAGATTTTTTTTTTTGAACCAAAAAAACGGCAAGGCTATAGTCTTGGTCTTTTTTCGATTTTTATAAAAGCCGTTTTTAATTAATTCTGCGGGAACCAGCAGCACCACAGAGCTCTCGCGCGGTTTCGCACTAGATATTTAGCCAAGCAAGAATTAGAGACGGCAAAATCCGGAATCGGAGAGATTTTTTTTTTTGAACCAAAAAAACGGCAAGGCTATAGTCTTGGTCTTTTTTCGATTTTTATAAAAGCCGTTTTTAATTAATTCTGCGGGAACCAGCAGCACCACAAAGCTCTCGCTCGGTTTCGCACTAGCTGTGGACCCAAGTAAAAATTAGAGACGGAAAAATCCGGAATCGGAGAGATTTTTTTTTTTGAACCAAAAAAACGGCAAGGCTATAGTCTTGGTCTTTTTTCGATTTTTATTAAAGCCGTTTTTAATTAATTCTGCGGGAACCAGCAGCACCACAAAGCTCTCGCTCGGTTTCGCACTAGCTGTGGACCCAAGTAAAAATTAGAGACGGAAAAATCCGGAATCGGAGAGATTTTTTTTTTTGAACCAAAAAAACGGCAAGGCTATAGTCTTGGTCTTTTTTCGATTTTTATAAAAGCCGTTTTTAATTAATTCTGCGGGAACCAGCAGCACCACAGAGCTCTCGCGCGGTTTCGCACTAGATATTTAGCCAAGCAAGAATTAGAGACGGCAAAATCCGGAATCGGAGAGATTTTTTTTTTTTGAACCAAAAAAACGGCAAGGCTATAGTCTTGGTCTTTTTTCGATTTTTATAAAAGCCGTTTTTAATTAATTCTGCGGGAACCAGCAGCACCACAAAGCTCTCGCTCGGTTTCGCACTAGCTGTGGACCCAAGTAAAAATTAGAGACGGAAAAATCCGGAATCGGAGAGATTTTTTTTTTTGAACCAAAAAAACGGCAAGGCTATAGTCTTGGTCTTTTTTCGATTTTTATTAAAGCCGTTTTTAATTAATTCTGCGGGAACCAGCAGCACCACAAAGCTCTCGCTCGGTTTCGCACTAGCTGTGGACCCAAGTAAAAATTAGAGACGGAAAAATCCGGAATCGGAGAGATTTTTTTTTTGAACCAAAAAAACGGCAAGGCTATAGTCTTGGTCTTTTTTCGATTTTTATAAAAGCCGTTTTTAATTAATTCTGCGGGAACCAGCAGCACCACAGAGCTCTCGCGCGGTTTCGCACTAGATATTTAGCCAAGCAAGAATTAGAGACGGCAAAATCCGGAATCGGAGAGATTTTTTTTTTTGAACCAAAAAAACGGCAAGGCTATAGTCTTGGTCTTTTTTCGATTTTTATTAAAGCCGTTTTTAATTAATTCTGCGGGAACCAGCAGCACCACAAAGCTCTCGCTCGGTTTCGCACTAGCTGTGGACCCAAGTAAAAATTAGAGACGGAAAAATCCGGAATCGGAGAGATTTTTTTTTTTGAACCAAAAAAACGGCAAGGCTATAGTCTTGGTCTTTTTTCGATTTTTATAAAAGCCGTTTTTAATTAATTCTGCGGGAACCAGCAGCACCACAGAGCTCTCGCGCGGTTTCGCACTAGATATTTAGCCAAGCAAGAATTAGAGACGGCAAAATCCGGAATCGGAGAGATTTTTTTTTTTGAACCAAAAAAACGGCAAGGCTATAGTCTTGGTCTTTTTTCGATTTTTATTAAAGCCGTTTTTAATTAATTCTGCGGGAACCAGCAGCACCACAAAGCTCTCGCTCGGTTTCGCACTAGCTGTGGACCCAAGTAAAAATTAGAGACGGAAAAATCCGGAATCGGAGAGATTTTTTTTTTTGAACCAAAAAAACGGCAAGGCTATAGTCTTGGTCTTTTTTCGATTTTTATAAAAGCCGTTTTTAATTAATTCTGCGGGAACCAGCAGCACCACAGAGCTCTCGCGCGGTTTCGCACTAGATATTTAGCCAAGCAAGAATTAGAGACGGCAAAATCCGGAATCGGAGAGATTTTTTTTTTTGAACCAAAAAAACGGCAAGGCTATAGTCTTGGTCTTTTTTCGATTTTTATAAAAGCCGTTTTTAATTAATTCTGCGGGAACCAGCAGCACCACAAAGCTCTCGCTCGGTTTCGCACTAGCTGTGGACCCAAGTAAAAATTAGAGACGGAAAAATCCGGAATCGGAGAGATTTTTTTTTTTGAACCAAAAAAACGGCAAGGCTATAGTCTTGGTCTTTTTTCGATTTTTATTAAAGCCGTTTTTAATTAATTCTGCGGGAACCAGCAGCACCACAAAGCTCTCGCTCGGTTTCGCACTAGCTGTGGACCCAAGTAAAAATTAGAGACGGAAAAATCCGGAATCGGAGAGATTTTTTTTTTTGAACCAAAAAAACGGCAAGGCTATAGTCTTGGTCTTTTTTCGATTTTTATAAAAGCCGTTTTTAATTAATTCTGCGGGAACCAGCAGCACCACAGAGCTCTCGCGCGGTTTCGCACTAGATATTTAGCCAAGCAAGAATTAGAGACGGCAAAATCCGGAATCGGAGAGATTTTTTTTTTTGAACCAAAAAAACGGCAAGGCTATAGTCTTGGTCTTTTTTCGATTTTTATAAAAGCCGTTTTTAATTAATTCTGCGGGAACCAGCAGCACCACAAAGCTCTCGCTCGGTTTCGCACTAGCTGTGGACCCAAGTAAAAATTAGAGACGGAAAAATCCGGAATCGGAGAGATTTTTTTTTTTGAACCAAAAAAACGGCAAGGCTATAGTCTTGGTCTTTTTTCGATTTTTATTAAAGCCGTTTTTAATTAATTCTGCGGGAACCAGCAGCACCACAAAGCTCTCGCTCGGTTTCGCACTAGCTGTGGACCCAAGTAAAAATTAGAGACGGAAAAATCCGGAATCGGAGAGATTTTTTTTTTTGAACCAAAAAAACGGCAAGGCTATAGTCTTGGTCTTTTTTCGATTTTTATTAAAGCCGTTTTTAATTAATTCTGCGGGAACCAGCAGCACCACAAAGCTCTCGCTCGGTTTCGCACTAGCTGTGGACCCAAGTAAAAATTAGAGACGGAAAAATCCGGAATCGGAGAGATTTTTTTTTTTGAACCAAAAAAACGGCAAGGCTATAGTCTTGGTCTTTTTTCGATTTTTATAAAAGCCGTTTTTAATTAATTCTGCGGGAACCAGCAGCACCACAGAGCTCTCGCGCGGTTTCGCACTAGATATTTAGCCAAGCAAGAATTAGAGACGGCAAAATCCGGAATCGGAGAGATTTTTTTTTTTGAACCAAAAAAACGGCAAGGCTATAGTCTTGGTCTTTTTTCGATTTTTATAAAAGCCGTTTTTAATTAATTCTGCGGGAACCAGCAGCACCACAAAGCTCTCGCTCGGTTTCGCACTAGCTGTGGACCCAAGTAAAAATTAGAGACGGAAAAATCCGGAATCGGAGAGATTTTTTTTTTGAACCAAAAAAACGGCAAGGCTATAGTCTTGGTCTTTTTTCGATTTTTATTAAAGCCGTTTTTAATTAATTCTGCGGGAACCAGCAGCACCACAAAGCTCTCGCTCGGTTTCGCACTAGCTGTGGACCCAAGTAAAAATTAGAGACGGAAAAATCCGGAATCGGAGAGATTTTTTTTTTTGAACCAAAAAAAACGGCAAGGCTATAGTCTTGGTCTTTTTTCGATTTTTATTAAAGCCGTTTTTAATTAATTCTGCGGGAACCAGCAGCACCACAAAGCTCTCGCTCGGTTTCGCACTAGCTGTGGACCCAAGTAAAAATTAGAGACGGAAAAATCCGGAATCGGAGAGATTTTTTTTTTGAACCAAAAAAACGGCAAGGCTATAGTCTTGGTCTTTTTTCGATTTTTATAAAAGCCGTTTTTAATTAATTCTGCGGGAACCAGCAGCACCACAGAGCTCTCGCGCGGTTTCGCACTAGATATTTAGCCAAGCAAGAATTAGAGACGGCAAAATCCGGAATCGGAGAGATTTTTTTTTTTGAACCAAAAAAACGGCAAGGCTATAGTCTTGGTCTTTTTTCGATTTTTATAAAAGCCGTTTTTAATTAATTCTGCGGGAACCAGCAGCACCACAAAGCTCTCGCTCGGTTTCGCACTAGCTGTGGACCCAAGTAAAAATTAGAGACGGAAAAATCCGGAATCGGAGAGATTTTTTTTTTTGAACCAAAAAAAACGGCAAGGCTATAGTCTTGGTCTTTTTTCGATTTTTATAAAAGCCGTTTTTAATTAATTCTGCGGGAACCAGCAGCACCACAAAGCTCTCGCTCGGTTTCGCACTAGCTGTGGACCCAAGTAAAAATTAGAGACGGAAAAATCCGGAATCGGAGAGATTTTTTTTTTTGAACCAAAAAAAACGGCAAGGCTATAGTCTTGGTCTTTTTTCGATTTTTATAAAAGCCGTTTTTAATTAATTCTGCGGGAACCAGCAGCACCACAGAGCTCTCGCGCGGTTTCGCACTAGATATTTAGCCAAGCAAAATTAGAGACGGCAAAATCCGGAATCGGAGAGATTTTTTTTTTTGAACCAAAAAAACGGCAAGGCTATAGTCTTGGTCTTTTTTCGATTTTTATAAAAGCCGTTTTTAATTAATTCTGCGGGAACCAGCAGCACCACAGAGCTCTCGCGCGGTTTCGCACTAGATATTTAGCCAAGCAAAAATTAGAGACGGCAAAAATCCGGAATCGGAGAGATTTTTTTTTTTGAACCAAAAAACGGCAAGGCTATAGTCTTGGTCTTTTTTCGATTTTTATAAAAGCCGTTTTTAATTAATTCTGCGGGAACCAGCAGCACCACAGAGCTCTCGCGCGGTTTCGCACTAGATATTTAGCCAAGCAAGAATTAGAGACGGCAAAATCCGGAATCGGAGAGATTTTTTTTTTTTGAACCAAAAAAACGGCAAGGCTATAGTCTTGGTCTTTTTTCGATTTTTATAAAAGCCGTTTTTAATTAATTCTGCGGGAACCAGCAGCACCACAAAGCTCTCGCTCGGTTTCGCACTAGCTGTGGACCCAAGTAAAAATTAGAGACGGAAAAATCCGGAATCGGAGAGATTTTTTTTTTTGAACCAAAAAAACGGCAAGGCTATAGTCTTGGTCTTTTTTCGATTTTTATAAAAGCCGTTTTTAATTAATTCTGCGGGAACCAGCAGCACCACAGAGCTCTCGCGCGGTTTCGCACTAGATATTTAGCCAAGCAAGAATTAGAGACGGCAAAATCCGGAATCGGAGAGATTTTTTTTTTGAACCAAAAAAACGGCAAGGCTATAGTCTTGGTCTTTTTCGATTTTATAAAAGCCGTTTTTAATTAATTCTGCGGGAACCAGCAGCACCACAGAGCTCTCGCTCGGTTTCGCACTAGATATTTACCCAAGTAAAGAATTAGAGACGGCAAAATCCGGAATCGGAGAGATTTTTTTTTTTGAACCAAAAAAACGGCAAGGCTATAGTCTTGGTCTTTTTTCGATTTTTATAAAAGCCGTTTTTAATTAATTCTGCGGGAACCAGCAGCACCACAGAGCTCTCGCGCGGTTTCGCACTAGATATTTAGCCAAGCAAGAATTAGAGACGGCAAAATCCGGAATCGGAGAGATTTTTTTTTTTGAACCAAAAAAACGGCAAGGCTATAGTCTTGGTCTTTTTTCGATTTTTATAAAAACCGTTTTTAATTAATTCTGCGGGAACCAGCAGCACCACAAAGCTCTCGCTCGGTTTCGCACTAGCTGTGGACCCAAGTAAAAATTAGAGACGGAAAAATCCGGAATCGGAGAGATTTTTTTTTTTGAACCAAAAAAACGGCAAGGCTATAGTCTTGGTCTTTTTTCGATTTTTATAAAAGCCGTTTTTAATTAATTCTGCGGGAACCAGCAGCACCACAGAACTCTATAATACTTTTAATTCTGTGTGTATTATTCTGAAAATAATAATACAGGAAAAGGATTTAATTTCAGAACAAAAACTCATGCTTTATATTTAGGCTCATATATTTATTTAATTAATTAACTAATTCATGTTACAGTTTTATTAAAAACAAAATGTATACTTATGTTTATATATATATATATATATATATATATATATATATATATATATATATATATATATATATATATATATTGATGAGTTATTCTAATAAAAAATTGGCATACAATTGTAAATGTGTTATTAACTAAGAATTAATTTGTTTGTGAACACTTAAGGGTAGGTACTTACGCCGGCATTAGGAATTTTTCTATTGACCTATTGCAAGAAAGTGGGTAATGTTGCTAAAGGTTAGGGTTTGTTTGTTGGTTCATCTATCGGGTCGTTGTGTAGATGTGACAAAAGGGCCGATCGACCGATCTGTTATAGGCTGTACTGCATCATGTTCTGTGCATGCAACAAAAAAATACAAAGATATACTCATCGATCACAATAGCTTTAATAAAACTAAGATAGATATTTGGATCATTTTCTTGAATTACTACAGTTTTCAACAAATATTTTTAACTTTATAACGACCTATTATAATAGTAAAAGTACATACATACACCTGATACTTTGCTACAATTATTGAGTTTGTTGGTACTAGTCTTTGTCCTACAAATTGGATGACACATCTTGACTCCAATTTGACAGCAAGGTGTCTCATATAATGTGACGAAAAAGCAACGTTATTATGTCGACTAATCCTTCTCGAACCTTCGTTGCCAATCGCTTCGCCTTCAAACAGTCGTTCGTTCCATGGTCACCGTCAGCCTGTGTTATTTAGCTTTTTCACACAACTGCGTATCTATTCTGAATTATAAGAATTCATAAGCCCTATTAGGGATCAATATTTAATAACTTAAAATATATTTATAAACATTTCATTTATCCATTTGACGACATAAGCAAAACTATCTATAAACAATATTTGAATTTATTTTTAAAATCAGCAATCAAATAATTTTTAATCAATCACAATATCAAATCAATATGAAACTAGTTATAAATAATATTCTATATTTTCTTTGAACATTATTAGTACTCAACAAGCTCTAAATGCCCCGCCCTTTCTACACCAAAAGCATATTTTTATAAGTTAAAGTTAAAAAAAATTAAAAATTTAGACAATTTATGATGTTACTAATTATATATTTGATAGAAATAAAAGTTAAATAATGTTTTATACGCATTATGTTGATACATTTTTGTCTACGTGACTTTCACTATGGAAAATTTCTTCCTAATTTATTTTATCTATAAAATACGTATGTATGTATACAATACTATTCAAGTGGTTATTCTATGACATGTATACGCATGCCAACGTTCAAGTAGCCAACCATTTTGATTTTTCACGTTACCTAAAATGTTACGTGTCTATTTCTGCATACTATGCACATACATAGGATTTTAATTATTTGAAACAAAAATTGATTAAAACATTTAGAAGTTCTACGTCATTTATGATTAGTACTTAAACATAATTACACTTTTATTACTATATTATTTTTTAATACTATCTATATAGCACTTTTCTTAAAATAACAAGCTTATTTTAAATAAAATATTCCTTCACATATACGTATAACTGGCATAGATCACTCCACCATATAACAATGTGTATACGTATATTCCGTCACAAACAAACAGTTTGTATTGTATTCATATCGAAATCCTTTTCACTAAAACCAATCGCAGAAAAACATTTAAACTCACATCAAAAGTCCACAGATTTTTCTACACTAAATAAAATATATCTGGCTTCAACATTATATTTATATTTAATATCTTTCTATCGGATAATCATTTTAACAGTAACGGTATCAGGAATTGATTACTGTATCTTTTATAAAAAAAGTATCTATCGACGCATGTGTAACCTAACACACATTATCCGAAATATTGGTTATCCGGCCTTATAATAAATTCAATTCAGGAATTAGCTACAATTAATATATTTTTAAATATAATCCTAAGTTAACTCCATTAGATAAATCTGTTACATTTCAAAACTACAATTCATTCGATTTACAGATTTTGTTTACAGAATTACTAACAAGCGCATCTATGTTTAAAACTGTTGTAAACATTTGCATTTAAAACTATTATTTATTACAAATTTATATAACAACTAAAATTTTCCATTTAGTATGTTGTAAATGAAAGTAGTTTATTTATTTTTTCTGTTGTGAATTTGAAGTAGCATTTCCGGAAATATTTAAATAATATTTAGGGGGCATTGATCTCACTGTTTTATCATCCCTTTCGATATGTAGGTGTATAAATCTTATTGTAGATAATTGTTTAATTTAAACATACACTATCTGATAACTAAGGTTAAGGTTGTTTTATTACAAAGATTACAGAATGTTTGTAAAGGAATCCCCTAACAATAAAAAAAAATTACATTTTGGGGTAGCTCCACCGTCATATAAGTTCCGAAAAGTAACAATTCACAAGAAAAGAATAATAATATATCAAATCAAATCGCAAAAAATATAAACAATATAAATTTGTGTATATTATAAATAATATTTCATACATTTGTACTAATATATAAATTTAATAATAAAATATTATAAAACTATTAAAACCCGTTAAAAACCTTAATAATAAACAATGGTTCTCAAACTGAGTGATGGTAGCTGGTATACGTGACACATTTAAATTAAAAAATGCTATTTATTATTATTTTTATCTAAATAACAAAATCATTGATCAAAACTATATTTATAGTTTAGTACCGGGTAATAGAGGTATTTGCCCTGTTTCTCAAAAAGGTTCGTACAATATTTATCTTTTAATTATAGACATGTGAAATGGTTAGTTGAATGTAATACAGCGCTCTGTCGGCCATTTTCTATTTAAGCACCTCTTATCAACAACGAACGAGTAATTTTTATTTGCTCATCATATTTCTGTGCTCTCTCGTGGTGTTCGGTTGGATTCCTTGATTTCATAGAAAAGTGTACAAGTTGTTTTAAAAGACCAGCTTTTATTTGTGGTTCGTGTCCAGTTGTTAAACAAATCTGGTAAGCTACTCGATAACATTTATTCAAAATATATATTTAATTTACTATACATATTTTTAAGGCACCGGTATTTTACAAACAACACAATAAATGTAATTTTACAAATCATATTTCATACCGCTAACAGTGGCTTGACACAAATAAGCGTTTTAATATAATTTTATACTAGTTATGAATTGAAATTTAGTAAAAACTAAATTTATTATAACTACACGATTTTTGATTAATCATTTCATAATAAAAGTTATTACGTTTGCTATTTACAGTGTAGAAATTATTACCAATGTATCCTATATGCAATCCAATTTTATTACATTAAAATGATAAGAAAATCGAAAACAAATAAATGTAATAACGCTTAATAGATGTATGCTAAAAATATATTAAATATATTAAAAGAATTGACGAATTTTTCTAAATTTAATCAAATTTATTTATTTTGTAATGCAATTTTACATTAAAACACAAATTGTGCCCGGTTTTAAATATATATATATATATATATATATATATATATATATATATATATATATATATATATATATATATATACATATATATATATATATATATATATATATATATATATATATATATATATATATATATATATATTTCGCATATTTAAAGCTGCCAAATCTTATCTAATTAATAATATCATAATATATATGTAGCAAAATTTATTTATTTTGTAATGCAATTTTACATTAAAACACAAATTGTGCCCGGTTTTAAATATATATATATATATATATATATATATATATATATATATATATATATATATATATATACATATATATATATATATATATATATATATATATATATATATATATATATATATATATATATATATTTCGCATATTTAAAGCTGCCAAATCTTATCTAATTAATAATATCATAATATATATGTAGCAAAATTTGAACGATTTTCAAACATTTTACTATATTCCTAAGGTGTGTATCTGGTGTGGACATAGTTAACACGTCTTTGTTTAACAATCAAACAAAATTTTGTGACCATCACCAGCCATTTCCGATTTAAACAAATAACACTTTGAAAAAAGTAAACTCATACCTTGCATACAGACACACAGCACACGGCACACGCGAACTTATTAATGATTATCTATTATAAACCTTAAATACAATACGAATTAACTGAAACACAATTTCTAATAACACAAACCATACATCCTATTAAGAGTCGTTCTGAAAACCATCCTAACTAGATAAATAATGGATTCTTCCGCACCACAAGACACTGAACACACCGAACAACCTCAACGCGACATCGAACAACCGGAACAACAATCACCAGAGCATCAAAAATCGGCAATAATGTCACCGCAAATCCAACAACCAAGTGTCATCACATCTCGACGACAAATCCGTACAATTACCACCGCCGGGCACATCACTGAAGAGACTATCGAAACTCAAATCCAACATTCCCCAAAAGAGGAACAACTATCGCCGGAATCGATTCCAGTACACGCAAATCCAAATGAGGCAACTACAGTTTTTAAGGAGGAACCTCAAAGGTATCCGGTTGCGATTGATGAACAATATGAGACGAGTACCGCAAACCAAGAAAGGTATCAAACGATTTATACTTCAGTTCCGAATGAGGATCAGCATAATTATAACCAAATTGAGGTGGAAGAGGGGTATACTATAACTGTTGTTGAAGGTAATTGTTGTTAAATCGTTTTAATCAGTTTTAAAAATTGATTTAATTGCATAAAGGTGATGAAGCTTCGGTTGCGGCAAGCACGATTTATGTCCAGACTTCAGAAGGCAACATCCAGAGTTACGAAACTGTTGAACCAGTTGAAGAGAAACCAACCACATATATGGAACTCCAAGCACCGACACAACACCAATACACACCCGCGTATACAGAACCATCCCAGTTGCGTCAAAGCTTAATGCCTTGTATAAACCCATACACCATATCGCCAACGCGAGTGGAAGAATCCAGTCCACCAAATCCAAACACGGGCATGTTGTACCGGAACGACCCATCGTTAAGTTCAACGTATATGGGATCGGAACGAGCCACTCAATTATTGTACAGGGACCACCAGATTGGCGACCAACCAGTGTTCGAGGGGCAACTATTGAGTGGCCCATCAAACCAAGGGGCCACACTGTATGGCGTCAACAACAATACGTACCAATACATCAATCCGCAATCAGAATATTTCCCTGCCAATACAGTGTTGGTGAACGATGAACAACAAATTCATAACTATGCATACTCATCCAATATGCAGAATAACTCAAACTACAATTTGGGACAAGTACATTTGGAGCGTAAGTAACTATAAAGTTTATGATTAATTTATTAACATCCTCATGGTTCAATTCGTTTTAGCTTGTATGCCAACAGGAGAGTTAAAAGAATGTGTTAATTGTGGCGCTAGTTTAACACCGTTGTGGCGAAGAGATGTAACCGGGCATTATTTGTGTAACGCGTGTGGTTTATACAGTAAAACAAATGGTATGAATCGACCACCGGCGCGAAACCAGAAGAAACCTACCACGGTGAGTCAAAACCGTTTTTAATCAACCCGAAAATCTAGACGTATTCTTTTGTCTCTGAATGCAGAATGGTACACGGCGCACAGGAGTCCAATGTGCGAATTGCAAAACATCCAAGACTACACTGTGGCGAAGAAACTGTCAAGGAGAACCAGTTTGTAACGCGTGTGGACTTTACTTCAAACTTCACAGTGTAAGTCAGTTTTAAACGAATTTTGTCCCTTAGTTACCACACCCTACCCCCAGTATATAATTCTGGAAATTAATTAGTGCTCAAGTTTCACAAATAAAGTAAAACTGAACAAATACTTCTGAAAAAGTGTGCATTTCTTCGTATGTACAGTATAGGTGTGTCGCGCATGACGCGCGACCGGAATTGTAGCAAAAAAATGGGCCGATTTACCGTGACTTCCGGTCAAATATGACGTCACCCTTTCTTTATTTATATTCTGTCAGAATTATCATAAGCGATCATATCTAAATCGTATTACGAGAAAGATATAACATCATCATGATTATAGTAAATTGAGATTATAAACGTAAATATTATCACGCTATTTCCCACTGAAATGGGCTGCTTATAAACAATTTAAATCCGAAATTAACAATAATAATATGTGGTAATATTCATATTTAACTTCATAATTATTATTGTTAAATCGTTTTAAAACTGTTTTCCAGCGAATGAATTACAAAATATTGTAATATATGTCATATAAATATATTATGGTGATGTCATATAGAATGTAACTGTAGGTCTGTTTTTTTGAACGAAATCAGGTAAATGTATGTACACATTTTTATATAAAATTGGAACTAATATAACCTCAAAGGCAGGCGAACCGTCGACCGTATATTTGTTTAATAAGATAAGATAAGCGACGCATCTCAAACGAATATCAACTTAAAATACGCTACACATTAGATCTAATACACATTTTTAATGGACATTATTATCTAGACAGTAATCTGCTTTATTTTCAAAAAACTCTACGTAACTAAAATTGCTTTTTATGTATTAGGTACATAAAAATATTTTTAAACGCATATAACCTATTTCTTTCTTTTTAATAATCATGCAACAAATAGACCAGTCATAAAATCAATTAAATCCCATTTGTAATTGACACAAATAGAATAAAACAATTTTAAAAATAAAATAAAAACCCATTCACAATATTTAAAACACTCAAAAAATCTATTTAGACATTTTTGTAACTAAACCAACTCGTAAATAATTTAAATTATAAACTATGTATATGACCTCGTTCGCATTAGACAGCGAAACCAAAATGGACTCTCACTTAACCTCACAAATAGCACTAGGTGTTTTAAACATTACCAAATCTACACTAGATAGTCAAGATAGCCCCAGCATTATATTAAGAGTAGATATTATCTCATTTTATCTGTTATATCTTTTATTAGACAACCCATTATTATAATTTACATATGATATAATAATCTGAATTATCTTTACAACATAACCGCCATACTGTCTACCTGTTGTCTGTATGTGTTGATGGAATTCATTAATAATATCTAGTTTAGTATAAAAATTATCTACCAAGGAAGTATACTCCCTAAAGAATCCTGATATCTATAACTATATATGTATGTACATACATATAAGATAGAAATAAATATCTTTTGCGAAACACCTAACGTATAAATGTTTTAATCAGACTCCTCGTCCTCCGAGTATGAAGAAAGAAGGGATTCAAACGCGTAAACGCAAACCGAAAAGCAACAACAACAATAACATGAATGGACTTCACAATATGGGCCCTGGCCCATCTGGACTTCAATCAAGGCAACAAACAATGCGTAAGTTAAACAAAATTATCTATACATATATTATACTAAATCCCCTCCTGTTATGGGTAACGTATAATAAATTAATCCACAATATTTACACAAACACACAAAATGGTATCCATACATACTTTCATCTAATATTAACTTAATGATGCGATGTTTCGCAATAAGTTTAAACATATTTTATCATTGAAATTTGTACTAATTAAAGTTAACCAATATTGAGTTTCAATTATTATAAATTCATTGTTATCTATAGGTGCGATAACGATTCTAAAATTAAATTATTGCTGTACAAGTTTTTTGGTGAGCCAGTAGGGAAATGTATATAAAGTCGAAAAATATTTATTTGATTTTGTTTTCTTATAAATTGAAACAGATATCAATTTTAAAAATATAATACAATATAATAATAATATATAAAATAAAATTTAAAATTTTTAAGAAATTAAAATAAATATTTGAATCCATTGTTGTTTTTTATGAAAGTCAAAATATGGCTGTGGGATTCGAGTCGACTAAAAAATATTTTTTAAATATTTATTTCTATGAATTGTTGATTTAATTTTGAGAAATAAATTTTATGCATTCTAGTAAGTAAATATTTGAACTTTTTTTTTGAAACTTCAAGGTACATTTTATCAGTAAGTCAACAAATACAAACTGATAAAATATGTTATACATATCATAGATCGATGATTGATCAATACTTATATAGTGACAAAATTTATTACGACATATAAACGTTGTACCTGTTTTTAACAATTTTATATATATATATATATATGTGTGTCTCAATCCAAAAAAATCCGCGCGCCACTTAGTAACGTCTAAAAACACATCATTTACTAAAACAACAAGCTTATCAAATAAATTTAGTACACAAACAGTTTTATTTGTACTTTGAATAAAATACACCCTAACACATAGGCAACCATAAAAACAGCGGCACAAATCTGGCTGTGGATTATTCTAACACGTTTATTACTGAAGACAGTTTTATTAATCTGCTAAGTTTCGCTTTAAAACAATTATATGAGGGCAATACATTTAAGATTCGTTATTTGTTATAAAGTAAATTCAACGTTTTTATTTTATATAATATCTATTAGGGTGTAATAATGAAGCAAACTTGCAAATTCGATAATTAGGGAAATATTTTAATACATTTATGTATTTTATATGCGTATAGCTTTACCGCCAATGTACTCACCACACCATTTAAGCCATGGTATCTCTGAGCAATACCAGATGGCGCCAGTGGCGTCACAATCGCCAAATATACCATCATCAACTCTCCTAACACACCAAATTTCTAAGTAAGTGTTTATTGTTTAATCAAGCCTCAAATAGTATTAATAGTAATTAATATATTTTATGTATCTCTAATTTTTCTTAGTTAGTTACTTAATTAATCGAGTGTTTTTTTTTTCGATAGTGTAGCTCCATTGGAATCTACAGGTAATATGTTGCACCAAGTGCACCACGAAGATTTACCAAGTGTGATAACGTCAACTTCAGAAGCATCTGGGGTGCATGGTCTCCGAGACCGCCACCACCATCACGGAGACCCAAACAATAAAAACTTGAGACGGCAATAATATTTAGAGCTATTATTATAAAAGAATATCTATAATTGTAGATATACATATTTACCTGAAATTGATACTTTATCTGATAGGGGCGGATTGACATAAATAACCAATTTTCTTTTTCATATTTTGAGTAATTGTTTAAAATCACATATTTTATTGTATTTGAATATATATATATATATATATATATATATATATATATATATATATATATATATATATATATATATATATTTGCATAATGATTATTATATGAAGCTTAAAGTTTAAACTATTAATTGAGCTATAGGATTACATTTCTCGTTTATCCAAGTTTGGTCAATCTGCCTCTTGCTATATCAATAAGTTTGACCAGCAACTAATTATATTATTGATATTTCAAGAGATTTTTCAGTTTCAACTGCGTAAATACAATAAACCAAAGAAACCAATAATAATGCTACAAAATGCCTAAAACTGCCTGTACAAGAGCCGCCAAAAAAAAAACATACATAAAATACGTTTACTTAAATGCCAAATAACAATTTAGATATAATAATGAAGAAACTTAAAAAAAATCCTTCCTATATTTATATTTACTTATATATTTAATATAATGTTCAAATCATCTTATACATATATGTATATAAATATCTTTTTAAGCTCTCATTTTATTTATCGTAAAATCACAGGTGATTTTCATGAAATTATTCGAGCTACAAGCCACACAAATGTTAATTATCCAATAATGAATTTGTAAAACGGTTAATTGTATCCGGAAAAAAATAGAAAAATCACCCCAGTTGCCTGTATACTTATTTAGATATAAATCACCTGTGGTTACTCATCTCATACAAGAAAATAACGCAAAGTCTAGTCATTCGATGTGCACGAGTATCTGATGAACCAAAAAGCTTACCTATATGAGTATCGAATTTAAATTGACATTTTCAGTGCCACAATGTACTAACTTAAATTGGCTTTGGAAATTTAGTACAGCAATAAATATTCTGTCATAGATATAAGTATAAACAAATTTAAGCTGCTTAATTATTAAAATATAAACTATATAATATAAATGTATCCTAATATATGTAAGAGTTTTAAATATATATATATTTGCTTCGAAAATAATGCAAAATTAAACATCAATTTTATTTATTATATTCATAAATTCAACACGACTAAAAATTCTGAGTAAGTCTGTAATGATAACTATAACAATTTAAATACATACTTTGTATTTATTAATAGACATTTTTGAATTGTAAATAAAATAAAAAATATGTAAATAATTCTCTCCCCTACTAAAGGTAGGTAGTTACCCCTAAAAAATAGAGCAATTAATTTAAAAACACCCCGACATAACCGTCGCTAAGCTGGCGCCTCAGTTATCAGCTTAATAAACGGTCGACTAGACGTATCAAATTAAATTTATATTTATGAAGCTATAGAAAACCAAATAACACCCCAATTTATTATATTTTAATTAATATTATTATCCAAACTACTTTATATTATCTATATTATTATTAGTTTATAATTTAAACATTGACTAAACGTACGTCCGTGATGACTTCAGAGCGATTCAAATAAACAACCAAAATAAAAACATATAATTGTATACACAATTGAAAAATGCGCAAACTCAAATATCAACTCGATAAATTACAGTCAGGAATCTTTGATTTAAAACAAAATAAATCCATATTTTTCTATTTATTTATAGTTGACAGGCCTGCATATCTTAAATGCTCACTGGGTTGCAGGTTGAGTACTGGTTACGCCTACCGTACAAGGCGTGGCCTTATTATAGCCGCCCAATCACGGGCCGAGATTGTAAAATGAGTAGAGGTACGAGGTTAGAGTATTTATACCTGGCGGTTTTTTATTATAATTTGTCGAAGCACGCGGTGTCTTGTTGGATATAATTTATTATACCTTTTACGGAAGACAGATTCACACCAGGAGGATTGCTCTTAAAGGGGTTTTAATCTCAAATTGAGATTATTCACCTTTATAACTTTATTTGTATGGAGCTCAACGGTAACATATTCCAGTATGAAATGTTACTAGGACACTAAATGTTTTCCTCATTTATAATTTAATCTGTACATGGGGGAGGGGTGGGGAGTTGTGCAGAATTGTCTATAATATAATGGACAATTTTCTCTAGCAAAAGATTTTATTGGTATCAAGGGGGAAATTTTCGACAAGATTCAATTCTGATCTAAAAATTAATCTCGGCTCAAATAGAATAAGCTTCCCTTAATGATTACACCATAAAAAATTGTCGAAATCTATCCTAGTGTAAGCCTAACTTTTAAATAATTCAAAAAACACAAAAAAATTTACATATATGCTTGTAAACTCACTATATCATCGGTCCTTCTCTAATCCACCGCTAAGTGATTCTCTTTCTAGCAACGTTCCTCCACCACTTTCCACATGTTCCGGTGTTCGGATTTGGTTCCCGCCCATCCCGGAGGAGGTTAGCAACGTTGCAGTCGTATTTTGAGTTTCGGCGCGGTGGGTTCTGTAACAGATACACGAATTTCACTTGGATTTGGCTACAGTTCTGCTTATCAGGCATTTAAATCTATGTTTTGGAGTAAAGTAAGTTTAGCATTGTTTTTCAACAAAGACCTTCTCATCACTGATACACTACTGCAAACATTTACAACTCGCATACATCTTGGCTAAAGTGATTTAGAAACGTGTTTTGGACTTATAATAAGTTATAAATTTGATTTGTTTTGAGCATGGGAAATATCAGTGTTTAAATTCATGTTTCGGAATTGTGTTAATTTCGATAGTGTGGACTCTATTTGGTTATAAGTAAATATATTGAAGTTTGGACTTTTAATTGCATGATTTTGGTATTATTATAAAGTGAATTAAATGAAAAAGAAAAGTGATTTAAAAAAATGATTACGACTTTTATTTGAGTATTTCGTTTACAGTTTGTGTTCCAAATCGTAATTTGGATGTGTTGGACTTGGAATAAAGTGAATTTTAAGTGCATTTCGTGAGGTTATTCAAGTATTTATATATACAAAGGCGAAATATTTTGGATTATTCAAAAATATATATTTTGTTCGTGCTTCTGATGTGATACTCAAATAAGTGGACTTACTTTGTTTTGTAATTCAACAACTATTGATTTTGAGAAACTATATATATAATAAATTGTGTACATGAACTGAGGGTAAGTTTAGATTGATCAACAATTTCTTGTGTGCGTTTACATTTAAAATTTGTATCAATTTTTGATAAAAAATATGATTTGTATTCCATATTTTTAAACAAAATATCAACATTCAGAGCATTTTGAGCTACGTGAAGCTTTTTACTACTTACGTTCTTGAGAAAACATCAAATTAGTACCTAACCAATTTTATTTAAGCAAATTTTTAATGGTTTAATAACTATAAAAATGAAAGGAAGTATATCATTAAATGTTGCTATTATTATATATATATAAGTTACCTCAGTTATTGACCTGTTCTCAAAACTTATAAAAATATCTGAAATTTGTACACAAATAAAGTCAATATAGTTTGTAAAATTAGAGGCTGTAAACTAAACAATGTTATAAAACAAAAGTTACAATCGCTCTGAGATGTAGATTCAGCGATGAGATTTTATCTAATGTGATAGAGGTCAATGTTTGGTTACCTATATAGTTATAGGAATAGCTAATCCGTTTACTTTTGAATAATAGTAAACACGCCTATCTTAGATAACAGATTAGATTGACAGGTGCAAATTGTAAACACAACATCACGAGTTGATCTTACAGATTCACACACACACACAATAAACATCAGAAATGTACGTCGAAAATAGCGTCGGTCACAAAACAATGTTAAATTACTAATAAACAATTATATGTATAAGGAAGAAATCTATACATATATTGATTATTATTTATATTCCCGTAACGCAAATAGTTATAAATAAAATTACGTATAAGATATTTACAAGAATACTTTGACTATCATTTATAAAAATCTATAAGACTCTTTAAAAGCAACAGAGAAACAACACAATAACAGTTTAATCATCCATAACTTTATAAAAATCTGTAAGGCATACCGAAAAAAATAAAAATAAATATACAGATTTCTCTATTAGATCTGTAACTGTTACAGTAACAATTTAGCTATTCATAACCTTTATACTACATACATAACTTCTTGTCTATTCCCAGCAAATGAGGTGGCAGAAATCCCTTTACATCAATTCACATCTTGACAATCTTTCACCATTCACCCTCTATCCTTATCACTCTTATAGCTTCATTTATAAAAATCTATAAGCCAACACAGAGTTTATGGTGCATTTCTGCGCCAGTTTGTAGATCTGTAACGAGAATCTATAAACTATTGGATTGCAAATCAAATATTGGTAAATTTAATCAAATATATCAAACATATTTGTTTTTTTTTGCAATAAAATATCCTTTTAAAAGTACGTATTAAAGAAATGCAGATTTTTATAACTGTATAGATGTATAGACTTGCTCAAAATCACCCAATAGTATCTGTAAGATTTCTATTGGTTAACAAATCTCTCTTTAGGCATAACTACTCATAACGTTTATGAACTTGTATAAAAATCTATATAAGTTACAGAGACACACGAAATATACGTAGTATCTTTACAGAT
The DNA here is from genome assembly GCA_018344505.1 of Nebria ingens riversi. Taxonomy (NCBI): domain Eukaryota; kingdom Metazoa; phylum Arthropoda; class Insecta; order Coleoptera; family Carabidae; genus Nebria; species Nebria ingens. The sequence continues at coordinate 277,706 of JADQWA010000115.1, read as the reverse complement.
TTAATAGATATATATATATATATATATATATATATATATATATATATATATATATATATATATATATATATATATATATATATATATATATATATATATATCTACATATATATATATATATATATATATATATATATATATATATGTGTGTGTGTGTGTGTGTTTATAGAACGGATTAAATTAATATTATACATCGAAATGCAATGTTTAGTTATTCGTATAAACATTTGCAATAGGTACGTTTTTTTTTTATTAAAATATATATTCTTACGTTTTTAGTGGATGAACGAATGCTTAAGCTCTTCGTAACATTATACTTTCTTCTTCAATAATTCACATGTTGAATTTTCGTAATGTTATACGTTTGTAAATTGTTAGAAAAGTGTTTGAAACGAAATAACTGATGCTTGTGTCCGTCGGCCGCGGTCGCCGCGTGGACAAAGTCCGGCTCTCGCTGCGGCTGTGGGTGAGTTAGGTGTCGGTCAAGTTAGGCCTAATTAGCTACGTACGAACGCCGCGTATTATACATCTTTCACAGACGACCAAATCACCTGGCCCCTCAACACTCATTCGCCTGCCTACCTACCTGCAGGTGGTGACGTCACTTGAGCCACAGTGGTGACACATTGTCGCGACATTGATACCGTTTTTTTTTGGGACTAAGTGTTTTCAGGAGGCCTTTTTTCTTTTTGATACTTATTCTAAAGTGTTTGTTGAACGTATTTATTCTGCTCATCGGGATTAGTAACCTAAAAAAAAAAATTTTTTTTTTAAATTCATCCAATCAAAAAAACAAACTTATAATTCAAATTTAAAAAAAAAACTGGAATATTTACAACGCTTTCGGGCACAAAAGTGACATGTCCAAATAGTAATTTAAAATATTTTATAACTCTAAATAACAAATGTATAAATATGTAGATATATTTGAAAAAGATTCTTTGTCACTTGCCGTTTAAGTATTGTTTTTATAAAACAAAATTTAAGTGTAAGCAAAAACAATTGAAGCAAATTTTATTTATACACTAATAAAAATGAGCGTAACATAAGTTATTATATAAAAGCACACTTAAAATTCATGTAAACTTACTTAATTATTATAACATTAAAAACGATTCAATTTTCGTATATTTAATAACATTAAACTAATAAAAATTAATTTACATTAAAATCAATGTTAATTTATACACATTTTTTACGGTGTACACCAACCCACATATAGATAATTATATACCTACACGTATTTTGTATCATGTGGACATGTCACCTATGAACTCTAACCGCTGTATTAACAAACAAATTAATCTATATATCCATTTATAATAAAATCAAATATAAACACTGGATAATGCAACTTTACATTAGTTCCCATTGTCGATATTTAAAATTGATATGATTTTTGACAGTGTAATTAATATGTTCATGATATGCTTGGAGCATACATAGAAAAATAAGTGCAAGAAAGCAAAATAAATAAATATATTAAAATTCAACTCTAATTTTGTATGAATGGTATTAAATATATTTAATACATCAGTAAACGATTGTGTATTGTTAAATAAATATGTTTAAATATAAGCAATTGTTAGTTTGTGGTAGATAAATGATGATAAGATATTTTTAGAAAATACCACAGATCAATAAATGAAGACGAATTAGTTTCCAAGTATGGTTCGATACTAATAAATACATACATATATAGGTACTGTTTTATGTATCATTTCAATCGATTTCGAAAGCTGTTTCTAATTTAATCAATGACGATATTTCTTAGTAATCGTGTATTGTGCTTTGAATGCTTCTATATTTATTATAAATTGGAAAAAGTGTTAAGAGTTAGCAATATTTCTAGTTTTAAATAATAAACAATTTATACTAGAAATAATTAGCGTAATAATATCTCTAAATGTGTATTAATTATTATATGTTGATGTCCAGCTAATACATTTACTGATAGTAGTTAAATTATGCAAATAATTATCGATACAAAGCATCGTGTATTTCATTAATTTAAGCTTTTATCTTTATTTCAACTAACAGCTAACTTATAGAACTTCTTAATTAAGAAGGCACTCTTCTAATAACTCAATACTAAATATTCAAATTTGGTGACAGTGAAATTCATTTTAAAAATAATAGAATCGTTAAACTTTTTTGTCCAAATCGATTAAATATTTTAATGGAGTGACAACTTAGTTGGAAAGATGGCAACAAATATAAAATATATATATATATATATATATATATATATATATATATATATATATATATATATATATGCATGCCGATTCCTATAACATAGGGTGGCAGAAAACCATATACACACATTCATATTTTGACCAAATTAATAACATTCTTTCTGTAACGAATCTAAACATATCCAATTGAAATTCGAACTTGAACAAATACATTTTGAATTATTTCGAATAATAAATGAAAAAGAATTGTGAATATTTGAAGAAAATGGTTCGTTATATAAGTTGGTGTTTTCCAAACATGTATAACAATAATTTTAGTCTAATATTGATCGTAGTGACGTCATATGTGCGTGTTCAATCTACTACTTTTGTCCCGAAATAACATACATATATACATAATTTCATCTTGACAATTTGTATATTTAAGCTAAACCTATATACATATTATGTGGTTCATTAACCATTAAAAGATTCGGATCTAATAGGTATTTAGTTTCTCACACAAACATATAGTATATAAGATATAAAAAGTTTCATAAATGGAATTATAAGCGAAACCGTTTCGAAAAATGAAACCAGAAACGTGCATTGTGTTTGATATTGTTGATATTTTATTGTAAATAAAAGTAAAAACAACTACTAGTAGTCAATTAAATTTTTTTGCCATCTGATGCACGCGTACACACACACACACACACACACACATATATATACATACATATAGAGTGAATGGTCAGCCGGTATAAGTATATATTCGTATGCCGATAGCGGTTATATACATGTGACATGGTCACAAAGTTGGATGGCTTCGTACAAAAAATAATTGAGACAATATAATTGCTGTGTGCACAAAATACAAACAAATATTTATAGTAGTTCCGTCATCAAGTATTTCAACTGATAAATAAAAAGCAAAGTATGCATCAGTATTCAAAGAAATTATGATTATGAATCGAGTATCTACAAATTAATTAAAATAAAGTAAATAATTAGTTTGGATAAACGAATGAAAGTTGAAGTAAGTGGTTCTGAAGCCCAGAAAACCTCGTGTTTTAATCCCCCCGCTGCACTCTTTCGAAAGAAGAAGACTAATAATAATAAAAAAGAAAAAATAAGTCTTGTACAAGTACCGGTCAGTGAAAAAGAAAACAACAGCAAGAGTAAAGGACAAATGAACGAACGAACGAGCACTTAATAGTATCATCGGCGACTCTTCTGAGTGAGTATCGATGTTTGGTGGTTGTGTAGAGACACCGGGCCGGCGCCACATCTCTATTCCATCCAAACTATGGTGGAACTACCATGATTGTCGCCGCATACTATTAACCCGGTTAAGTGGACTCGTCGCTCGTCGGCTATACACGCAGTAACAAATAATGTCATATTATTATCAACGGATTGTCCCGTAGGTACTCTTTACTGTGGGAACACATTTTTATTCATTTCATTTATACATCAACACAATTATTTTTTTAAACTAACATGTCACCTTTTCGCACTTAATATGCAAATACACTACAAAAATAGTATAACAACTTTAACCACATATACACACACACACACACACACAAATAGGGTGGCAGAGAAGCTTTTACATCCACATCTTGACAATGTTTCGCCATTCAACTTCTCTATCCTTAGAATTCTTTTTTTTTGTGAATCAATAAATGTTTAGGTAAGTGAAATCATCAATTAGATTTGGGCAGAAAATTTGGCAAATTGCCGGTGATAAATTTAGGGTCGCGTGCTACAAGTTTCGGGTCGCCGTCGCCGTGCCGCGCCGCTCCGTTTAAGATACCGATCTAACCGTCTCCCAATAAGACACCTACCTTTCTATAGGTATATATATATATATATATATATACGAGACGGTGTCTGTGATGTGTTTCCTACGTTATTATACCTGAAATTAGGCTCCTAGCTAACCGAACCCCGTAAAGGGCCACACCACACTGTCACCACTTCTCAGCTGTTGTTGATTTTAGAAATTTGTTCACTTTTAATAGTCATCATCATCACTACATGATTATAATCTATCTATATATACATACATACAGTTGTTATTTTTAATACTATTATGTATATCTGGTAAAGCATATTTATTTATATATATATATATATATATATATATATATATATATATAATATATATATATATATATATATATATATGTATATTTGATAAAATAAAATATTTTAGATTATAATTCAGAGGCATCAAGTAACTTATGTGTGTATTGAATCACATTTTGTTATTTAATAAATAAACAAATCGATTCTATTTTGATTATTGCTTATTGTACATACATACATACATACATCATATATAGATGATCCAAAATAATTAATTTTATTATATACATACATATGCGTTCTAATAAGTACGAGTGTAGGTTTGGGATAATCTAATTTTTATCTGAAATCCGGATGTTTTTTTTATATTTAATCATATGTGATAGTAAACATTTATAAAGTTTAAAAATACTTGTCTAAAAAGTTAAAAAAGCATCTATAACGCCAGATACATCAAGAGTAATGTGTGTGTTTTTTTATTATTATTAACCGCTATTATAGTACTTGACATTTTTCGAGTACGTATGTACATACATACATTAAGCTTTATGGCGGCTCTGTATCGGCGTCGGTTCACCGACACTGTATATGTATACGTAAAATAGAGATGCAATGTATAAAACCGTGCAGACGGTCCTGGATATCTATTTGCGAAGCAATAAATTAAGTTCGCTACCCCTGACATTTATAGGCTATACACGTTGATGTTCAGTTGACAAAATTAAAAACCTCTCGAGACAATAACATATACCTACCTACTATACGTGTAGCAAAGAAACGTCTACCTGTTTTTATATACGTTTGTGGACGCGAATATTTATTTATTTTTTATTTTTTTTGCATTTTACGTTTCGTCATCATATGTCACTGATGCGACTGGTGGTTTTATTAATATATATATATATATATATATATATATATATATATATATATATATATATATATATATATATATATATATATATATAACATTGCTGCATTGTTTATGCTAAGATGAACAAAGATCTGTATCTGATGATGTTGTGTATAGCGATAAAACGGTTTTAGTGATTTTTAATTCTTCATCGAAAACGAAAAGAAGTAGCTACTTTTTTTCGTTTGTTTTACTTTAAGGTTTAATACCAATAATAAAATTGGGCTTTGAACTAATTACTATTACACTTTTACTTTCTTATACGAAGTAATAAGTAAGTCGAGTTTTTAACGGAAATACATATTTGACCTTCCCTGAATCGAGCCTGGCTATTTTTTTAATGACGTCATGTGTGTGAGCAAAATTATAAAACTTTAAACTTAAGATTTCTACATACCTGGCTAGAAAATCTCTAATTTTTGAAAAGAATATTCAAACCGGAAGTGCATGTTTACTCATTTTTTGTGGTTTATGTCCTATCTCTGAAATGGCTGCACCTACAATAAAAATAGTTAGAATTAAAATGAAGATATTGATGTTTAGCACAACTTTTGTTTGAGAAGTTTCTCCAAAAAATGTACCGGTAACAAGAAAATTGTTATTGAAAAACTTAAATTTAAAAAAAAATAAATTTAGGTATCGCAACATGTATGCTTCACTAGTTACGTTTAATTAAAGAAGCATTTTTTACCTCATTTAAGTTCGCAGACACGGACTTCTTCCCTTTTTTGTTCCACACACACATTTTGCCAGATGTTAACAGTGACATTTGGTCGAAATATTTGATTAATTGTTCGATTTCTTTAATTACCCCATCCACAACCAACAGATAAGCAACCCATAGATGTACGGTGCTTTCAACACGAATAACTATAACGACACACAACATAATTTATAACTAAAACGTACTCCTTACTTATGCAACTAACCACACAAACAATAATTGGCAATTGAATTCTGTGTCTTTAGTTGTTTAAACTAAAAATAATTTAACCTTTCATGTCAACCGTATACAAATAATTCAACAACTCTCTAACCCTAATTATTCTAAAACTGCTGTTACTAGTTCGAAGATGTGACACTAGATGTAGTCACAAATCACGAGCATATGTTGGTATTAGAGAGGTGTGGTTGTACAACAAAGGGGGTTGGTCCTTTTGTTTTCTAATAATGAAATAGAGTTTAGGGTGCGTGAGGCTTATTAACACATTTGACTTTCTTTATGAGGTCATATCACGCTAGAAGTTCACTTTTTTAGGGGAAGAGAAAATGGCTGAAAGTGGTCAGCCATTGCACTTGGACCACCGCGAATAAAAGCTAAATAATGAATTAAAAACACATTCTCTAATTGACTCTGAGGCTAAAACTAATCTGTAAATCTGTACGGAGAATTTGAAAAATTAAAATCGAGTTGCAAATCAAACATTAAAAGTTTGCTTTATAGATTTTCCTTGCAGACATACTATTTTAAAGCATTTACCTATATACGTATGACGTCGTCTATATTTGGTGCAGCTTTATTAGTTTGAGGTCTATATATTGATATAATATTAGAGCGTGATGTCATTGTACTGTTTCTTGGGGCTAATGATAACACATCAAACAGTCATCAAAGTGATAATATGAAAACGTGTCTCCACAGTTGCCGACCAATATAAAAAGGGTTTCTGTGTAGTACGGTCGGTCTGTTCTTTGCCGCCAACATGGCCTCTATCTCTATCCCACTCTTATACACCCATATGGAGATTCTGTGATGGGTGATGTAGTGTTGCCTTTGTCTGACTTACACACGTTTTACCTTCACAGAATCTGGTATACGCGTGTTCGGACATACATACATACATACATGTATATGTATGTGTGTATTATGGGGTTTATAATGTGTACGCCTATGTATATATGTATTTCATGAAGGGGCGGTTATAGGGAGGCGGTGTATATATTGTTTAAGTAAGGTATATATATTAAAAAGTATATACATATATATATATATATATATATATATATATATATATATATATATATATATGTATATATTTTTTTTAAAAACGAATTAGGCGCTATTTTAAAACATGCATTCAAGTTGACGGTGATAGAAAACAGATACCCATTATGTGTGTGTCGGTAAAACAGAAATGCCGACCACACTTGTGTGCCGGTGTACTGTTTCATCAAAAGATATGTTGTACTCGAACAGATGACAAGTGTCTTAAGGGTTGCTTTCAAAATTATATTCTTTTTTTTTCTGTTTTTTAAAGGAAACTAATAGTTTTCTGATAAGTTTGTTAATAAAGCGTTGCAAATACTTCAAAATAATGATTGCCTTTTATCTTATCAGCTAATATGGTCAGGTGTTAAATAATTACTATTATATATATATATATATATATATATATATATATATATATATATATATATATATATGTATATATATATATATATATATATATATATATATATATATATATATATATATATATATATATATACATACATAGAAACTTTCGAAACAACAAAGTCGATCCGAAAGATAAGTTGGTGCAGTAGTAGTTCCAGTTTTTGACGGTAGCGCCGCTCAGACGCCCTCATATTAATTAACTTCTCGACTGTTTTCATCGAAATTATAAACAAGATAATTCAATTAATCAACGCTCTATTAAACTAGTTGTTCCAGTAATGATTTTTTAAATTCTTTTAATTCAAAAACCCAAATAGAGAAATCTGTAAAAAAAAATAATACATATACATAACTTCATACCTATTCCCATCAAATGTAACTTACATACTTTACACCCCCATTCGCCTCATTCAGATTAATCATATATATATATACACTCTTCTATTTAGTTTGCTCACAATTTTTCTTTCGTGCATCTTCCAATTAAAGTTGATGGTTGTTGCTTTAACTTTGAGTAACAAAATTTCGGTGTATAAAAACATGCTTCGTGGGGCATACCTATAAATTGCGATTAGCACCGGAAGTTAGAGTCAGTTTACACTATTGAGTTATTGAGGGTTGTATACCTATTGCCAAGGTAGGTATTCCGTTTTTGTGTTACCTGTCCGCTGTCCCGTCTGAGTATTTGTGCGAAATGTTTCTTATGAATGGAATACTTCTCGGTGGCGCCATCTTCATTTGTGTACTAATACATTTCCCGTGTTACCTGTCGCGTCGCTGAGGTTTCTTGTAATAGTTAAACCGTAACATTGATGACTCAACGTGTCAGCTTCCGTTTGAATATTATTACGATGCTGAAATGATTTTTTAGTTATGTATTATTAGTGTGTTCATATGCTAGACCACCCATATTGTCATTGTTGTAATTATGTCATAAAACAATGACAAGTTTATGTATGAATGAAAATCACATAAAAAAAGTTTGTCATTCAATAATAAATGAATGTGATAGGCCACACCCTAATTTATATAAAAAAAATATGTGTCAGTAACATGATTGTAGTAATAAAATTTATGAATTCTCCTAACGGATATATTAGCTATACTGATAATCATTTTTATTATTTATCTTAAAGGAAATTATATAAATCAAATAGATACTAAAGTATATCCTCGAATAGAAAACTAAAATGTGTTATGTCCATGAAACTACTCTAGGTCTATCTGTAATTTATTTATTTTGCCAGAAAATTGAATATAAATACAATGATGTTCGTTTCAGGGTATTTAAAGTTATTGCATTAGTTAGTCAACCGGCTTAAGTGTTGCAGTAAATGTTTAAAATTAAAAACTCTTTTAGGTACCTATATGATTGTTTTAAAGTATCTAGTATATACATAGATGATGTTATAGAAAAGTATTATGTGTCTATATCTAATATATAAGTATGTATGTATGTATGTAGGTATATGTTATACAGTCTCAAAAGTTTGGAATGAAGTTATAAAATGTTAGTGCGTGACCATCAACTGTACCATCAAGGTATACGTACGTACGTACATACATACATACCTAAGTTACAAGACAAGAAAAAAATGACTGGTTGCTTGTGGATGGCGCTGGCGGCTCGAATTGAATCGGATGGGATGGGATCGCATCGGATCGGCGCCTCCGTGCATTAGTGTAATAGCATGTCCAAACTGATATGGTTTTTTTAATTTATTTTTTTACTTTCATACATACACACACACACATAATGGCCGCTAGTGTATATGTACATCACAGTCCAAGAATTGTACTAATTGTTGGGTTAATAAATAAAAGATATTTAATAAAAATTGTTTTTTTTTTATCAAGTGTGTGTGTGTATGTGTGTGTGTGTCGGGGAAGGGGAGGGGGGGGAGTTCGGGTGTGTGTGTGTGTGTAATATATATAAATGTGGGTAAATAGTTATGCATTTCGTAAAAGAGGCCGCCAAATTAATTATGTCTAATTTTCATAATATATATAATAATTTGTAAGTAAATTTCATAGAAATGAATTCATAAATTTGTCTAAAAATAGTTTTTAATTCAAATATGGTGATAGGCAGGCTTCATTAATTCTCAAAAAATAAAATAAAGAAATCCTTATTATTTGTTGATTACCATAATAAAAATGAATTTCACGCATATATAATTAATAATATACACACACACTCACACATGCATTATATTGTATTGAGTGATCATATACAATGCATAAGGTACCACCAATCTGAACCCTTTAGTGGTAACTATAACGATATATGAACTTTCTCAATTTCCTGTCAAATGGAATGATATGTTTTCTTTTTATTAATTCATTAACTCCAATTATGTTATTAGTTTAAGTAATTGTCATGTAATTAACCATTTTTATTTATCCTGCACTCATTGTCAGTCGCTATTTTCAACATTGAATGTTATTATTGTTGCGGTCATTTCAGGCAAATGTACTTATACGCAGACGCACAAAGTTTTTTGTGCCATCATATGTTTGTGTGGTGTTGATAATGATATTATAACAAATACACAATTAGCTAACGCCGTAACGCCCCCACGCGCAACCACAGATGCCTCGAGGGTGACCCGGCAGATGTCTTAACTACCCTAATTAACCAGACACGTGTCTTATATATATAGCAAAAAGCTTACTTTAAAACTTTGTGCCTGTTGAGAAAGAAAAAGTTTCTAAATCTCATTTAAAATGCTATACTTAAGTATAAATGTTTTTTACAGTGTATACTATGCACAAAGCACTTATATTTCATTCATTTATAATTATGAGACCGCCGTCTTGCCTCCTTATGAATAAAAATACAAATGATCTAGTAATCTTTCGTAATAATTACTATATAATTAAAATGAACTTATGATTAAGTACTGTGCTGGCTATTTAATTAATTTCATATTGTTACTATAAACCTGTATATTATTACATAATAAGTACTTAATACACTTAATAATTACGGCGCTATTATATAGATTTTTTTTAAAAACAGTTTACACATGTGCCACTTTGCAAAACTATTACAAACATACACGTATGTGTGTATGTACCTATATAAAAAGAGCCCCCCTAATTTTTAAGTGTACATTTCTATGAAACATAAGCTAAACTTCCAAATTACTCACGAACACGAATCAAAGGCATCAAGCTCTGCTGTTGGTTGTAGTCACATTCCTTTGTTTGTATAGGCTAATCGAGATGTATATACACGCGGGTCATTATGACCCCACCTCAGCTCAGTTTAGATTCGAGCCTATGCGTTTTATATTTACGCCGGTAGATAGCGCATTCAAATAAAAAAGTAGGCGGTCTATAAGAGCAACAAAGACATCTCATGATATAAGAGCAACAAAGATACACGATTTTTCTTAATGGGCGTGGCTTACGTCATGGAGTTATTAACCCGATCTTGTACTATCATCATGACGTCATCTACAATGGCCGATTTCTAGCTATTTTACCTATACTAATATTGACTATTTTTCCGCTAAACCTCACTAATATATACCTATACCTATACATAAACATAAACAAAGCTTAATACTAGAATTTCATCATTTGTCATGTACTTTATGCATAATTGGTATAAACAATTTTGTCATAGTACCATCCGAAGTATTGCGATCAAATATGATTTAATTAACACCGTAAAAATCATTTCTTAAGTATTCCCCCCCCCCCTCCTGCCCTCTTCGCTACGCTAACTCTAGTGCTAACTCCATATTATTTGTTTTAATTTTAATTTAAATAACTACTGGAATTTGATAAAAGTTCATATATTTTAAGTGTATGACTTGAATACTTAAGCTACTCGTGAATATGGCTGGTTATAAATAAAAAACTTTTGGAATAGTTGTGGCATTGTAAGTATAATTTATACCAGAAATGTGTGTTGTGCGAAGGGGGTGCAAAGTTCACATTTTTGTTCCGAAAATATTCTGTAATTGAGCCATAGTCGTCCATCATCCGTCGGTAACGGGATCGTATCCCGTCGAGGGCGCACATACCAAAGTGATGTTCACACTCGTCCTAAATCACTCCACGCGAACAACACGCGCCGCGTCACCACCAACGCACCGCAACGCAACGCCGCCTTCATCAACATTCATTTCACATTTCCAACTTATTATACTAAAATCCACTGAAGCTACCCAACACTAATCAACAAAACAATTCACCTCCATCGCATATCTATATACCTAATATACATACATATAGGAAAGAATTATCTGCTACCTCGCATTTATGGGCACATCATATATCCCCTATATTCAGTGTCATTTTACTTCAACACCATCGCATCAGCTATTTATAGAACTACATGGGTAATTTAGTTTTCAGGGAAACTTCACACCAGAAATATTTCAACACACATAACATCATGTCTATTCCCAAGAAATAGGGTGGCAATTTAAAACCCTTTACATATCTATAGTCATTCAAACAAACTTTTCCTAATTCCGATTCACATATACTATAAACTTATTTACTAAAATCTAAAAATCATTCTATATTTTGATTCTATTACTAAAACCCTAACTAGAGAGCTGGGTGCATTGGTGCTGACTATATTTATCCCTATACTAGAATAGCTAATATATTCTATAGTAGATCTCTTATTATAAACGTTAAATATTTAGTATATTTAGTTTAGTCGCCCGAAATGCATCATCACAAACGTATATATATATATAATATATATATATATATATATATATATATATATATATATATATATATATATATATATATATATATATACATATATATATATATATATATATATATATATATATATATATATATATATAAGATTGTTTTGTTTTTAACGACCCTCCATGACGATAAGATAGCGTGACTACTGACCACGCAAACCACTCTGAACGTGATACGTGAGTTGCTTTAGCCTGTGTTGTCTCTATATAGCGCCACCACCAGGCACCAGCACCAGCGCCACTATGAATATTACTCAAGATGGTGACTGTGACTAGTGACGGCTGACGGCGGTTTACGATTGGTGAAACATCAAACAAAAACCACCAAAACTCCCTAACTGCTATGCGATGCAACTAATTCCATGATAACACTGTGGCGCCACTTGATTAACTCTAGATTCGAACTTCCCAATCAACAGATACTAGCGATAGAAAATTCGTTCATAGTTTTAAAAGACGCTCAATCGAAATACGTGAAACTAGACGAAACGAAAACCAAGTTAGTGCGATAGGGGTCTCAGTTGGGAGGGGAGGAGGGGAAGCGAAGTATACTCGTTGTTGTTATCACCCACACTTGATGCCTTTGCAACGGGCCAGCTTAGCGGAACCTAGTTTACCGATAGTGAACACATATGTATGTTTGTTATCATCGACTTTTCAAACGTTCACAAAGGAAAGAATCTATTATCAACACAAATATACAGTTGTCGCAATGCGCTTATCACTAAGCGATATCGTAATAGTTTTTTTTTAAACGATTCCTAGTTTACAATTGTTTTTACTCTAAATATAAAGTGGAGAGTATACAAAATATAATAGTTGATTAGTAGGTTTTTATGATATCATGATCATGGTTGGTGTTAGGAGAGGTTGGATTAGTTGATGGACGTGTTAGTTAGTAGAAAACTGAACTGTGGGCAATGATAGTTATATGGAGGTTTAATCAGCGGCATAATTAGTGTCACGCTGGTAGCACAGGCCCGATAACGCCGATAACCAAGTGATAATGCTATCAGAGCTACTCGAGTTTAGCATTTAAGTACATTGGTCATCGGTGTTATCACTTATCGTATACATATATGTGGTTATACATACGCGTGTGCTTGTCTATTTTTGTGTGTATGACGCACAGTTATTAGTGATTTCAACGATCAATCAAATGTTATTTTACATCTTTTCGAAACAAGTGTCTAACCACATATCGAAATTAGATTTAAAAAAAACATTTAAAACGTTTCTTAGATGGTTAAAATAACATAACACAAAGTAGCATTATTGCAAATATCACTCAGTTACTTTAAAACACCATTTGAAATATGAATTGTAACAAAAATTAAAATACCTGTAGCTTCCTCTCAACCTAGCCCATCATTTCCTTCTGATTACAAACGATATTTCTATATGGTTTTCATTGTATTATATTCATTTTACAAGTTCTTCATATTTCTTTCATATCTTGATAATAACAGCGAATTTGATTACGATAAACAATACCACAAAACTATTTTGACATAAGATAATAACTGACCAGCCATGTTCTTTACAGTAGTAAAATAAGATCACGCAATGATGCCAACTATATGCAAAATTCATCCTACTCAAATTTAATAATATGTTTAAAACTACAACGTATTAAGCACAAATATATGCGTTAATTGTTTAAGTATGATGTAAATTTTCATTTAACCCTTGTCTCCTATAGTGGTTTATAAATGTATTTGTAATTTCATAATGGTTTTGTACTGAAACCATAATACAGCATGTCCCCTTTACAAATGTCTATATACACCGCATTTTTATCTCAGATTTATGTAGGAAAATTGAATTAAATCTGGCAATAATTAATAGACAAATGTATCTTTAGTTTCAGATGTAAGAACGCAATCAGCAACTAAAGATGTTCCATTCAACTCCTACATCAACGGGCTACCCGGACACTTCATCCTCGTTTCATCATCACCAACTTCACAGCCAACAATCACCAGTGTATGTGCCATCGTCGCGTCCCTTGCCGACGCACACCCACCAGTACCCGTCACCGAGCAACACGGGACATGCAGGGCACTTTTCCGGCCAAAGCACCGCGTGGTCGCACGCGGGGGACCCTTCGGCGGCGTACGTATCCAGCCCCGGGGGACAAATGTTGACGGGGAATGCCCACCATGCGGCGGCGGCCGCCAGTGCACTCAGTGCCGGGCAATTCTATGCCCAGAATATGATGATGGGTGGGTGGCGCGCCTATGATGGTACCGGCTTTCAACGGACGTCACCTTATGGTAAGTTTATAACTATATAGACAAATTGATCTATTTCACAAATATATCAAATCGCCCCATTCGTTTTTAAACGTATAGATTTATGATTATGTATGTGTTTTTAAATCAAATCTGTTTGTGTTTATTTTTAACTCGAAAAATGTGGTTTGTGGTGAATTATTCGAGTTAATAATAAGAAAAAATGCTTGTCTAAGTTGGGCGTTACTAACAGCATAGAGTAATGCATCGTTTCAAGCGAAACAACATGCGTATATATATATTAATAATGGATGCGTTATCTCGAAACATAGTCTCATCTAATTTTGAACCTTAGATGTTCAAAGAAGCTCTGAGGAGTGTAGTTGAGATCGCGCGTATACATTATATATGCGCGCCGGTAATCTCTTCTACTTTGATGACGCATTTGTAACCACATCTGGCCCATAAACAACTAAGTATAATATACAAGTCCCATTTACAAGATCGAAATGATACACTTTGATGATGTTGCTTTTATTAGTTTTAATAAAATTATAACACCTTGCGCTGTATATTATTTTAATGTTGGTCAATTTAATCAAATTACTCTCGTATTATTACGATTCAATTAGAGTATTTCAAGTTAAAAAGAGAGAAAAAAAACGTGTATCACACCTTAATATATAAATAGACAATATATATTCTTGTCACATAAAAGAAACCAAACCATATATGTATTAGTAGTTTTGTATTTTAAAAATGCGGCAACGCGTTATATTACTTTACATGGTACGTATTAACCCTTGATAATTTGGTTAATATATATATATATATATATATATATATATATATATATATATATATATATATATATATATATATATATATATATATATATATATATATATATATGGTATTGAAAAGAATAATTGTTAATAGATAGCGCAATGGATTTTCAATTCGGTGAGGGACGCGAATGCGTCAATTGCGGTGCCATTTCAACGCCATTGTGGCGCCGCGACGGCACCGGACATTACTTATGCAACGCGTGCGGCCTCTATCACAAGATGAACGGCATGAACCGCCCTCTAATCAAACCGTCCAAGAGATTGGTAAGTTTACTCAACCCCTAATCAACTAAATTAAGTATATATTAAACAACTCATGTGACACTGTGTGTGTATATATTTACAGACAGCAACGCGTCGTTTAGGGCTTTGCTGTACGAATTGTGGAACGCGTACGACAACTCTTTGGCGCCGTAACAACGATGGCGAACCAGTGTGCAACGCTTGCGGTCTGTATTTCAAGTTGCACGGTGTAAACCGACCGCTAGCCATGCGCAAAGACGGTATCCAGACGCGAAAACGAAAGCCGAAAAAAGCTGCAGGAGGCGGGAATGGGAGTGGCACTGGCGGGGACGACACTAACTCCACCCCTAACACTGAAGGTAGGTTAGAGTAGGGAGACACGCCTACTATAACCGCATGCTTAAGTTTCTGGTGCCCTGATGTTGAATGTGGTCTAGCTAGGTTTCCAATCGTTTCGATTCTTTTGTTTAGACACGAAACCAACGCAAATCAATCACCATCATGCACAATCAGTCCACCCACACCACTCCATGGAGAACATAGCGAAAACATCATCAGAGAGGCCGTACCTGGGTCAAACGTCTCTGTTGCCATCCACATCAACATCTGCGCCACCGAATACCATTAAAAGCGAACCGGGATACGAAGCCAATGCCCAGTATAATTGTTTACAAGCGCACCAAGGGTACAGTGCGTACCACCAGCAAATATTTGGGTTCGGCGCCGGACCCCCAAGTGGCTCTGAAGTAGCTTACCACCACCAGCACCACGTGACGGCTGCCGCGAAACTAATGGCGTCCTCGTAAACATCACGTATATGAGGTTTTTATGTTAATTTTATAATTTTAGTCATTACTATATTCACACGGCAGTGTGACGTTTGTGGATTATACAAAAAAAAGACTGTTTTATGCTTCATTTTATACATACATATATATATATATATATCATTTTTAGCGTGTTTGAATTGTTGTATACCGAATATATATATGTTAGAACGTATATTTAGTATGTAGCTATAATCGATATTAGAGATATTGATTTGTTTTTCATTCTCTGTTATAAGAGAGACTCTCAGCTTGATAACTACACGACACAGTGTGGAAAACACTACTTTTACGCATTTATTAACACTGAAGTGACTCTCTAGTGGTGACGTTACAATATATTATTGCAATAACTAATCATGATGTATTTACCTTTTACGTTATAACGTGACCACTAAATTAAAAACTTGGACAAAACGTACTCAATAAACATGAATTATTAAATGTGTATACACTGTTCTAAAAAAATAACTGTTCACAAATTTTTTTTTACAGTGTACACAATTAAATGTTGTGATTTTAACTTGCGCTTTAATATTTGTTATTAAAAAGGTAATATAATTACTAATATTACTTTTAAAAAAGACTGTTTTTAATAGTTGAACATTTTAAAACACTACTTATACTTTTAGCAATTCATCGATTGTTTTTAGCGTTACAAAGTCGCCATTTTGTTTCACATTTTTAATATTGTTAATAACAATAATCACAAAGCGTTAAATGAGATTGCTACGCATTATTCTGTACAAAAATTATGTTTTTTTTATCACAATTTATCAAAAATTGGATTACTTTTATTTAAATTTTTAACATAATGGCAACTTTTAAACGCAACTTAACATTTTTCAGTTAGTGGTAATAATTTGAATGCTCAGAGACAACAATTTAAGAACGAAATGTGTAATTTCAAACTGCATTTGAATTAAGTGACTATACCATTATAGTAACAGTGTTAAAAATGAATCTTGTCTTGTAGAATAATGATGTGCTTATATATGAAATAAAAACTTGTAAATTATTCCCAATCATACCTATAAAGAAGAGTTGCAAAGTGCAACGCAAAATGTTATAATTTAGGTTGTATCTGAAACTGTATAAAATAATAAACATCTACATAAGAATCGTTGGGTGTTTTATTGATTTGAGCACAATAAATTGACGTTCCCTCCTCAGTGGTGTGCACTAAAGATCATTAAATATGAACGAAGTGGACGGTGGTCAAATCATTATATTCATGTCACCTTTTGTGTTTTGGTATAATAACAGTTCACACTTGTGTTTACCGTCACCACACCACCGGTCAAAGGTTCTGACAGCTCAGGAGGGGTTGTTTCATTTGTGGGACGATGAGGTTGTACTTTTTGTCAAGTGCTCAATTGAGGTATAAATTGAATCACTGTGTGATCATTCGGTGCAGTATTGAATCGAACATTGAAACTGTTTGTGGTAAGCATGGGTAAGTTAACTAAGTTTTTATAAAGTACCGTAACACTTATTAGAGCGATTTAGAACAAATGTTACATCGGCATTGTCATATATGTATATAGATTGCTAGGAATATTCAAGGTTTTAAATTTAAATGATTAACATTTTTATAAAATAATCAGCTTCTATTAAAACTTCATAATTTTATATGATTTTAATTACAAAATTATAGATTGTAGACCAATAGTCGCGAACGCATATTAGTTACAGACTTCTGTTACAATTATATGTTTATAGTTTAGATACGCAACAACCTTACGTCATTTTGTAACTAAAACCTGCTAAAAACTTATCAACATGAAATTTCCTGCTGGCTTAAAAAACTATTGAAAATAAAAAGTACTTACCGAAAATTATTAAAAATAAAATAAACTGTCGTAGAATATCAATTGAATTTCATAAATTATTATTTTATCCGGTTTCACGACCTAATATAGAAGATGGACATGTTTTTAAACTTATAACTTAGTTATTTTGACACATTTGCTACGTTTACATATACTTAAGTAGCGTTGTTTATTTCGTTTAACGTTTATTATTTAATTGTGGTTAATTTATAATTTAATACACGCACAGAAACGCCCCATAAATATCCGCTTTTCTTATAAAATCACAACATTCACCCCTAACCAACCAACAAACCCAACACGAATAATTAATTTTTACGATTACTACGATAGGTCGAACGTTGCCTGCCCCAGTGGCGTGTCGTGTATGCGGGGACCGTTCGTATGGGAAGCATTATGGTGTTTATTGTTGTGACGGGTGTTCATGCTTTTTTAAACGTAGCATTCGTAGAAGCAGCATTTATACTTGTATTTGTATGTGTTTATATATATTTATTCAATAAATTCTCTAAGAGAGGTGGGTTATGGGATAAGTGCCCAAACACACCCCTTTTAGTAACTTTATAAGAATATACTTCTAATGCACAATTATAAATTAATTACCAGTTTTAAACAATAAACATAAATATAACGCAAGCAGCTGGAGATGGGAAATGCATCATAGACAAAACTAGACGAAATTGGTGTCCATATTGCAGACTTCAACGATGTTTTCATGTCAATATGAACACCGGAGGTATTTTTATTTTAAACACCATATTTTATTACACAAATTTCATCCGCCTAATATATAAGCAATCTATAGAACCTCACAGCACAACATGGCGTAAGCTAATTTGCCAGTGGTGTACTTTAAATAAATTCATTTACTCGTATTACACCAATTTCATCAATATTTAGCAGAATTTCATCCGCCTACTGTATAGGCAACTTATACAACTCCCCAGCACAACATGGCGTAAGCTATTTTGCCAGTGGCGTACCTATAAATATTTGACTGGCAATTGAATTATCTAACACCCTAATTCCTGAGAAATATATTTAATAAATGCCGTAAATTTACTTGCTAAATAGAATAAAATTGTGTTTAATTAAAACTTTAGCTGTTCAAAAAGAAAGAGGCCCAAGAAAAATGTCCAGAATACACCGACTATCATTCGAAAATAAGCGCTCTAGTATTAATTTGCTACACACAGGTAATTTAAAGAACTTAAAGTATAAATTAAAGCTTGATAAACAAAATGTTGTTTAGGGGATAACCACTACGAATTAGCAGCTCAAATATTGTTAACATCGATTCGACAAGCTCGAAACAATTTATGTTTCGGTCGATTATCCCGAAAGTCGCAAAACGAATGCCTTAAAACGGTTTGGAGTTGTTTATTTTTATTGAAATGCGCGAGTTTAACATACGAACTCGCGCACATTTTTGAAATAATTCAACCGATTTACAAAAGTATATTAGTTATTAAATCGTTTCGCTTTGATTCAACGGAAGAGATTTTGATTGAAGCTATCTTAACTTGTCGAATGGGTAAGTTCAATCCATAATTTATTATATATCATTTATGTAATTGAATTTATAGATTTGATATCAGATAAAAATGAAGCTAATTTAGCGAGACATATTCAACTAGAAGCTATCACGAATTTAGAACAACATGAAGCGTTGCTAAATAAAAAAATCGCGACTATTTTGGCTGTGTTACCACTGTTTTTCAACCCTTCGAATGAAGAAATTGTCAAAATATTATTTTCTACTATTATTGGGAACATATCTATGGGAGATGTAATTTTAACTATTTAATTTACATGTAATGTGAAGTTTTTAATATAGATGTAAATGTAAAATGGGTGGCTTTCTCGTTTTGGTGGGTTGTGGCGTGGTTCTATGTTTTATTTGTGTAATAAAATAAAATTAGTATTTGAAGTGTTCTTTGAGGGATAGGAAGTTTATATTTCTAACTAGTTGGCAACAATTAGGGATTTAAATTTTGAAAGGAAATATATAATGTCAGGGTGTTTCGTTATAGCTAGTTGGCAACATATTAGGCAATTTTAAAATATCTAGACTGGATGGTAACATTGACATTTTGTGATAATGAGTTGGCAACTTATATTGGGATTATTTTATTAAGTTTGTTAGCCTACTTTAGAATTTAAGTGAGGTTGTGTACTTTTATCTTTGTTTTAAAAGAATTTATATAAATTTAATAATCTAATAAATATGTAATCAAGTAGAAAAATGTTTTAGAAACGATTTTTATTACATTATTTATTATAAAAAGCACAATTATTGACAGAATAGAATTAAATAGTTTTTGTCTTAAATCATAATTAATTTATTTTGCATAGTAATAAATAGATTACAATTACTCAAGACCACCGCGTAAAGCTAACACTAAATGCAATACAGAACCACCTTGCACTTTGTAATCTTGTGCCGTTTTCTCATCATTCCTAAACAAATATTTGTATTTTTCACACAATTATTTAAAACTATGTAAATTAAGTAATTTTATATATTATAAAACGTTAAAGAAATATAATAGAAAATGCCTTACATTTGCTTTCCCGAAAAGATTAGCCGCTGTTGTTGAGGAGGAATACCTTCTTTTTCCTCTACTCTTTCCTTAATCCTCTCTACTTTATCTGTAGGTTCAATGTCAATCTCAATTTCCTTACCGGTTAGTGTCTAGAATCCAAATATTTCTATTTCAAATGCACAAGAAGTAATTGTGTAGAAAAGCTAACCTTAACTTTTATCAACATGATGCAATTAAATTATTTTTTCCTACTCTTAAATATGCACATACAATAATTGATTGACTAATTATTCAACAATTCACACGTGCAATCATTTATTTAATATTTTAATAAAGTTCTAGTCATTTGACAAAATAAAATGACAGACAAGAGCTTGATTGCAAAAGCTCGAATCACACACACCCAATAACTATTTATTTACAAAACTTAAATTTCCTACAATTTAAAACATTTTTCAATCATTTTATACACTTATTATAGTATAGTTTACGTATTATATAAGTTTTGCATAGAATCTAATCAATTACAAACAATTTAAAACATGTTTAAATTAATTTTAAATTCAACCAATGTTGCCAACAAAAACATGACTTCAACTTATATAAAACTAATTTATCCCCACCCCTCTTTTCACCCAAAACCTGTACTATATTTATTATTTCAGCTCAAATGTAATAAATTTAGTATTTAAATAATAAACGAAAGGAACCTATAATTTTGTAAGTTTGAAATAACGCTGTACCTATCTTCATAATACAGCAATCGTTAACCAGTGTTTCCAACAAAATAAAAATTGTATATTTATCAGGACTTTTAAGTTTTAATTTAATATATACGTATAAAATGAGGCCTTTTATGCTATTTTCTAACTATAAATATTATATTATAAAATAAAATCAAAAGATTTTTGAGGAATTAAGTTAAAAATCGATTAATTTTCCACATTTTCCATAATTTGTAACGTGTAAGATATTGGTATTACTGACTACTATACCATTGTCATTTTACGTTTCTCCAATCCATATTTCTTGTGCAAAGTATTGTAACAACGTGTTTTAAGGACTTTTGTGCAATTATGTTGTATTTTCGGTAGAATTTCGATTTGTATTTTACGTAAAACCAATTCGTAAGTGTAAGTACGGAAAAAAGTATGTCGCCATATAAAATGGCAGTTACGATTCATCGTGTTTTCGTAAAATTTCAATGTATTTTATAAACTTTGGAGTTGTTTTTTATGTAGAAGAGTGTCGAATAATGCGCTATTTCGCATTAATTTTCGCGACCAAAAACGGATAAACCAACAAAACAATAATGAATAAAGTTAAAAATAGTGTGAACAATTTATTTTTAAACAATTTTGCGTAGTATTTGAGTGTTTCGTATTGAAATAAGTGATTTTATTTGGTATAACAATGGAGAGCCCTCAATTTGCTCAACCGCCCCCGTCGCTACATGTGCCCCCACCCATGATGAATGCTCCGCCTCCGGGTATTGTAAACATAAACATGCCTCCGCCGAATATCGCGGGGCATGGGGCTCCGATGGGCCCGGGCCCCAAACATTTTGATAATAACCGCGCGCCATTTAACCCGCGTAGTTTTTTCCGACCGTTCCAATCGTTCGGGCCACGGGGCCCTATGGGGCCCATGACCTTAGAAGACTTTGATGGAAAACGGTTGAGGAAATCAGTTATGCGGAAAACCGTCGATTATAATTCGGCGATTATCAAAGCTATTGAGGTTAGATTTAATTTTATTAAGTTGCATGTCGCTAAGTTCAGGATAGTAATTTTAAAATTCAGCGCCTTAATATTTTATTAGAGCTGAATTCAATGCTCCCTTAGCTTTTATAGGGCAACTATTTATATTATATAGCTTTAAATGGTTAAAAGCTCCATTTTGTATTTAGGGCAACTTTAACTGTCGTTGCGTTATGAATATTTTTACAAACTAGGGAAAACTTGCCAAAGTCCAACGATTAGTAAATAATTCAATCGTTTTTATATTTATATATATATATATATATATATATTGCATTACGTTTCCTAGGAAAATGAGGTGGTAAAAACCACATTCTTGTAAATTGTAATTCAATAAAATAAAACGTCTTATTAGAGTGGTAAACATCACTATTATTAAATAAGAACATAAATATAAAATAGTCCGTTTGAATTTAGAAATAATAAAATTATACAACTTTGAGAATAATTTATATTCGTTATAAATGTTAAAACAAAGTAATTAAATCTGTTTATCCCTGAAAATCTAACAAAAACAAAATGCTTTTCTTAGAATCGCGTATGGCAACGCGACTTCCGGGACCGGAGAGCGTTACAGCCGGATGTTATGTACTATCCGGACTTAATGCCGCCTCCCAGTTATCCGGACAACGCTATAAATTGCGTCACAACTAGATTCGTTAAGACAGCTACAAATAAAATGCGTTGCCCTATATTTTGTATGGCTTGGACACCAGAGGGCCGAAGATTGGTAACTGGGGCAAGTTCTGGTGAATTTACACTCTGGAACGGACTTACGTTCAATTTCGAAACTATATTACAGGTATTTGGACACTATTATTAAAGATGTTAATTAGGGCTTTTCTATTTTAATTAATCACTACAATCATGAATCATTAAGCGTTTTAATTCAGTTAGATACGCCATTTTGACGTCATCTGGTTAACTGTTTGTAGTTAATGATGAAGTATATATTTTGTTGAATAAAATCTTGTAATCGTTTGATAAATGACTTGATTTGAGACTAAAAATTGAACAAATTCGGCAATTATCGTGTGTTAGACTATGGATTTGTATGTTTAGGCCCACGATAGTCCGGTCCGAACAATGGTCTGGTCTCATAACGACAGCTGGATGGTAACTGGTGACCATGCGGGGTACGTGAAGTATTGGCAGTCCAATATGAACAACGTCAAAATGTTCCAGGCTCACAAAGAGGCGTTGCGCGGAATCAGGTACATACTCTACAACTTGATGCACATTCTTCTTATTTATTATCGATTATTCGTGACGTCATATTTAGTATTATATTTAAAGATTTGTATTTAAACATTTGTTTCTGGCTATGTGTAAACTGATTAACTTTTTGAACTTAGTGCCGCGTACTACGGCTCAAATAGTTAATAAATGTGTACTTTTACTACTTAAACCTTACAATCACACTATTTAATTAGTAAAACTGCAAAGTTACCCTTATAATGCGATGAAGTATGGAAATCAGGATAAATAGTTTAAAATAGAAACTCATTTCGTTAATGCCAATATTAGGATAATAACTCGCTATAGGACCTTTACGTATATCCAGATTTATAATACAATTCATGAACATTAGACATTCTAATTAAAAGTAATACGTTTTATTTAGTTCCGGTACTGTTTTATATTTAATAAAATGCTTTTCGTATTACTAGTAAGATGTACACAAATGTTTGCATATTCCAGTAGCATAACGACGAATTTGACTGAATCTAGTGATAAAAATCTATTTTATTTGTTAGAAAGATTAACAAATAAATTGATTGTACCTGAAAATGTCTGTGATGAAAAATCGCGTTTTATAGTATAGGTTAGCTCAATAAAAAAAAAACAAGAATAATTTTTCAAATTTGAGGCAAGAATTATTTTTTTGTTATTATGTAGATAAAAAAAATAACCTGTATTTTCCCATAACTCCTTTTTGTTTATCCTGATGTAATAAAAGAAAGAAAAAATAATAATAAAAAAAAGAGAAAGAACGGTTTTAAAAAATATATCATTCGGTTTTTTTATATTTTTCTGATGATTAAATGTAAAATGTAGCGAAATAAAGTACCCTTTAGGCTGCAATAAAGAATCCTTTTTCCATGTTTAAGATTAAATTTGATTTTTTTATAATAAATGACGTTCAATGATTCAATTTGTTTTATAATTAAATGTATTTTTCAATTTACAATAAAATTTAGTTTTTTCAATATACATATAACGTAAAACGATCCAACGGTCCTTGTAGAATCTTCTAACACTTTTACAACGGCAGACTTCTACGAGGACTGTTGGAAGTTTGTTTTTTATTTGACCCCTTTGACTGTTTTGTGTTCTTATTATTGGATGACATAAAGAAATAAACGATTACTTGTTTTCATCACGGGAACTAGAATCCTGATTCCTTTTATTAGTACTGTGCACTTTCCTAATCCTATTTTAATTATATTTGTTCAAAATAAAATCGACTTAACAACTATAGCCATCACAAAAATTTCTACATACAACTATTGGCATGTTTTAGTTAAATATTAACATACGTCACACTTTTCATTTAGTTGAGCCATTTTTGAGAAAATTATTACGCGACTTTAAACAAAATTCTGCGATTTTAATTCTACAAGATTGAAATGCCGCTCACGCCCACCCAGCACCCAGGGCTTTTTGTAGACTTGGTTGCGACTATTAGCTTCATTTTTTTTTTTGCTTATATTCTCGTTTTTTTAATATATATATAATATATATTTGAGGCCTTGAAATAAGTGGAAACAGCAAGACAATCATCTATTTATTATTATTTGTATTTGAATGTAATTGAATAAAAACATTGAATAAATCTGTAGTAATTAAGAATTGTTTCATAATTTATGTCGCGATTGTCAATGCGTATTTGTACTCAGCTTCAGCCCGATGGACGGCAAATTCGTTACCTGCTCAGACGATGGTACATTACGAATCTGGGATTTCTTAAGATGTCACGAAGAGCGAATTTTGCGAGGTAATAATATATTTAATAAAACAAAATTCATCACTGAGTCGCTTTTACTTTAGCGTAAATCAGAATAAATGTAGAAAAGTAACAGCATTATTAATTTCCGACACATTACTAGCAAACCGATACCAAATAATGGTCTAAATACATGATCATGTGACCACTGATATCAAATACGGTGCTGTATCTGTTTACTGGTAGTGTGTCGTTGAAATTTGCTTATATTTAATATCCTAGCAAATATTTACTCGCATATAACATCCCGACCACATATTAGAGACGCAACATGTTCATATTACATCTCTACAACATAATATATACATGCACACGTAGACAAATATAAACTATAATAAAAGAAGCGAATTTTTGCCAAACTATTATAGGTATTACATAAAATATAAATAGTACACTCCCTATTTTGTTTTTATGCTTGCAACATAAATGATTACTAGTAAATATCAATCTATTCTATACGATTTTGATTTTATAGCTTTTATTATATATCTTGTTGGCTTAGCCTACGAAGTGAATGCAACAAGGTTTATCATGAGCAAAATTAAAGTCGAATTATATTTTCTATAATAACTATTTTGTTTGTGCGAACAGATGGATTATATGGGGTGGTAAATACCATTTTTATTGTTATATATTAAAATTGAGTATTTTTAGGACATGGTGCCGATGTAAAATGCGTCCATTGGCACCCGCAAAAAGGCCTCATAATATCCGGAAGTAAAGATAACCAGCAACCAATCAAATTATGGGACCCGAAAACTGGTCAATCTTTAGCCACTCTGTAAGATATTTAATGTTTTATTCCAGTTACAAATATATTAAATCATTTAAAATTTCTAGGCACGCGCATAAATCGACTGTAATGGATTTAAAGTGGAACGAAAATGGAAACTGGCTTATAACAGCCTCCCGTGACCATCTATTAAAGTTATTTGATCTCCGAAATCTAAGTCAAGAAGTCCAGACTTTTAGAGGACACAAAAAAGAAGCTTCATCAGTCGCTTGGCATCCAGTACACGAAGGACTATTCACTAGCGGCGGATCAGACGGTTCTATAATGTTCTGGCATGTTGGGTAAGTTAAATCAATCATTTTTAGTTCTTCGTTTGTATCAAACACTTAATTTTAGCGCCGACAAAGAAGTAGGAGCAATAGAGCAAGCGCACGACAGCATAGTGTGGACTTTAGCATGGCATCCACTTGGTCACATCTTATGTTCTGGTTCCAACGACCACACCAGCAAATTTTGGACGAGAAACCGTCCTGGAGACCCGATGCGAGACAAATACAATCTGAATACTCTTCCAGCTGGACTAGCCGGTTTGGAAGACATTGATTTGGATGAGCCTTCGGCGATTCCAGGAATGGGGCCTGAAGATAAAGTTGATCAAAGCGGTGGTTTTGATGCAATTGCGTCGATTCCTGGACTGGATTTGGATACGGCGTCAGTTGCAGGCGACGATAAGTTTGCCAAATTGAAAAAAGTGCCATATAGCAAACCTATTCCAAGGAATTTCCAAGCCCAATGGAACGAAACGGGCGGAATGGATGGTAAGTTATTTTTAGGAAGTTGTTGCGGATTGCGTGTTAATAAATGTTGTTTTCAGATGAAGAGAATGAATCTGGCGTTGATGCGATTAGTGAAGTTATTTCTCATATTGTTGAAAATACACCTGGAGTTGTACCGTTGGAAAAAATTGAACCATCTGCTATTATTGTTTATGGAAAACTCCTTCCTGTAGAACGTAAGTTTTTCATTTTTCATTTATACGAAATCAAACATATTTAAGGTGTATTTACATAGGATATTTGTTTTTAATTCTAAGGAAAATATATATTTTTTGTCACTAATCGTAATTGAAAATTATTATGATTCCAGCCGGTTCAAAATTAGAACAAGTCATTGCTGAAGGCCCTGAAGCACTGAAAAAATACATCGCATCAGGCGCAATTGAAGAACTTCATGACGTAATGCCTCACGACGAAGACAGTGATTACTTAAACGACGCATACCTAGACGATGATTCCCCACCGCCAACCAATATGAGTATTGATGTTCAACTTCCACCGCCGCTGCCCAGTTCCAAATTTGCCCAAGTTGCTGCCCAGAAAACGCAACTAACCATGGCGAATCAATTACAAAATCTCCAGAACCAAGGACTAACACTGCACTTAGATCCGAACGATAAGAGAAGAAATAGATTTGAACGCATGGAGCATGATGATGATGAAGACGATGAAGATGAACCGATAATAGACCAAGAAGTGTTGATGCGGTCTGGAATGTATGTCCCACCTGGGCAACAACAACAATCGTTCGGATCAAATCGAATGGATCTAAGATCGAATTTAGATTCAGACCAAAGAAACCACGAATCAATGGACGACGATTACGAAGATTCAGATCGAGATTACCGCCAAAATTATTTTGAGCAAAATCAATTTAGGCCCCGGTATGATAGTCCCCCGGAACTGAATTATCAAACTCAAAAATACCAACAACCCAATAACCAACTTGCCCAGTTGACTCAATCTCAATCGTGGTCTCAAAACGGTCAAAATCAAAATTACTCTAATCAAACTTCGAACGTCCAAAACGAAAGTTTCAATTCGCGCGGGCCAAACTACATGGGTAACAACGGCCCCTTCGGCCCTCCATATGGAAATTATCGCCAACATAACCCTGAGTTTCGTGGGCCACCTCAGTTTGGGCAGAATTTCCGGCAGGATGGGCCGCCGTGGAATGGTATGGCTCGTGGTGGCCCGGATGGATTTAGGGGCCGCGGTGGTTTTGGCCCACCTGGACCTAGGATGCCAATGAGAGGTGGGCCCAGGCCGCCGCCTAGAGGGTTCCCACCAAGGGGTGGGCCTTGGATGGCGCCAAGGTCTAATGGGCCCACGCGAGGAAGAAATGCATTTTAAATTGTTTTGTTATTTTTTGATTATAATTATAAATATTGTGAATTCGTGCAGTGGAACAATGAATTTTATTGGGACAAAGTGATTGATTTGATTAAATTGTATGATTACTTGAGAATAAACATATTTTGTAATAGATTAAACTGCTTTTTTTTAAATAATTTGATTAGTTATGCAATTTTTTACTACATAAATATTGCTTAGTTTCGACAAAAAAGTAACCACTAAAGTATATTCATGTTTCAGTTAGTTTCGCGGCAAGTGACGCCGCATGCGCGGCCAAGTATTTTCGAGTGCCGGGGTCCATACGCCATAGGAATAAAAAGTAGTACATAGGCGTATCATTGCGGCAAAGGTTGTACTTTTTACAAATAAAAGTGAATAAAAGAAGCAAAAACTGCAATGTAATAAAAAAATTATATTTATGTACATAGTAACTGTGTATATTGTTATAATTTATATTACAAACCACTGCTTCGCAATATAATATCACTTAATAGAAAAAGTGATTTCGCAACAAAAAATTAATTATTTTCACCAAATTCATATTTGTAAGATATAAATTAGCAACTTGAAGCACAAAAGTGACATGTCTACATTACAAAATGTCAATGTGGTTGCTTCAAGAAAAACTATTATTAAATAACGTAAACAATTTAAATGAAAGAAAGAAAAATATATATGCTATCATAATACAAATTAAAGCTTAGATATATTTGGAATAAGTTTGTTTTAAGTGCCGATCTTTTCAATTTCATCCGAATCCTCAGCGTCTAAATAGTTAATTCGTTTGCCAAAATGCGCTTCGATTGCTTTGCAAATATCCATCGCTATCGGAGTATCAACTAAATTGATGGCAATACCCGATTTGCCAAATCGTCCAGTTCTACCAATCCGATGCAAATACGTTTCACAATCAGCGCATCCGTTTACGTCTACTGGCAAATCGAAGTTTACGACAATGGTAACTTGTTCGATATCGATACCTATATATATATAATCAATAATTATATTTCCAGAAGTTGATGTCGTAGTTTGCACTCATACCTCTTGATAATACGTTAGTTGTTATAAGTACTTTTTCTTGAGACGCTCGGAACCGATCCAAAACGGATATTCTTTGTTCAACCGTTAAATCACCAGTTAAAACGGCTACCGCATGACCGTCTTTACTCATTTCTTCCGCTAACCAATTCGCTTTACGACGCGTCTTAAATATTTATTAATAAAATAAAAACTACTAGGAAAGGGGGATGAGAAGTAACTTACATGACAGAAGATTATACATTGTCCAACACCGACAACTCCATAAATATTCGTAACCGCCATATACTTCTCTTGTTGATTGGCGCATTTAACATAATATTGTTTGATATTATCGAGGCTTTCTTGTTCGCGGCGTAATCGAATGATTAACGGGTTTGGCACGATAATCTCAGCGAATTCCATTACGTCGTTGTCGTAAGTCGCCGAAAAGAACATCATTTGGCATTTGCGGTCTAACATTCTAGAAATATGGTGCACATTTAAACGTGTTGGCAAAAACAATGGGTGAACACAACAATTTTACTTGTGTATTCGAATGCACTGGTCTTGGTGTCCTTGTGTGTCAATCATTACGTCGGCTTCGTCCAACACAAATACAGAAATTTGCTTTAGATCAAAAACGTGAAATTTAAGGCCCCAATCCAGAACTTTGCCCGGCGTTCCGATTATAACGTGTTCCGTTAAGTTACTTTTTGATGCTTCTTCGCCTCTAACGGCGTATTTAAGTAATATTTCGGGACAATATTGCGCCATTTTTGCGGCTACTTCGCCCGTTTGTATCGCAAGTTCATAAGTCGGTGATAAACATAAAACCTAATATTTAATCAAACAAGTTCAGAAGCGAAAATTAATAAAAATTGTCAAGATGTGAATGGAAGTAAAGGGTTTCCTGCCACCCCATTTAATGGGAATAGGTATATATACATATATATATATATATATATATATATATATATATATATATATATATATATATATATATATATATATATTGAGTAAGAGTTAGGAATGTGATGTTTGAAATGCGTTTTAGAGTCGTTTCTCACTATTAGACGCAGTTAAACATTTATGGGGAGATAAATTAGGACACAAATATACCTGCGGGTAATTTTTAGATGGGTCCACCCTGCTCAACATTGCCAACACGAAGGCGGCAGTTTTGCCCGTCCCTGACTGAGATTGGGCAATCAAATTTTGGGGTGGATTTGCTAATAAAGCTGGCAACGCGGTCTCTTGTATTTTAGAGGGAGCGTTGAACCCCATTGCGTAAACGCCTTTTAATAAATTAGGTTTCCTTGATTTTAAAAAAAAACCCCAATTAAAAATACACAACACTCAGAAATAGCAAAGAAACATACAATGTCAACGCATCGAAAGACTTAATAGAAAACAAAGGAGAATTCGGATCCTTTCGCTGAATCTCAATATCATTATTATTCTCAACCAAACCTTTTCGGATTATTTTTTGCAGTAAAGACGCTTCAGCCGGACTGAATTTCTCCGGTTGGTCATCATCAGACTTTTTAGTAGTTTCGCTACCAATACTAACTGCAGCGACCTTAAAAACGACAATTATAACCTACA
This sequence comes from Nebria ingens riversi, assembly GCA_018344505.1. Taxonomy (NCBI): domain Eukaryota; kingdom Metazoa; phylum Arthropoda; class Insecta; order Coleoptera; family Carabidae; genus Nebria; species Nebria ingens. Next base: position 246,532 of record JADQWA010000115.1, on the reverse strand, counting down.
ATTTACGCGCTAAAACACAGAAACGCACCTTAGATAATAATGCTTTTTCTTGATCTTCGACGAATTTTGTCCAATCTACTTTTTGAGACATTTTTATAACATCAAAATCTTTTACGTATAAAATGACAGGTTTGTGTTTAAAATAAAACTCTGCGAAATCTTAAACTAAAAATGGTGGAAACAATGTTGCCAATATCTTAGTTAAGAAGTCTGAGTTAAAATTACATTTAAATATCTAAATATATATTTAAATTTGATAGCTGTATGTAGTAAAAGGAATATAAATGTTATTCTATTTTCGGTGTTTTACCGTTTACATATATAACATATAAATAATGCGTGTACTGTTTTTATTAAGTTGGGTAAAATGGTCGGAGTACGTAGATATGGCGGGACGAGCTGTATAATTTATTAAATGAAACTATATAATTTATAAGTCAAAAATGTGGCGCAATTTTATTAAATGTAATAATATAATAGTAATTTTCCATTTTTATTTAAGTCCATATTGTATATTCAGTTCCAATAGTGTGTATGTAAGTTCTTATTAAAATATAAGTGTTGTGTAAACGTGTAGTGTGGACACAATGACAATTTTAGTGGCATTTCCATTCGGTTTATCAACATGACGGCCGACAACGACTAGAACCATATTTTTTCCCACCAATAAATGGTATAGATTTTTTCAAGCTTTTAACACCTTTACCTAATTTACCAAACATATGAAGTGCAAAGGCTGCCGGACCACAACTGGAAGCAAAATCATTCCTTTATTTGGTGCACGTTTGTAAAACAAAAACTTACTTATATAATAACCGGAAGTCCACTGTTCGTGTCCCATGCAAAATAAATAACAAGAAGAAAGTGGCAAGTCCAAAACTTAGCAAAACAGGTGTTTTACTGTAGGTTACAAGTTCAAAAATTTTACAACATATAATCAGAGGTATTCCAGTGCGTGGTGCGAATTTTTTGATATAAAACGCGGATTTTCCCAGTAAATTAAACGTAAAAGTTTCTAGTGGAAACCAAAAATCGCAAAGACATGTTTCAAATGTATAAGCAGCGAGTAGAAACTAAACAAACAAATATATATATATATATATTATATAATTGTTATTTACAAATGGATAATCGAGTGGCATTACCTCGATAAGACTTCGTATGACCCAGTGTGATTTTCTATAGGTTGGTGGGTAGATTTTAACGTTTAATAGTAAGAAGAAGGTTCCTATTGTAAATATATAGCTGGCCAAATAGGTGGATACCGGTGCAAAAGCCACTTTCCCGAGGCTTCTGAATATAAATATTCCACAAACATTTAATAGAAATGCCAGAAGTATTGGGACCGTATGGGCCATTTTCTCTTGTCACTATTGCACCATGCGAAACATTTGAAATTCTTGTTTATAACAAACGATTTTTCTTCAGAATTTCTCACTTGTGCTCACATTTATTATTGCCAAAAATGTCCTATTTTATTTTTATTATTAGTATGATTGGGGTAATTTACTTCAAATTTCGTGGTACGTTATTATTTCAAAAGTTCTTTTATTGTTGATTTGCTTTTATTTTACGCTTCTACTAAACGTCAAACTGAACCATACCATACGTTGCCTACGATACAACAATTATTATTTATTTATACGTAGTCAAAATTAATCAAAACACTCTATAAACGATACTCGGAATACCTAACCTTAATGTGTGCATATAGTCTATTCCTAATCACGTAGGTATGACGTCATAACAAACACTTTGGCTTCTCTTATGAATTACAGTTTCCTATAAAATATGCTCATTTGTTTATTTCTATAAATGTATATATATATATATATATATATAAATTATATAAACACTATAAGTAAAATTGCTTGAGAAAAAGAATCCTTTTACTGAGTGAATTAATTAGCTGTCTGTCGAAGATGCTCGCCAGTAAAACAAATGGCCGTTAACTCATTCGTTATTCAAGGCGGCGTTTAAATCAGTATAAATAAGATAGAGGGTGCAAAATAAAACGTATAATTTTTCCGATACGTATAAATCTGAACGCGAGTGTAGTGTTGGCTGCTGCAGCCGAGTGCTTTTTAGTTGGGTCACTTTAATAGAAGTGATACTTGTTGCTCGTTCGTTCCATGGGGAAACGTGGCGAAAATAATGAGGATACGGGTGGGAATGGTGTAAACCGGGGGAGAACACTCTGTAACCAAGGCAACGGCAGATACAATAAAAATTGAAGAGAACTTGACATTGTGTGTATACGTATTCATGGACCCAGGAGAATTATTTTATTTGATTAAGCTTTCTTTCTTCATTCAATCACTTTTTAATCGTATAAAAATTGTTTTTGCACGTACATATTTACGTTAGAACATAAAACTGTAATATGTATGGCGATGCACATTTTATAAATACAACTTCGATGCTTAATTTGTAATTGTAATGTCAATTTGTTAACTTAAACAGTTAGAAAATAAATTTAATTATAATAATATATACCTAAAGTTTGAACAAATAACACACTTGAGTTAGTTTTGGTTAATTACGAGAATGTTGTAGTTTTTAATAAATAATTAAAAGCTATTAAAGTGAATGGGATTCTTTTACTAAGAAATTTAGTCACTTTTTAAATTATTTAAATCGACTCAAAACAATTGCCATTCTTCTTTATGAAGTAGTTTATTAAATACATATGTATATTACATATTTGTATAATTGGATAAAAAAAACTCTGATTAGTGGATTTATATTTACCACAACTGCAGTAGCTGTGGTTTCCTATGAAGATTAATCATTTGCGTATTAACCAATGCTTCCAGCGCGCCTATGGCGAGTTAGTTTTTTGTAATTATGACAATTGGGTGGTAAGGGGGGGGGGGGAATTTGTTGATAAATAGTAAAATAGCACTAATTGAATTCAGAAACGGATTAGAACTATTAAATAGACGCTTCGCTAAAGTCGCAATCACCCGACCCTCAACCAACTCGGTTATTGCAACTGCAATATGGCCAGTCCGTCTCTGACTAATAAGTGTCAAATATATTCAAGAACTCTCGCGAATATTTGTATATATTATTAAACTGATTTATTTAATAAATAACCGTTGTTGTTGTTGTTGTTATTATTATTATTAATATAAAAATATTTAACTGTATTTGGGAACGATGTATATTGATTTAAAATGATTCAAAGTAAATTAATAATTTGAAATTACACATTTCCGGTATTCGGGAAATCAAAGTGTTTCCACTTGTACACCTGAAATCCCCAATGACGTCACAAAGTATAACAAGAATAGAGGTCTGAGCTGTGATGTGTGTCTTAAGTTGAAATTTGACTTGCCGGTGCGGTTTTGCGGTGGGGATTCCCGTGTTCTGTATTCGGGCGCCTCGCGGGGTTCTGCGCCCGATTATAGCACAGATAAAATCAATGTAACCCCCTTCTCTGTGTGCAGTTCGTGCAGATTTAATATAAAGGCTGCTGGCGCACTGTCCGAAGGTTCAGAACGTTCCTCGACATCACAAGAGATATTTACCTTGGTGGTGCTTATTTATTATTAGTGGTAACGTGTTTTAGGTATGTACCAACAGTGTTTGTGTGCGTTTTTATTTATATATTTAGGGTTTTTTTTAAATTTAGGGGTGATCTAGTGGTGACGTGCGGTTTTATTCATTTGATGTTATTGTTTAAAACGGTTTGAATTATTTAATATTTTAAATTATCACTTTTTGTCTACAGTAGAAATAATTTATTATTTTATTTGTTTGTCGCAGTGATTTATTAATATTTATAAGTAGATATATTTCAGGTTTAATTTATTTTTAAGCACCTTACTAATAGGTCACTTTAGTGATTTAGATTGTGATATGATGCAGCGGAAATATACAAAATATTCATTCGGGTTTAGATCATTTTTCAATTATAAACAATTGATATTTGCAATAATAATTATTAAATATTAGACGAGATAAAACTATTATTGGTAAATGCGATATGCAGTTTTATCCATAAAGTAAATGCGTTAGTGACAAATTGTGACACACACACAATTTTGAATGCGTTTATATTTCTTGCATATGTTTAATTTAAATTAAAAATAAATATATTATTGGTTAACTCACATAAGTACTCTGAAGTGTTAAGATGGTATACATTGTTATCTGAAATCGAAAAAAAAGAAAAATTAATTAGAAATTAGTTTTTTATCGAATATTATTACGAAAATGCATCATTTTTGTGCAAATTTGTTATAAATTGTTGCAAAATAAAATTCGTGAAAGCGTTCTTACACTGTTATGGTGTAATAGAATTGATGCAACTCTATGCTAGACTTGTTTTTGCTGCCAAGTGTAGTTTACATTTAATTTATGAACAGTTGAATACATTTGGTTACTCTTTTGTGCTGCAGGTCCATTGAAGAGTGCAAAATGGAGGTCAATCAATTTAAAGACTTTGCGAAAGAGATGGTGGACTACGTCGCTGGTTATTTAGAAAATATCCGAGATAGGTATGTACCGCAACAGGGAAATTTGGAACCCAAAAGTGACTAATTTCGGAATCGTTTGTTTAAAAACGCGTTATTCATAGATTATTTACTTTATATATGATTATTTACACGTGTATGAATATTAAGATGATTTGTTTAGATAAGCAACGCCACTGAAATTTAGTTATATAAGAATGCATCAATTACACTGAATTATTTAAATTTAATTATTATTTTTCTGCAATTATTTCAATTAATTTTTAGTTAGGTAATAACATTGGCAATAAAGTCAGACGAATAATTGCTTAAAAAGTATTTTCGATTTAAAGTTACAAATTTCTCAACAATATTCGGAACAAACATCACCCTGCATGTTTTTCCCCAGTTGTATTAAATACGACAACCAACAACCCTTGACATATCAAAATCACTGACAGCTGTCTGTGTTGTCCTGCTTGTTATAACAACGAAAAGCTTTTATAAATTTCACAAACAATAAAATCCAAAATATCCATTTAATATAATAACGCGATTGTTGGCGTTTCTAAGACTTTGACATTACATATGCTTCGTTTTGAATAATATACGAGTAGAATAAAAAGTTGGAATTTCAAATCGTGCTTTACACGAAACCTGTTTTTATTAATATTTATTAAAGAAAACTAGTAGGAAATTATGTGGTATTATAGTAAATAGTTCATTTAATTCCCCATAAACAACAATAATTATTTATCGTCTAACGGTAATGTTTAAAATCAATTAGATTTTATATATCTCAATTATTTCTTTTATAACAGCCCTAACATAAATCGTCAATTAATTAATTTTGATACCATATGCATTTTAAACAATAATAAATTATTGGTTAAGTTGATAACGTGTAGAAATGTGTATCAAGGTCATTAAAATATGTTTCAAATTCTAATGTATAAACGAGAGTAAAAGTAACTGGAGTGAATAACCTTGACCTAAAACTAACTGCTAACCGATAGAATGGTTGCATGTGTTGCAGGCGCGTGTTACCGACGGTTGAACCCGGTTACCTAAGGCCCCTGATACCAGAGACGGCACCGGTCACTCCGGACAAATGGGAAGATGTGATGAAGGACATTGAACGAGTCATAATGCCCGGGGTAAGTTTCATTTCGTTTCAGATCGAATCGATGTTTAATTGTTTCTCAATCAATTAACGAAATATGTGAATGTAGATATATATATATATATATATATATGGCATTCACCTAGTTAAATGAAATATTTTTTGGGCTATAATATTTTTATATATGTTTATATATGTATGTATGTTTGTTTAAAACTAATTATACATAATTTATGATATAGGATCTAGCGTTGCAGTATGATGAAATAACATTTCTTTGTTTCACTTTATGTTAATTCGGTAGAAACATCTTGGTTTATGAATATTTTAAATGATTAATAATAAATAACGAGGAAGGTCGTCGGCCTCAAACAATTATGTTTTTTTAAACAATATTTTTTTTTAAAGTTATCCTAATTACTTTAATGGTCTTTTTATTATTACATATACGTTAATTTGTTAATGAATTATTTATAACAGTTCATAGAATAACAAGCATTGCTATGGTAATGCATGCAGCTCGCCCACAATTGCGGAATTTAATACACACATACATACATATTCCCATTAAATGGGATGCATAATAAATTGTAATTGTTGAAAGAAAGTGAATGTTTATTCCAAAAAATGTAACGTTATCTTCATTTGAAAATGAATTTGTGAAGGTAACCCACTGGCATTCACCGAGATTTCACGCGTATTTCCCAACGGCAAACTCGTATCCGGCGATCGTAGCCGATATGCTGAGCGGGGCCATCGCCTGCATTGGTTTCACATGGGTAAGTCCTGTCCTGCTCTTTCTATTCAGCCTGTAAGTTCGCAACCCAATTGACAGCGAGCGACAAACCCAATTATACCCGTGTATGAAAGGGTGAATCGCTTCGTTAGCGTAATTGTGTTTCAACAAGAAACTAATACTCTGTGAACAAATCCATTTATGATCTTATGCAACATCTTTATTACTACATATAGAATATGCACAAGTTCGCCTTTATCGTATCTCATTTCCTGACGCAATGGACATCAAAGCTTAAGTAACCTTTGTGCTTTTAGATCGCAAGTCCCGCATGCACCGAGCTAGAGGTAGTGATGCTTGACTGGCTGGGCAAAATGCTCGAGTTGCCCGCGGACTTTCTGGCGTGTTCCGGCGGAAAGGGCGGTGGGGTGATCCAGGGCACCGCCAGCGAAGCAACGCTGGTTGCTCTGCTCGGCGCCAAGGCGAAGATAATGAAACAAGTCAAGGTTGAACACCCGGAATGGACGGATGCACAAATTGTCGAGAAGTTGGTGGGCTATTGTTCAAGTGAGTTGTATCAATTATTATAAGCTCATTCATTGTAGTGCTTAGTATATATATATATATATATATATGTATATTTGATCATTTAGCAATACTTCGTTGTTTTTTTGTGTAGACCAAGCTCATTCGTCCGTGGAACGCGCCGGTCTACTTGGCGGTGTGCAACTGAAAGGAATCGAAGCGGACGCCAGCAACAAGCTGCGAGGTGAAGCGTTGCGAAAAGCAATCCAAGAAGACAAACTCGCTGGCCTTATTCCATTTTACGTACGTTCCAAGCCAATAAATACTCGTTTAGAATGTCACACACGCCCTTGATCAATCCGTTTGCTTATGTTACACAGGTTGTGGCGACTTTAGGTACTACCAACTCTTGCGCGTTCGACTGCCTAGACGAAATCGGCCCGGTGTGCGTCGAAGAACAAGTATGGTTGCACGTCGACGCAGCTTACGCCGGCTCGTCCTTCATCTGCCCGGAATACCGGTACCTAATGGCCGGCGTCGACAAAGCAGACTCCTTCAACTTTAACCCGCACAAGTGGATGCTAGTTAACTTTGACTGTTCCGCCATGTGGCTCAAAGACCCCAATTGGGTTGTGAACGCGTTCAACGTGGACCCGTTGTACTTGAAGCACGAGCAACAAGGATCCGCGCCGGATTACCGCCACTGGCAAATCCCGTTGGGCCGCAGATTCCGGGCGTTGAAGCTGTGGTTCGTGTTACGTCTGTACGGGATTGAGAATCTGCAGGCGCATATCCGGAAACAGATTGCGCTTGCGCACCAGTTTGAGGCGGCGGTTTTGAGCGACGCGCGTTTTGAGGTTGTGGAGGAAGTGCTCATGGGGTTGGTGTGCTTCCGCGTGAAGGGCTCCAATGAGTTGAACGAGAAGTTGTTGAAGAAGTTGAATGGTAGAGGTGTTATTCATTTGGTTCCGTCCAAGATTAAGGACACTTACTTCTTGCGGATGGCTATCTGTTCGAGGTACACGGAGAAGGAGGATATTGAGTTGTCGTGGAAAGAGGTCAAAGCAACCGCCGATGAAGTTCTTGCCGAATAGATTTTGCTGCGTGTTTAACTTTTTTTTTACAATGACATTTGTTAGTCATTGTAAAAAAAAACAATTGAGCAGACATCATATAATCTAATACACAATCATTGTAGTCGCTTACATTGCCATCAGCATCTTGGAGCACAGAGGTGCCATGTCTACTCGTTTATAAATGTATTTTGTTGTTTTTCGTTTGTATATTATCTTTTGAAAAATAATCCATTTGCACATGTCACTATTGTGCTGCAAGAGAGTAAAATCTATAAAGTGTATTATAAAAACCGACCAAATCGCAAAAGAAACTTAAAGAATTTAGTAGTAAGTATAATATTAATAGATGTTATTTATTTGTTGTATATTTTATGTATAAGATTATGTACATATTTGTAATGAATGTATTTATAATAATTTCAAATCACATTATATATATATATTGTTATGATAAAAAAATAAACGTGTGGAATAATCGACAAAAACAATTATTAAAAAGCTCGTGCAACTAAGCGCGTTATTTGCCGCACGCGCCACTCGGCGGCGGTGGTCCGCCGTGCTTCTTCGTCAACTGAATGATCCGTTCCGCTTCTCGGATGCCGCTCAGTCTGGCTCCATGCACCGTCGAGTAGTGGCCAACGCAAGTAGCCTCTCCGGCGAACAAAATGATGGGCGCCACCGGATCGCAGGAGCCCGGCAACGGCGACGACAAGTCGCACTGGTGGCCTACGTTCGAGTTCATCGCCATATACGAGTACGAGCCGCAAAAGTACGGATCAGTGATCCACTTGGAGCGCAACACCGTGTTCGGGTACGGCAGCATCGAGTCGCCGGTGAATTGGCGCAAAAGCCGCGTCACACCTTCTGCGATCTCTTCGTCTGTGACGATTTCCATTTGGGCTGCTTCCGGTCCGGACACGTACGCGCACAACACATGTTTTGAGCCCTCCACTTCTTCTATACTGCTCAAACCTTTCACCCATTCGCATCTGTTCGCCAACTCCTCAGGGGACCACGCGAATTTTATCCCTCCCTCATTCCACGCCCAAAAAGGCTTTGTATACTCTAAGAAAATTTTATTGACCATACCATAACCTAACGCTTGTATGGCGCACATTTTTTCTGCAGGCAATCGAGGACAAAACAACCTATGTCCATAAGAGAGTAATATATAAGATATGATGGATAGACTCGTTATTTAAAACGATTTCAACGAACCTATCAGCATGCTGTTTCAAAACGCCTAAAGACACCGTGCAAATCACGTAATCCGCCGGAAACGAATCGCCGTCACAACATTTGACGATTGCGCGTTGACCAGACGACTCAACTGACCCCCAGTTAATCTGAGTTACAGGTTTACAGTAATGTAAACTACAAGGGGGCAGTTCGCGTAATAACGGCGCTACAACTCCAACAAACCCTAGCGGTATGCGGATATTACCACCGGGTATAGCCATGTAACTTCCATACTGGTCAGCGCTGACCAAACTGAGATCGTCTCCACAACGCGCGCGGACATTGTTTGTTAAACCATACATTATTCTAGCAGCGTCGTAGCGCTGGTCTTCGGGGAAACTGTGAAGTTCTTGCTGGATTCGAATGCCCAGAAACTGGAGCAATGTTCCGTGTTCACGACCACAACCTTGGGGCAAATTGGGATTAGGGGGAAAGCTATGCATTAAGCGCGTCAGTTTACACTACAGAAGAGTTTGAGCGTAAAGAAGCGAGTTTCGTAAGAACAAACCCAAGTTAAACAGCGACGACGCTTCTTGTTCGATCTGCCGGAAAGTGTGGTAAGCTGTAATACTGGTAGCAGTGTCAATAGCGCGACCATCACTTGTGCAAAACAGTCCGCGGAGGGTGCGCGATCGCGGAATAGGTGTCGCTAGTAGTCCTTCTTGGCACGCCAGGTTATAAATGGGGTTACCAGCGCTTCCGCCTTCGATGTATGTAGCGCCCATTTCCGCGATTACATCGCCTAACCAACACGAGTGGATTCGGCCTCCGGGTCTGCATTTGCCCGGAAATAACACACAAACATGTACTTTCTCTATTTTTTATGTGTTTATTTAGACCCATCAGCGAATACCAGCGTTTTTTTTTTTAATTAATTTATAAATATATAAATAAAGCAGACATGTCTTAAGGGGAATTTATAAATAAACTAGGAATATTATTTATTCTAAATTAAGATGCTGGGAATACATGTCATTAGGTTATTATATCGATCTGCGTAGTTTTTCATCGAAGAAATGTATTTTATTATAAATGTAATCATTCTAGAACGTTGTTTCAACAATGACAAATCAGAATCGCCTTAATTAACATTGGTTTTTTTTTTTTTGATGTTGTTTATGTGTTAGATATTTGCATGAATTACTAATAAATGCATTTAATTACTTAAGGTTTTTTTAACAATTAATCCAATCATAAATAAGTCGGATGCAGTGAAAGTATGTGCATATTAAACTATTGAATAATTATTTTTTTACCAAACACACAAGTCTAACCCTTTCAACAACGAGTTTTATTTACCAAAACGGCTACCAACGCCATATAACACTTATAAAGTAAAAAAAACATGTTTAAAACGACAATAATAGTATGAATAAACTTACAATTTTGATGCATCGTTGCAAACTAGAATGGAATTCCCACACACACACACACACTTTACACACGCGATTAACAATAAAATTCGATATAGTTCCCAGCATATACACATGCATTCAGACACAAACTCATTTGATAACTGACCTAAAACATGTTTAGATAATCCCTTGAAATTGCTGGTTGTAGCTTGTTTCGGAGTATAAATTAAGACATTAGATAACCCAGTGGCGTACAAGAAACATTGGTGATATTTGATTTGATTTACCTATCTGTGGCTTCAACAATGTGAAAATTGGTTATCCCGCACTGGACAAGTCTTTGGGCGGCAGACAGGCCTGCCATGCCAGCGCCAACAATGACAACCGTTGGCTGTTTTGCACACGGGTCCACCATGCAATCGGAAATGGTGCAAACCTCGATTTCATTCTTAGGCGGTGGGTCGCACGGGTTCGAGCAGAAACGTCTCAAAACGAACGCGTAGGCGCCACCAAACACATTACTCCTAAAACAAACGGGCCGTAGCGAAATAAAGGACTGTTTGGTTATTTTTAGCAAACGAAACGTTTTACTTGCCGATAATTTTTTACACAAACAGAAATAATTTTTGATTTCAACATAATTCACACTAGAATTTACATAACAATTAAAAATAAATATATTTCTATAGACGGGCTGTCAAATCATTCATGAAAATGTATGAATTCAGTGTTTTGTTTTTTTGACAACACTACGCCAACAGTGTCTTGATATTTAATAAAACTAACAAAACCTCTATAATCCTGTGCTGATAAAAATATTAAAAAAAAATATATATATATATATATATATATATATATGTAGATATTATTTCGTCTTTTCCGTCGTAGCATCCAAGCGCGGCTTCCCATTGTACGCCGGCGTCAATTTGTCACTGATTTTACATTTTTCCGTCATAAAAGTAGCGAGTATCTCATTTTCACTCGACACTTCATCGGTTAGAGTGCGAATCTCCGTCCAAGCCGTATCGATATCCCGCTTCTCGCATAACCGACTGCAGATAACAAACCGGACAATCAGTTGGCCGCGGTACATTGCGGGAATCACATAAATGACCTTCCTAGCCGTTAATTTCGCGAGTAGACTCTTCGTTCTAGCGTCATCACCTACTAAACGAAAACAAACCAACCCCATCGAGCTCGTAGTCACTTCGAAGCGTTCATCACCGGTGACCAGCTCTTCGAAATACTTCGCCAAGCCAATCTGTTGGCGTATATGTGTGCGGATCCCTTCGACACCGTACGTACGCAGCACAAACCATATTTTCAGCGAGCGGAATCGGCGACCGAGCGGGATTTGCCAGTGGCGGTAGTCCGGAGCGCTGCCTTCGTGTTGGTGCTTCAAGTAAATGCGTTCGACGTTGAACGCTTCGACGAGGTACTTGGCGTTTTTCACCCACATGGCGCTGCAGTCGAAATTCACCAGCATCCATTTGTGTGGGTTGAAGTTGAATGAGTCTGCGAATTGAACGCCGGACATGTGGTGGCGGTACTCTGGACAGGCGAAGGCTGCACCGGCGTACGCGGCGTCGATGTGCAGCCAGAGGTTCTCTTGGTTGCAGATTGGTCCTAGTTCGTCTAGGTCGTCGAAGGCGCAAGTGCCGGTCGTGCCAAGCGTAGCAACAACGTAACAGGGTATTAAACCTGCGTTGCGGTCCGTTTCGATTGCTTCGCGTAGCGTTTTGCCTCGGAGTCGGCAATCTTCGTCGGTTTGCAGCAAACGCATTGGCATTGAGCCTAATAGACCAGCCTTCTCCACGGATGAATTGGATTGGTCGGAAGTGTACGCGATTAGTTTGCTTTTGATTAGTTGCTCATCCATTTCTGGATGAAGTTCTTGATAGTATTTGACGGTGCGTTCTTTCGCTGCCAACAAGCCTACTAGAGTTGCTTCACTGGCCGAGCCCTGTTTAGACAAATTCATTATTTATTTAGAAACTATAGACTTTAGAAAAAAAAGTTTCGAATAAAACTTGTACACAATTAAATCATCTTTCATTTTACTCCTTACAAAAAAACCTCTAAACCTAACCCTTCCACAGATATAAACTATAAATAAAAACATGTTTTTTACCTGAATAACCCCACCTCCAGGTCCCTTGGAGCAGTTTAAAAACTCTTCTGGTATTCCCAACAATTTGCCTAGCCAATCCATCATCGTCACTTCGAGTTCTGTGCAAGCGGGTCCAGCAATCTGTGGATGGGAGTACACAAATAAATGTCTAGGTCAAAGACTCTTTCTTTGCGGTCACAGAGGTTTAGAAAGTACGAAAATTCGTTAGTAAATTACTTTTACTTGTTTGTCTTGTCTTGTGTGTGTGTGTGTGTGTGTGTGTGTATGTAACGGAAACAGGGCCGGCTTCAGGTGTAAATGTTAATTATAATTATAATTACCCAGCTGAATCCTATACAACCAATGCCGGCACTCATCATTTCGCCAACGATTCCTGGAAAGGTGTTTGCTGTCGGGTAGTAGGCGTGGAAGTTTGGAGAGTGCCAGTGCGTCACCTAAAATGCAAAACGCGTTATTGCGTTTCGGTGTTGATTGTTGATTATAGGTGGAGTCACTTACACCTGGCATGATTACTCTGTCCATGTCTTTAAGGATTTCTTGCCATTCTTCGCCCTCTTGTGGGACCTCGTTAGGGATTAATTCTTGTAGATATCCGGGTTTTACGTCTGGGAGAACTTGTCTAGATATATTTTAAAATGTAGATTGTATAAATATATATTTTATAAAACAAATTATTTGTTTAAACAGTTAAATAGGTAGGTAATGAAATATTTTTAAATATTTCATGGCCTAGTGCAAGTTTATTTATAGAATTAATATAATAATTATTGCAAATACGTTCTACTAATGATAGTGAAAATTAAAACGTATTATTATTGTATAGCTAATAGACGCACGCGTGTAATTAATAACGACAATTAAGTATCTATTGTTGTAATGATAAATTACGCGAAATAATCATCTATTTTGCAATAAAATAATTATTTCTGTGCGAGGATCAACATTCACACACAAACTGGGAACAAAAATCACTTACCTGTCTCTAATGTTATCCATGTAATCAGCAAGATAATCAACAGCGGCTTTACCGAAATCACGAAACTGTTGCGAATCCATTTCGAAAATAAACTGTTTTATTCACCGGCGCGGCGCGGCGTGGTGTAAATCTTCTAAGTACCTAGTGCGTCTTTGATAATAATAATAGCAAATAATAACAAATTCACGGACTTATGTGAATAATGATTTCATATCACTTTTATTAGTGAACGCGAAAATATAAGAATGATTATGTGTCGACTTGAAGAGACGCGGCGTGTTAGTGAGCTGTCTTAGTGACGGGCTACCCGTTTTTATATTGCAAACAGACATTTTCGCAAAACATGGAACGCGTCTGAATACATATTATATGCTTAAAAAATGCCCTTCTACAATAAGAAGGCTAAAATGTTATTACCTACGATAGAACTATTCACGCTATTACAATAGCTACTCAATTATTTATGGACGAAATATTAATAAATATAAATACGACATTTGCATTTATAATTAATCTTTCTAGATGATGTATGTATGCACGTCGTCGCAATTCCGTATGTGTAAATATAATATTGTTATTTTAATTAAAAATTAAGAAATTATTTTATTTAATATTTTTATTTAATACTTATGATATAAATTATAAGTTGCATTCACACGTTTGTATTATCAAAATGTTTTTTTAATAAGAAAAAATATATATTTATTGGGTGCTTTTGTTTATGTCGGTAGATATATTTATTTATTTTGATTTATTTTTTTTTGGAAAATATAGCAATGGTTAAAAATAGTTTTTCATAGAAATGGTCGACAACGGAAACATTCGTTTCGTTTGAAGAAAACAATTAATTTTGTTGTAATACTGTGAAGTAATAACACAATATAGCAGTAGGTATCTATAATTATCAATCAGTTATATGTATGTATGTATGTATGTATGTATATGGCGGCTGTTATTACCTAAGTGTTTATTTTATTTGTTTTCAAGGTATTTCTAAAAGGCTTTAGTATTTCACTATTTCCTTACAAAATATATTTATTTATTGCTTTACATACTACTAAATTTTATTTTACGTACTGATAAACATAATTTATTTACAATATGCGTTTAAATATGACTTTAGTTTAATTTATATAAAAATTAAATTGTTTATATACTTAGGTATATGTATATATATATAAATAAAATTTAGACGAATTTTAATACAATTGACAAATATGTTTGTTCACCTAATTTGTAAACAGTTGACCTCTGAAGTAGTGATAACAGTAATCACGAAATATTAAGGCAAAAAAATTATTAGTCTATAACAGATCGAACAACTAGTCGGTCAAGACTACCATCTAAATGCGGCTATAATAATTGCTAATATAGCATGATTTGCATCCAAACAAAATATACTTACTTGATGTTAATTCAAACGAAAAAAATTTAAAGACAATATAGACATTTTACCAAATCATTTCAGTCATAGAATAAAACAGAAATTATACTATACACACACACACACACACACACACACACACACACATATGTGTGACTAGTACACCAGATTTATTTTACTTTCATACACATTTAAAACAATGCAGAGAAAAAAATGTCTGCAGAATTGAAATAAATAAATAAATGTAGTGTACGAATAAAAAATGTAAGTAATCTTTTGAATACTCAACATGACCTTGGTGTTTAATTTGTTATTAATTAATTAAATAGTTTTATAGATATATTGTCCTAAACAAATAAACAAAAAATACATATATTGTTCCACAATGATTGTGAAATATGAATACACATGACTGCACTATGTGTTAGCAACCATCGTCAGAGCGCAGAGATTATAACTATTCAAGGTCATATATATATATATATATATATAAACACATTTATCTACCTCAAAAACAAATCATCACAAAATTCAATCGTCATCGCTACAATAATTCAATAAATCAGTATACTATATAGATATATATTTTATTTTTCTAAATTAACCATCATTATATTTATATTTCTCTAATATCACTCTGTACTGCCTAACTTCAGCGCCATCAATAGATTGCAACGAAAAACAAAAGTTGTTACTTTGAACACCGTCGTCACGCACATGCATCTTCAGTTCGACGTTGTCCTTGGATCGAATGTTCCGTATGTAGAGGCACGGCGGCAAATCGATTTCGACGTTGGGATTCACAATGTTGTATCTTGTGTTCAAATTGAAGATGTCGAAAAAGTTATCTTGCCGATCGGACACCAACCATTTAATAATATGTAGTCCTGTTTCACACTCTAGAAAGAAGTGTTGGTAAATTGTCAAATCGACTAAGGGATACATATGTATGTATGTACGACATATTATATACCTAAATATTTCGCCCAAATCGGTTTTTCTGCCTCAGGTGTACCAAACAAAATAGACTTGATAATAATACTCCAGAATAGTTCGTTTTGACTGGGCACATGGAGGAGAATCGTACGGGGACACTTGTCGGGCGCAATTAAACTATTCCGTTTGCATTCGCAACGAATGTCGTCCCAATTGTCGGGGACGGTCACGTACAGGGGTGTCTGGCTCACTTGGTCTATTCGTGTCGGTCGCATCAGGAAATGCATGAAGAAATCACCGACTTCTTTATTGGTGAAAATCGTCCAACGACTTACTTCCTGAATATAAACAACGATGATTCTTCAGTGACGAATATAATAAGCTTACTTAATATAATAACCTTACTGCTCATACAATATAGTTCAACTGTAAGAAAGGCAACACCGTTTTCGTTGCATATCAACTTGGTTGTAGCACACCTGACCATCCGCGGTTTGATCACGTCGATCGCTTCCTTCCAATGCACTGTGTTCGCCGTATTGATATCCTCGATTTTGTCGAACGAGTAGACTATGTCGTACACTGCAGCTTCGCTATACGGCGCAGTAATCTTAATTTTCCTACTCTCGTGCGTGTACAAATTCATCGACAGTACGACCAAATGGCGTGCAGTTTCGGTGAAATTTGCTGTGCCATTCAGATGAAACACAATATACTTCCCGTACGAATGTTCTGGGGTTTCTCCGCAAAAAATCAACACTGCCTTTACAGGCGTAATCTTTTTTGCTTGATAAAACAACTTTAATCTTCGTAATCGTCCTTAAATTCATATACATACATACATACATTTAGATGCGAATCACAGGATAAATGTTGGGTGGGAAAAGAACCTGCAGATATCTTAATGGTTTTTTCTTGATTAGCTATGGAAAACGAATCCATTTCATTGTTTAAAAACTGTACTGTATAGAATAAATCGCTGTGTTTATTCACGTTACGCACATCTATCTCTTTCCACATAGTAGTGCTAAGCGGGACGTCAAAGGTGATATCATCTATAGGAACTAAGCTAGGGAACACGTCACACATATACACCAGAAGCATCAACATCTGAATACCAACCGGGTTCGCTATTTCATGCGGACGCAATATGAAACTGCATTTAATCAATTTCCAAGCTAAACAAATCTATTATCAATGCATTGCAATAGACACACACAGTTCACACAAACAGTTCACCTAAAATCAACTGGACTGCGTTGTGAAACACCTTATCCGGTGTGTCAACGCACACGTAAATATTCTTCAAGTTGTACGCTAAATACGGACAAAAGTGCAATGTCACCAACGCAAACACTATACCATCCGCCAAGTCGCTTGTAAAGTTACTGATGGTCCGTGGCTCTAGCACAAAGCCTCTGGGTCGTTTCATGTCCAGATTGGTCATAGCCACGCGGCCACTCTCAAAGATCGTATTCAGCCACAACAACAGAAACTCTTCAGCGGTTATGTTAACCAACAGTGCTTCGTCAAATTCGATGCCGCACACTAGATTGTCGGTGCGGTTTCGCTCCATGACGGTCGACAGAAACAAGCAGCTGAACATCTGGATCAGCATGTCCAGCCAGCACTGTTTGTGGCGCAAGAAGTGATCGGACTCGCTTGCGATGTCTAACGATGGCTTTTGCTTTTCGATTCGGATCTTATGGACGTATATGAAGTAGTCTTTGTAGCAAAGTAAGTATCTGGCAAACACATGCGGTATTTGGGCACCTTGGGCCTTCAGGAATACTATTGCGTTGCGAAACGTTGCGTGGTAATAGTTGATGCGGTCCATTTCGCCCTCTGGAATATCTCTGAAGCGTAATGTTATTAATTGTGTTCTGTAACAATGTGCGGTGTATGTTCATTTACCGATTGATTAAAAACGGCAACACTTCTTGTCCAACGATGTTCTGGAGTATTTTCACAATGGCCATAACTTTCACGTCACCCGGTTGCGGGAGGGTTTTGCTTGTAATGTCCCGGTACGTTCCAGCAAATGATTGCGGAATGAATTTGTAATAGGTGGAGTACAATATTTGTCCGTACACCCACTGTTCGCAAATCTTAACAATCTTATCCATATAAGTGATGAATTCAGGGCAAGATGTGCTTTTATCCGGAAAGTCGGGGTATGTAAGGAATTTAGTATTTTCCATGTAAACAACATCAGGGCACTTGTACATGTATTTCAACAAGACACTATTGCTCGCACATCCTGGAAACGGGACTCAATTTAAACAACCATCCGAATGGAAACGTTTATTAGCTTACCAGCAACGTTGATTTCACAGTACCCGCCGCATTTGCAAGTGATGTGCATTTTGGTTTCAAACGCAATTGGGGTTAACGAAAATAACCGCAACCGAATCGTCATCTCCCAACACAACTGTTCGCTATCGTCCGCTACTGAACTCGAGATAATCATAGCCTTCATCTGATGCACATCATGCTCCAATACAACCTCACAGTCATTCGAATGAAACTCAGCTTTCAAATGAAAGTCATAGCTCAGGCCGAACCCCAATGGCACCGGGTTCAAATAGACCCATTTCGGGCCTGTGAACACTGCGCTCGGGTACTTACCGGCCAATTGCAGATAGTTGAAAACAGTCGCGTCTTTCAAGTCTCTGATATGAATGGGTAAGTAGGTGGCGAAGGTGCCACGTACGCTGGGCAAAAAATGGACGACCAACGTTAATTCGTTCTCCGCTTCCACAGAGAATATCATAAAGTTGTTCTGGACCCTATAGTCAATGTCCGATGTACACTTAAGATCAAAATAAGGGTGTAAATCGTCAATGCCAATGCAGAACTCTGTGGTGTCTTTGGACGTGTTCCGAATTCGAATTTCCTGCGAGGTTACAGAGCGGTAGTTTGTGTTGGGGAAGTATTTGAACTTGAGCAGCGTTTTCGAGAAGCGAAGCGCATGCCTGGTGCTCAGCGTGGACACTGAGAATATGGATATTGCTTTTTCTTGCTGAATTATTTCTATGTGGGGGTCTTTGTACATTCTTAAATCAAAGAAGACACCATATGTGTTTTTTTTTTGTTCTTAGACGCGGGATAAATAGAAATGATGCTTACGGTATGTATTGACTCAAATACGAGTACGGCAATAAACTAGAGAGACTGTCTATGTTACAAGGACCTAGGATGTCGTTGACCACAAACGGCAAGTAAAACTCGTACATGGACACGTCCAGGGGGAAGAAATGAATGTACAACAGTGTCTTTTCACCACTTTCCAACTCTATACATTCGTTGGCCTTTGTCGCTTTGAATAAATGTTTAATTTCCATCGACTTTGCAATCGTGATCTCTGGGAACAATTCTTTGACAAACTTCAAGCAAGCAAACGATTTACCTTTGTTGTAAATTGTAAATGGCAAAATGTCCAACGACCCAGCCGGTACACGTTTCATATTAGTGAACCTCGTCTTTTTATGCGTTGGTTTCATGTCGTACGTCCGGAATACTAAGTTTGGCATGTCAACTTCTCCGGTGATTTGAAAAGACATCTCTGGATGGTGTTGAAACTCAATGTCCACTTTACAATCAAATTTTACAATTGCCTAAAATGTACGCATTACACTATTTAATTTATACATAAATAGCAACATTCACCTTAAAATACACTGCTATCTTAAAATCCAAATCACTCCTACCTCTAATCTTTCCTCCGGCAGGTGTAACTTCAACGCCTGGACACGGATTGGGGTTTTTAACAGTGTACAGAATAGTGTATTGGTTATAATTTCGTAAAGTATTTATTTGATACACTCGTATATTGAGTGGGATATGCGGGAACTGCACTTGCGACGCCAACAGAATAATATTACACTTTTCAACAAACGCGGTGACGTTCAGATGTGTGGTGGATCCTGATTCAGTTCGCACCATCAGTTTGGCTGAAGCCCGTTGGACGAGGTTAACATTGTAAGCAACTTCCGTTGAGATGAAACGATTCGGTGGGATCACGCCGGACAGTGGCTGTACAGAAAAGCAACACGAGGTCGGAATGCTCCAGTAGTATGTCACGTTCGTGTTGAGCAGGTTGTGCAAGTTGACGTACTGGAACGGTTCGGGGTTGGCGTCGTCAAATATGATTTCGTGGCGATCCAATTTGACGCAAGGCAGCACTACGTCCACTAGGAATAGTATTGGTATAAAGTGGAGCTCGTTCAGACAGATGTTCAAGATGGCGTTGAACTTTCCTACTTCCACGGGTTTGAAATGGACCTGGAGCATGCGGTACTCTGCAGGTTTGATGACAAAGTGTTGGGGGAGGTTTGGGAACACGGAATCGTCACCGAAGTCATGTGGCTTCAGGATTACTTTTACGGGGAATGAATTCGAGTTTTCTATCGTCACTTTGTATTTGGTAAAGCTACCAACTATAATCTGAAATGTTTTATTTCTCAATTGGAATATTGTGGAGGAATGTTTGATACAAACAAACCTTATCAGATTTGATAATATGAGGTTTAACATCAATTAGAAACAATTGTATTGGTGTTAAGCTGGAGTAAGTATATCTGATTGATTTAGTTCTTGCCTTTGCCGCAAGATAATTGGAGCGTGGAATAGTTTCTAGTAGCTTGGTAATTGGGTAATCGTCTAGTTCATGCGATATTTTACATGTTTTATTAATACGGCGATACTCTGCGAGGTTATCAATATAATCCAAGTAATACTTGTCATTTTTGAGTTTTCCGCGTAACTCTGCCGAAGTAAGCATGTATTCATCGTGCGTCACAACGATGCGATTCATAGCAGCGAATATAGTTTTACATCTAAAACAATACTAGGTATATGTATAGAAGATAGTTGCAGTAGATAATTGCAGTGCAATAACGTCACCTACTTAACATCTGTCCTCATATAAGGTCGAAGGCTCTGTGGTCTATCATTCGGAAACGCAATGACAGCGTCTCGTACTTTTAGAGCGTTTGTATCGCATTTCAGCATCGCTTGTCTGGGCTTCTTGACCTCGGCGTTGAATGTGATGTTGTCTGTTAGGAAGCCAACTTCATTGGTCACCTCGGGTGTGATGCCGGAGTTGAACTTCGGAATCCCAATGGCCAAACAAGGGTACACGTGCGCGACAACCTCCACTGATATGCTGCCCACTTGGACCAAAGCAGCGTCCTCGGTTTTGGGTTGGTTGTGGTAGTATAAATCAAACTGTATGTACTTGTTGTTGGAGCCAGCGGATTGGGGCGTGAAACGGACTGCAATGTCCACCATTTCCTCGCATTCGAGAACACCCTTGCAGGGTACTGCGTTAATGAAGGCGGTTTTCTTGTATTTAAAATAGATTGGGAGACTGGTGGACTTGTTTAGCAAAGTAAGGCTGCAAGTGGCGGATTTGTTGACTTCGATCGGCTTGAATTGGACCACGGTTGGATACACTTCCACTTCTACCGGTTTCACGACCGCGTACAAGCAGAGCCGTATATATTTGCTCATATTCGGTGGTTGGGGTATGTTTACTAGTTGAATATCTTCTGTATCTTGATATTGTTCATCTATTCGAAAAGAAAACATGTGGAAATCGCATCATCGTTTTCTTCTGATAATTAATACGTGAACTGAATACCATCTGAATGCGCGGAAAATTTGTCTACATCATAAGAATTGCCTCTGTCTTTTTCTTTATCTATCATCTTTGGTTTCCCGACCGATATTGATTCAATGTCCATACATTCCAGTCGACTAACGCGATAAAACAGAAAATATACTTCCTCCTCTTTTCTGTACTCGTTCTTTGGTTCAAAACTAGACATGTGTTAGTGTTATTGCTATTAGTAAATTACCTCCCCACCAGTTGCAACTACCTGATGATAATTCGCTTTTTCTGATCTGGATTCAAGTATCCATCTACAGGATTAATATGAAAACTCGCGTATTTAGGTTCCTTCTTTACAACTGTATCCAGTGCCTGAAAGACTAGACGTTAACTAATTGTGTCATCAATAAGAAACACTTTTTTTGGAATTACTACAAGTTGGTTTTGAAACTCTGGTATGCATATGTACATTGACTTTAGCGTATTGAAATTCAGCACTTCCAGGAACTGAACGCTTTTGCAACCGCCGTAAATTGGTAAGAAATTCATTAGAGTAAAGCTCGACGTATAATCAACCGGGTACTGCAAGCACAGCTTAGGAGTGATGACAGTGACCGAGACAGTGATGCGGAATGGCTTGTAGCATTTGATCCACACTTGTTTCAAGAAAACCCCTTCAGTGAAGCCGATAATGTCGATTTCCACCGTTATTTTACCGCGCGCCGGTATGTAGCCTTTGATAGGTTTCACCGTCAAGCCTAGTTCATTGTCAGCCAAGTCAAACTCGTATTTGGTCGTCTTGTAGCCTTTGTTGACTAGCGTCAATGTTTGGACGTGGATAGCGTTGCCAAAGTTGATGGTACCAAATGTTATGTAACGCGGTATTGAATACACAGAACCAGAAGAGATAAACCTGATGGATGAGACAGTGCGATTAGGGTTTGTTGGTGTAGTTAGTGTGTTAATCTGTAGATAATTCTGTGCTGTTGAAATGATCGGTTGAGACAGATTTAACAGATTAACAAACTGGTAACAGATGGTTTGATTTACGCCATCAAGTGGTAGTTCATGTGGTTGTCGTTGACGAAGATTGGTAATAGTGCTTGCATGACGGTGGTTTGCGTGTAGGTGTACTGGATCCATAGTACGATTTTCAGGCCACAACTGAGGCTGGCTTGAATCAGAGGGTTTTCCAAGTGGAAAGACTGCAACAACGCATAAACTGGCGGCAATTAGCATTCGCTGATGAGAGCGTTTAGTGTTTAGTCTTACGCGGGAACTTGGCATTCCAGTTCGGATAACCACAGGCTTGCTGCCAATGTTCTGAAAGGTGATCTTCTCGCGGTACGTTCGGCCTTCGTAGGCGTTCTTGAGCATCAGCTGCTTGGGCATGATTCGCACCCCGTAATACTCCATGTAATCGGAATGGTGATTACTGTCGTCGAGACTGCTGTCGGACAAATCCAAAGGTTCTAATTCTATATCTTGCATTTATAATTTTGATTGGGATGGCCCTTTTTTTTTGAACAACGGCTTTAAAATCGCGTAATCAAAATTAATTTTGATGTTTTAATATTTTCAAAGTGACACTGTCTTTTTTTGTTATATCAATTTTCCACAGCACACTCTCTCGCACACACACACACACACATAGGTACAAAGAAATTGGTGCATATATGTAGATAATATTTTTGTTACTAGATATAGAAAAAGTCATCCACTGGTACATACATACATACATACATACATGTGGATAGGGGCGTCGCGGCGCTAGCAGCGAACAGACTTTACAATCAATCATCAACCATGGGGGGTGCGCTACATTTCTTCCCTCTTCACCCCGTGCTTCATCCCGCTGGCGCTGCAGGCTCCACTGATGGGAAATGATTAATGAGACCAGAATCAACATGGCTTCACGGACAAACGTGATATAAAAGACAGAGGGTACACAAAACACTCCAACACACACACACACATACATAAAGACGTCATTGCGTGCCTCCTTGTCAGATTGGACGCACTGCTTCCAATTCATTCCCGGAGTCACCGGACTTGAGTTATTCGTTGTTCAATTGAAAATATTTGATGCATTTTAATCAAAATTATCGTTAATAATGTTGGATTTGTTGTTGTTGTTGTTGTAAAGATTAAGATTAATATTGAAATAACTTTCTTTTCTCACGTTCATTTCGTGTTGGAAGAAATACATAGATGTAATTAGTATTTAAGACATTACGAAGAAAGTTATTTGATGCATATACGTACTACTACTAAAGGTGCTTATTACCTACATGAATTACGGCTGCTGCTGCAGAGGAATAAAATGTATTGCATTTTCTAAATATTAGAAGTGGATAATATATGAAATAATTAACGTACACGGATGCCAACTGGAGCGATGAAAAAACTAAATTAATATTAATAATAGTATTGATGCTTGTACCCCTATGTTATGATTTGTGAGTATGGAAAATAACCGCGGGGGTTCCCCTAAAAAGTTAATTTTATAGCCTCTCCTATCCTATCATATAGATACACTTGAAATTAAATATACGGGGGCCAAATTATATACCTAGTATGTATGTACCTATGTACATACATATAACGACTTACGCTTCAAATGTCAACTCGGTTCAATGCAATTCACACGAATTCAAGATATTCTATTAAAATAAATCAACAATTCAAAGTTAACCTTGTAAACAAATAATAATGTGCTAATAAGACAATCATTCTTATTACTAATATAAGCATTCTCTTTACAAGCAAATTGACACCTCCAATGCTTCCAGCTCAGGCCTATTGTTAACTAGCTATACTCTGTTTAAGATGTTTTTTATTTCGTTTATTTATATTACACATATGGTTTAATAATTAAACGCTTAAATTGTATTATATTTATACAATAATACACTTTTGCGGTGTGTGTGTGTGTGTTTATAATGAATGCATAAATAACGATTTCAAGGGCGTCAGGCAACTACATTGATGGTAACTTTCATTCGTAGATAGATAGATAGATCGACCAGTGGAAGCGAATAAAGTAATAATAATAATAATACATAATACGTATCTACCCACCACACAATATAACCAAGCATGGCAACCTTGGATTACTTGTTAGAATTTTGTTGATAATTATGTCTTATTATCTGTAAAAATCTCTAAGTGCAAGGACTTGTACTTTTTATTTCTATACCTAACGTTGTCATAACTGTACATTTCATTTTTGTATAAACAATTCCTTTTTTTATATATATATAGTATATATATATATATATATATATATATATATATATATATATATATATGAATAGGTATATAGTATGCATATGCACACACATACACATACAGTTTGTAATGAAGGTGGGAAGAGGGGATTGAATGTATACGCTGCTGTAATGATGGCACCCGAGGGGCCGTACAGCATCACTTTACTCTCGAGACACCGAGCCTAATTTTATTATCGTCCCGTACGGTTTGTTGTCCCCTGCGACCTGATTAAACACTTAGCCAACCGATTACACATACATACACGTATGTCGATGAATCGGAATCAGTCAAACCTCGAACTTAAACCAACAAGGACGTAAATATTGCGCGATTATTTGATTCGTTTCGATTCAATTCAATAAACAACAGCGACGGAAATCGGTAATGAACTTGGGCGTTAAACCATTACTAATCAGACCTCAAAGTCATGATTGTAAAACATTACCACATACATACATACATACATACATGTAGATTCTTAATCGAGGTTACTTAAAATCCACCTACAATTTATAAATGTACGTATTGTATAAACATACGTACATACAAACGAATTTAATCAAAGACGTCTTTGCACAAAGAAATGAAAAGAAACAGCCGTCGGCGGTGGCAACGTAAGAAAAATGATTCCTCTGTGGTCGATCAAACGAAACATCTCATACATACGCCTGTGGAATATCAAAATCATACGCTTAGGGCGGCGTAATTTTTAATTATTAAATTTAATACTACATGACAAAAGCAAGGCGTGCGCCACTATCTATATATGTATCTATCTACCATGGGACACACACCAAGCAGTTGGTTGCTTTGTGCATTGCTACTTTCCTGCTTGCTTCACACACACACACAGACATGTTTCTAACCATTCCCTGTCTGTCTGTGTGTCTGTGTGTGCTTGCTTGCTTGCTTGTAGCAATTGAATTAATGGTGACATTTTACAGAGAGTTTGGTTGCAGGACTTGTCCTGCCCCAGGAGACCGAAGCGCCCTCTCCAATTGACGATTGTCGACGCGAGGGTGTAGCTGCACTCGATTTCACCAACAATATTTTATTATTATTTGATAAATAAATAAATATGCCTATATAATATTTATATATAGTAAGATTTCATAATCTGAACAAAAATTTGGCAAGCGTCCTGTATAGACATAGATGCACCATATGTGCGCCACTGGTGTGGTGGAACGTCGATTTAATTACAGAAAAACGCTGAAACGAACCGTATGACATAGCAGCCGTTAGAATATGTATGTATGTATGTGTGACCGCAGCGCCGAGCCGCGTCGCACACGGAGGATTCGCCATTTCTATCGATTCGATCCTTTTTTATTCTTTCTGGCTTTTCAGGGATTTCTTTCAACAGATATACTTACTGAATGAAGAAGGCTCTGTACTGTGTAATACTGTACTGTTGTATGTATGTATGTTGGAAACAGGAGGAAATGTGGGGAACCGCGTTGCCCTGACGACGGTACCGCTCCCAAGCCCCTGGATAGCCGCAACCACACCCAGCATACACACACACACACACACACACAAAGGCAGAAAATATACTCAAAATGTTTCGACGCTATATTAGGAGGAATTAATATACCGGCTATAAAACGGCACCTTTTGGGCACCCATCCAAATACCTATAGCGAATATATTCATGGTTTTAATAAAAGACATAAAATCGATCAATCACATAAGCCCTTTTGCGTATACGCGGTCAATTTAAAAATAACTATACCTAAATAAAACCAAACCATTAGGATGATGAGATGGTTTTATCACAATCACATTTTGTCTATTGTTTGCGTGTACATATTAACATACGTACATGTGCGTGTTATACAATTCTACCTTTAGATATACATACATGCATATATGTATGTATGTGTTAATCATATAAATAACAACACTATTTGCTAATTAATAGGTATATATATATATATATATATATATATATATATATATATATATATATATATATATATATATATATATATATATATATATATATATATATATATATATATATATATATATATATATGTATATATATATATATATATATATATATATATATATATATATATATATATATATATATATATGTATATATATATATATATATATATATATATATATATATATATATATATATATATATATATATATATATATATATGTATATATATATATTTAGAAAACCTATAAATATTATTGCACCTTTAATAATTTTAAACGAATATTTCCATTAAAAGCACAAATTTCGTAATCGCAATTCATAATACTTTATATACCTACCTACCTACAGTAATTAAATTACTATTCAGGAATTTATTATAAATAAACATAAATACTTGTATTAGTTTATAAATAAATTGATAAATTTCCTTTCGAAATCTAAAATAATATATAATTTTGATGGAAGCGTCGTTTTGTAGCGCACGAGGGGCGGCACCGAGAGGCGTCCCGGCGCCGACGCTGTTCATGCATTGTGACGTCACGCGACGCCGTGATAATAAAGAGTGATGTTCAATAATGGCGTCGGTGTACATACGGTGCGAGCAAGGGAAGGGTGCGGAAGAGGGTGCGTAGAGGCGAACGACGAGTAATTTCAGAACCGGCTGGATTCTTCTTATTGTGCCCTAACCGGGAACCGAATGAATCCCGATCCGGACCGCCACAATAAAATATTAATCTATAGTTTATTGTTAATAATACAAAATGGCAATTAGTCTTTATTGTATTAGTGTGATGTGAATTGTGATTTGCTGTGCACATATGTTTAAATGTTGCACAATTGTTTGGAAAAGCCGACGACGGAAAATACCAAAAACAAGATCGAAATAACGAATTGAAAAAACCCCCAACGGTAAATTCGCTGTTCATTTGCATAGCAGTCAACAAGTACCTATACCTAATATAAGTATTAATAAATAATAATAAAATAAATCAAATCGACACATCGAGGTCGAAAAAGCCGACGGAAACAACGCCACCGTATTAATAGTGATTTAAATTAAATTATATATATATATACGCGCACTTCTAAGCTATGACGCCAAGGTACATTCAAAGTGGCTTGATTCACGTGTGTATTAGTGATGATAACACTGATAAGTGATAAAAGTAGTATTGTCGAGTTATCGCAGTATCTCGGTTGGAACCATACGAAAGTGATATGCATCGATAGTGCATTAGAAACGAAAGAAGAAAGAAATCACAGTTTGTGTGTGTGTTGAGTGTGTGTTGTGTATGTGTTTGTTGTGTGTGTTGTGTTGTGTTGTGTTATGTTATGTCGCTGTTAGAACAATCGCGATCGGTGCTTGTAGGGCACCACTTGCCGGCAAACGGGCCGCAAGCGACGCAGTTGTTGCCGCCACATCCGTTGGACAACGCGCCCCCAAACCCCGATGTGCTGCTGGCGTTGCTGGCGAGGAATAAGGCGCTCGAAGGTATGTTTCGGCGACGGTGCCCGGCGGTGGTACTGAACACTGGCTGACCACTGACCACGTTTATATACACCTAGTATAGGGCGTCCAGTGTTTTGCCAGATGGCGTTAATTTAATAAGATTTTTGCTATTTTTCGCTTTTGATAATTGCTTTCAGAACTTGTTACCTCTAATGGACATACGTTTTAAACCTTTTGTGCTATATATATATATATACCTAACAGTGGTTCTAACCATAATATAATATCATATATTACAACGTGCCCTTATTATTTTAGGATTTAAATATAAATAATACGTGACACAAATGAAGCATGAATAGAATCGTTATGTAAATATAGTTTTATTGTTGTTTTAAATCATATTTGAAAGCAAATAATAGTCGGCGCCAAACAAACACTTGAAACATCTTATATAAATGACTTCAAGTAGCGTATCACTATCTAGAGACATTATTAAGTAATCGCTATCATTTAAAAGATCTTTTCATCAGCTACCGCGACGATATACATACATACGTATTTAAGTGGGCAGATTTTGATTTTCAATCACAGATATAATCCAAATACTTAACATTTTATTGTCTGTCTGACTATCTATTAAAATAAATAATGTTGGCCACTATAACAACAAGTAGCTACCTATCGATATATATATATATATATATATATATATATATATATATATATATATATATATATATATATATATATATATATATATATATATTTAGTATAGTCTAGATACGTAAGCAACAATCTTACGTCATTTCGTAACTAAAACCTGCTAAAAACTTATCAACATGAAATTTCCTGCTGGCTAAAAAACTATTGACAATTAAATGAAAAGTAGTTATCAAAATATATTTCAAATAAATAAATTGCCATAGAATATTAATTTAATTTAAAAAATTATTATTTTGTCCAGTTTCACGACCTAATATAAAAGATTAACATTTGTTTAAACTTATAAGTTGGTCATTTGTATATATTTGTTATGTTTACATATACTTTAGTATAACGTTGTTTATTTCGTTTAACGTTTGTTATTTAATTGTAGTTCAGTTATACGGTTATTTAAAAAAAAACCTATAAATGAATTGTAAAATATATATATATATATATATATATATATATATATATATATATATATATATATATTTATTTATTCTATAGTAGTGTAATTGTACAA
Source organism: Nebria ingens riversi (assembly GCA_018344505.1). Taxonomy (NCBI): domain Eukaryota; kingdom Metazoa; phylum Arthropoda; class Insecta; order Coleoptera; family Carabidae; genus Nebria; species Nebria ingens. The sequence continues at coordinate 217,066 of JADQWA010000115.1, read as the reverse complement.
TTTCAATCTAGTTACTTTAGAGTGTGACGTAAGGTTGTTGCCTTGTGTAATACTCGAAGTATAACAATAAAATAAACAATAGAAACGGCCCTAGAAGTTCGATATGTTTCAAGTAGGTCGTTTGATATTTTAAGCAACCCTACAGCTATGGTTTAGTATGTATGTACAATACACAAAGCGTAGAGTGCGTTTGTTAGTAGTACTTATTAGTAAGTACTATTCAAGAGTACTAGCACTAAGTAGCATGCTAAGCTTTTGTTGTGTTGACGCGTTATTTCGTTAATATAACTTTGATTAATGAACAAAATGTGTCTTTTGACTAATATAGAAATGTATTTAGTTATTTTTGTGTCGATGTGTGTGTGTATGTCGATATAAAATAGCGAGTAGAAAGATTAAAGTAGATTCTCGATGATTTCCCATGTGAGCGGGCGAAAGCTTTGACTCGTGCTGCTGCAGTGGTGGTAACCAGAAACCGCCCCTTTCTACTTGGTGGTGGCACGTGGCGACCGCCTTTTTGACACGCGTATAGAGGTACCGAAAAACGAAAGTAAACAGTCGACCGACCGAATTCAATTTTCTTTCAGTGACGGCGCACTTTTTTATATATTACTAACCATATCGCACATTCATTGCTAATAGGATTTTTTTTCTTTCTTTCTTTCTTTAATAAACTACTCAATACACATTCTCTAACTATTATTTAAAATAGCTACAAGGTGATATATGTATGTATGAAAGTAGTTATATAAAAAGAATAAATAATATAATTGCATTGTGCAGCGTTTAATAAAAATCTCCGACACTGGTTTCGTCAATTCACAAAAATATGACATAGACAGTAGATAATTATAAGGCTTGCAACACAGTAACATCACAGATTATCAAATATAGGGTGTGTGTGTGTGTGCTTTTTAGGGGATAATTTCCTTCCTTACATACATACATATACTATATGAGTGTGTAACAAGTTTTAAATAGATGGGTGGCATTGTTGTCCTCTCTATAATCAGTATAAATGCAATTCTAATAACTATACCCTAATACCAAAACGAAATTTAATATTTTTGTTGGCACATCGCCTATTGTATTATCCTACTAACAGATACTCGTGGGAACTTGTTACTTTTTTATATGTTTAAGAAAGAAACAAATAATCAATGTTGCGGTTATATACAATCATATTTTATACTTATATTTATAATAATAGTTTTCATAAATATTGACCACACACACACACAAACATATGTACATATATTTTGTATCAAAAGCGCCATCAATATACATATGTATGTATGTATGTATGTAATAAATAAAAACATAGGTAAATGAATAAATCATTGTCAACACGGATACACTTGAATTAGATTAAATAATACCATAAGCGAGACATATGCTGAAAAGATTGACGGTAGCGCACCGGAAACGCATTGTCTAAACCGGAAACGACGCACTGGTTTGAACGGCGTAACCGTTTACGACGACGACACATCAAGTGTTTGACTCAATTGTATTGGCCACGCGGCCGGACATTGTCCATTTGTACTACCTATATTCACACCGTATGCCATCCCTGATGTCACATTACACACACACACACATACATCGTGTGTTATTTTTATTAATTATTAAACCCAAAAAAAAAACACATTTTTTCAACAGTATGTCTTTTAGTTTTAATAAACACCGAAGAATTCCCCGTAATTATACATCGATTATCATTTAGAAATAGCCATAAAAGTATGTGTTTTTTGTTTCAAATGGTATATAACAAAGTTTAGTTTGTGGTTTACTAGGTATAGTAAAAAATATTAATATCAATTATTTTTTAAACTGTGTACGCTTCTGGGAAATTTTCTATCAATATTTATAGATTCTAAATGTTTTTTTTTATGTATGTATGTATATATGTATGTAAAATGATGTCATACACTATTGGGTATTAGGTAAATAAAATAAGCCTACCTATATATACTTACGTACATATATATATAAACACTGTTAGAATATTATAAAATGAAAAATGAAAGATGGACATCAGTAGGATGAATCACGATTCACGATAGATGTGGTGGCAGATGTATGCGATATCGGTGTATTAGCCAGCATGCACTAGCACGCGATACGTACTACATAGTACGTATGAAATTAGGTGAATTTAACGGGAGCAGTTATTAGATAGACGACGCGGCGCACCCCCGCGGTTAGGCTTGGCTTGGTCATCGCAGACCAGAAGCGAAAAGCCAGCTGTTACAAATCTACTCGTACATACATAGATTTTATTACAGATTACTACTACATCTATACATACATATGCGGGTATTTGTTAATATATTTTTAAAAATGTTTGAGGATTGAGGAAATAAAACCTACACATCTAGTTTTTATTGGAGCAATAATCTTAATTGGGATTATGAAATAGTTTTTGTTTAGCTTTTAAATTTTATTCTATACCATAGCATAGCACTGTCCTCAAGGTTAAGTATCACAAAAAAAGAATGATTCGTGCATATATAATTAAGAAATTCCCAGAAATAGTAGATTAATCAGCGTGATTTTATGCGTATCTACCTAAATATATATATATATATATATATATATATATATATATATATATATATATATATATATATATACATATTTTATTTGTTAGATAATCAAAACGTTAAAGTCTTTAAATTGCATATGTATCTAGGCAACAATCGAAGCATAAGAAATAAAAGCAAGTTGTAAACATTGGTTGGCTGGTTGTATTGTGTAATAGTTAAACAAAGGGAATGGAGCTTTAGTGTGCATCGGTTTATGGAAGCGTGAATTATGAAAAATAAGGGTTTGTATGTACATACAGTGAAACGTAAATTATACAACAGACCTATAAGCTATGTGTATGTGTTCGTGCTGTGATGCTATAACAACCACAGCAGCAGCAGCAGTAGTAGGCAGTGGTGGATCAAACAAAGGATCAATGGTTAGGAATCACGATCATATACGAGTGAGTACATGTTTGCAAAAAAGAAAACCCTAGAGATTCTCTCTGAGTAAATATGCTTACCAATAACCGCACTACAAATTAAAAACATACACACTCATTTATTAAAATTTATTATATACACATGTATGTATGTATGTATGTAGGCACATATGTACATACATACCTACTCGGGGATGTGGTCGTTGTGCTAATATTTAAACTGTGCTATGTTTGCATCATTTCGCTTTTAAACAAATCAATCGAAAGGAATTACTTGTATTTCTTTGTATGTCTACGTATTTCTTTTTAACAAGTATAGAAGCAACATCAGGGTTGAAGCTCGCTTTTATTGTTTATTTACAGGGGTTAATATTCATGGTTTCTCCGGCAAAACGAGTGAAATTCATTAGTGACAAGGGAACAAATATCTTTATTTCTATTTCTGTTCATGTGTGTGTGTGTGTTTGTGAAATGTAAAAGGGTGAGTATCAAAGGGACTTTTAGCTTTAGTGTAGTGCGTACCTAGTGACATTAGCACCAGTCTCAATAGTATAAGGATCACCAGATGGCACTCGTATATATATATATATATTACTACTACTATGTAGTAGGTAGGTACTATTGTTTGTATGTATTGTGCGTACACACAATAACGCTATGATGACTTTATCTGATCAAACAAGTGTACTTTATAAAATGATTTACGCATGAATCTTACAGATTGTAAAATCAAAGTAGGTATGTACGTATGTACGTACATAATAAAATATTGATGCTGTAGTTAAAGTGTGTTTATTAAAGATTGACCTCTCGTTGACCTGTTGTGATTGCCTCTAATGAATATGGCCTAGGTGGGTACTTAAGGGAGGGTAATGTTACCAAAGCACTTGGGGCTAATAACGTGCACACCTGATGCGTTCCATAAACTCAACTTTTACTTTGAATATTTCGTTTTTTAATCATGTAGTATCTATCCATCAGACGAGACACACAGGCACACACACACACACACACACACACCACCCCTTATTCCAAAAACAGAAAACTTATTTCAACAATAGAAATTCATTTCCAAACAAGAATTGTATATGATGATTGAAACCGTACATACATACATACATAACGTGTATAATAAAGCTTCACATCACCCTCATTCTAGACTGAAATGTACGTATGTAGCTGATTGTATTTTACACTTGAATATATTGCATATTACAGTATTTGTTATTAACAAATTATTATTGATTAGAAATAAATCAAACACACATAGAAGCGCAAAGTAATGAAAGTATCTACTAATAAATTCAATGTGATGGGAGAACATACGTATGTATGCACATAAATGTGCACTAACTTAATTTTAAAGTTAAGACACGTCCCAGAAGGTTTTGGGAAAATCATTGCCAACGCCGCGCCAAGCCAAGCCAACTCTTGTAACTTATCACCAACTTTGATTACATATACGATACACACACACACACACACACACACACATTCATTCATTCATTCATCTAATCTAACTTAGGTACCTAGATGAATTTTCATTTAAACAATAGTATAAATGTTAGTTTTGTTTGTTTTAAATCATTGACCATTAGAGGACGATTGGAAAATCTTAAAGCCTTCTAACAAACATATAACATGAGAGAGAGAGAGAGAGAGAGAATTTGGTATTAATCTAACAGAGTGCCCTGATGTGAGTTCACCCTTATTGTCTTGCGCACAATGAAGTTATGTCACCCTTGTATTTAGTCACGATTGAGCTGCGATTCTCAAACTTTTACCTAAATACATACATACATACACACATATCGATTTTCAACTTTTACTAAAAATCCTAATGAAACCTTATAAATATAGAAAAATTGATCCTGATCCTGATCAAGATGAGATACATAGATATTTTCAATAGAACTTGTAAGGGATGCGCATCAGTTGTTGATGGTGTAAGTAACCATCATCCGCATTTGACTGGTTTCCGTGACACACGCTATATATATATACTTGACCATCTGACATTCTCGCCCTTTACTTTACATGCTCACAAACCATATAAACTAATGATCAAAGATATAACTACAAAAAAAAAACATCATTCAAGTCGAAAATATCCAAATGACATAAATATGTATGTATGTAGGTACACTTTTTACGAGGACGCCCTTTTCCTTTTAGTTGTATTAAAATAGATAATATCACTTTCGAAAACGATATTTTAACAAAAATATATACATACATACATTTGTCTATATGTATTTAAAAGTTAAAACACACACACACATACATCATACATACATACATATATATGCATACATACATACATCCATATATACATACATACATACATACATACATACATACATACATATAGATAGATAGATAATGATAGAAGGCGTATTTCATATTATACATAGTATATAGGAAGTCACGTGTGGTTCATTTGTTTGGCAACCAACAAAAGATACTTTTGTGATAAATGTTAAACTCCAATTGAAGTAGTATAATGAATGCACAAATACGATCGCATTTATTTGTGTGTGTGTGTGTGTGACGCGTGCCAAATCCACTCACAGAAGATTACTATCGCACACGCGCACTTGATCATCGTGACCAAAGATCTGATTGACAGATTTTCACTCAAACTATGTATAAAGTCTACTAACTAATATGTACTACATTAGAATTACAAAACAGACAGCTATTCCTTATAGATTTAAGCAATTTTCGTTCTTTGAATAAAATATTTGGTGGAGGTGCCCGAATATTACAAAATTGGTCTTGTAATATTTATAAATAATCAACAAATTAATAAAATTGTCAATTGTTATTTGTTTCATAGAGATCTACATATGTATATGTATAGCTATAAAGCTAAAATATATTATTTTAGACATACATATGTATGTCCAGAAGTGGAATATTTTATAATATCCATAGATAATAATATTTTGTATATAGGTATATAATATGATGAATAAACTATGTATGTATGTCTGTATGAGTGGGCGGGTGGGTGGCTTGTGTTTGGTTGATTAGTGGTTTGGTGTTATTGTTGTATGTAACCACTTTGGGGGTGGCGACAGTCGGGACAGAACGTTTTAGATTTATTAATTTTAATATTAATATAGGTACACATATGTACATACATACATACGAGTACATACATACATATGCTTGCTACTGACCATTACAATATTATTCTATACATATACTGTATGTATGTATGTATGTATGTATGTATGTATATATCTTGTGTCCTAATTACAAATATTATTCATACACTATAAAATATATGAGGTAAATTTATATTTTAATTATAAAAACCACCACTATTTAACGTATATGTATGGATTGTATGTATGTATGTAAAAATATCACAAAATAGAAGTAATAAACTTTATAAAATTGTTTGAGAAACCAGAAGTATAGAATCAGCAAAGCATCGTATTTGATGTGAAAATCAATTCATATACATGTATGTATGTATGTATGAATATAGGTACCATCATCTAAAGGTGTACACTGCATTACATTGCTTTAGTGGCCGCACGTTTTTTGCATTAGTTCTGGTTCCTGTATAACTTTTAGATCCCACACTGAATTCAACGGAAACATATATTATATTGTATGTATGTATGTATGTATGTATACACGTATATGCAGTATAAGGTACTACATACATACATACATACATAAATAATGGATCAAAAAGTCAATTGTGTCTGTGTTGGCATCAGGTGATTGATTAAGTTTCACATAAGTGTGTGTGTGTATCACACCCAGCACGGAAGTGATGCATTATGACCATTTTTGGGACGGCCGAGTACGCAAGGTGACATCGCCAATTCAAGCGTATCTCTCTTGAGAACATATTCTAATCGCTAGTACTATATTATATTCTCACATTTCGTTTATTTATATATTTATGCAGCGGATCTTTATTATTCATATTATTATTATTCGCGAAACTATTCAATTAATTCAATTATGAATGGAAATTAATTAATAAAGTATACCTATTAATGTATTATTCAAAATGTTAATTTTAAATCAAAGGTATATGTGGGTACCTACCTATACGTACATTTATCACCTTTCCCCCAATGATCAAACCATAAAGGTTTTTTACACGTTTAATAACGAAAAAAAGAACAATTACTACTTGTGAATGTCAATGTTTAAGCGTCAAGGTCACGGGCAAAAAACCGCTAATATAGGTAAGTAGGTATGTTGAGAAGTACTCAGCCATGACAGACCATTTTTTTATCGGGAAATAAATCGTATTATTGCGTAAATATATATATATATATATATATATATATATATATATATATATATATATATATATATATGCATCATATTTATTTATTTACACCTGCTTTATTCGCTGTAAATAACTATTTGGTACCTGTCTACAGATTTATTCTAATTTAAAACAATTATTAGACGCGCAAACGTGTGGCTTATATAATTCACGCAATAATATTACCATCATTTCACATCGTAATTATTAATTGGTCACATATTTAAATAATTAAAAACATGTTTATTCACTTGTGGGAAGGTTATTTAGGAAATATGTTTAACAATCAATCGAACATTTGTTCATACCTAATATGTAGATATATAAAATAATTCATAAACTAAGTCTGTATCACATTAGGGTAAAGTCAGTATAGCCATTAGAATAAATAGGGTTAAAAGCATTGGCCGCAACCTTATGAATAAATAAACGATTGACACCAAAACGTTTAGCACTCACAACAGAGCATTTTATATGTTTAAACCAGTGGCACACTATACATACATACATAAGTATAGCTTTTATCCACAAAGTAACAAAATGTCTATTATATTTCCTTAAATTCAAAGTAATTCATTGTATCCTATATATATATATATATATATATATATATATATATATATATATACCTACTATATTAAGACCAATTTTAAATGTATGAATTCGATATGAATAAGAATAAGTGCGCCACTGATAAGTGTGTGCCAAGGGACATTTAGTAAATGGGACCAGGATTAAGCAAAGTGTCACCCTCGGCTTAGCTTTGACTCAACGCGGTCTCTTTCTCTGTATATATGTATCGTATGTATGTATAGAATAGTACATGCTTAGTGCAACCAATTCAATTATCACGCTGGATTAGCGGCCAATCTGGCATCGTTTGCTGATATTGTACCACCAGGAACTAATTTTGTGTTTACGACCTATAATATTTATGATATTTCAACAATCACCAATGATTAACGCAAAATGGACTAAAGTTTTTATCAATTGAAATAAATAAATGGTGTTACCACCCTTATATATATATATATATATATATATATATATATATATATATATATATATATATATATATATATATGACAAATAACTTGTTGCGAATGATATATTCTCAAGTTGTTCCCTAATTGAATCTAATCGAATGACGCATAGTTAGATGATGACGCAGCGCGTACGTAATTAGATGAATCTCTATATAGCACATCAGTTGTTGTTTACGAAAACATACTTATATAATAGCGAGCGATAGCGATGGCGATTCGGAATAGCTTGAACCGCGCTATGCGCAGACGAAACAAACAACATGTAGTCTATTGCGCACATCAAGGTTGCGGCTCTTTAGCAATTGCGAACCTATTCATATATGTAAATGTTGCAGTGTGAGTAATCAAAACACTTTATAGTATTAGTACATACATACGTATGTATATCAGATACAAGTTGGCACTTGTCCACACACTATTAAATTAGGGGATGAAAAAATGCCACCCCCCGCGCGCGCGCGCACGGGGCGCAAATTATCAACAGATGGTACATTTTTCTGTGCCATTTGCCCATTAAAACATTAATCCCGTGACTGAACGGAACGAACCCCTTTGTTAAGTGCCACTGTATATTTATGATGGTCTTGTGGTGAACAACAGTGAAAAAAAAAAATATATATATATATATATATATATATATATATATATTTGTATGTATATACATTCACTTGTCAATAAATATATTATTACGATTCACTTGACGCAATAAATATCTCAATAAATCAATTTAAATTACTATCATTTATATACATTGCATACGCTAACACAGTATGTTGATGAAAAGCTTTTATAATTTTTTTTTATAAAAGTTATTTCAATAGTTAATAAGGCGAGCTGGTAACATTAGTGCTTGCAGACAATTTATTAAAAATATGTTTATATATTCAAACACAAATACAGTTTTTAATCAATACTTATAGCAAGCTGGACGAATTGGTGCTAGCATTGTTGTTTGATTAAACATTTCCGAAAGAAAAGAAGAAAAAAAGTGTATTGAAACATATATATATATATATACTCTCTCTGTCTGTCTGTCTCTCTGTATATTTGAAACAGGCATATAAACGTCACACAGAGATTCGTTTTAAAACCCGTTCGCAAATAAAAGAGGGGCGCAACCCCTGAATAGGCCACCCCGGGTGGGGTGAGGTGAAACCGGAAAGGGCGTGCCGGGCACATTTCATGTAAAATTTCCACCAACCGAGGTACGCCCTTCGTAAAAACGGAAGCTTGCCACCAATAAGGGCACATGCAATGGGCGTACCCCGTCAATAATTTCGTTCCGGCGCGTAGGGACTTTTGAATTTCGCCCCAGTATAATGTGATGAGTGTTTGGGTCTAGTCTATAATATTAGTTTAAATTTATTATTCCATTTATTATTGTTTTCATTTTGTCTATTATATTATATTGTTAATTTATTGTTATCGAAAATGATTATGCAGTGCAAGGATGATAAGGAGGCTGTTGATATAAAAATGATTTTACGAGTGCCCCCTATTTCGCTGGATTCGATACCCGAAGTGTTTTATTGTACGTGATGCGTTTTTGTTTTGTGTTGCTGTATTACAACCTAACAAACATTGTTGAGGTGTGTTCTTGTTGTTGTTGCAGCTACAATACCAAAATGCGGCGGCTGCCATGAGTTTATCTTGGACAGATTCATCCTAAAAGTGTCCGACAGAACATGGCATGCCAAGTGTCTTCAGTGCAGTGATTGCCGGATACAGTTGTCCGATAAATGTTTTGCCCGAAATGGACAATTGTTTTGCAAAGATGATTTTTTCAAGTAAGTATCTTTTTCATTATGAATTCAAACACAAATCACAATTATTTACACAAACAACGCTATAATGACAATACTCAATGACTTGCATTACACCTATGAACTACAGTCACCTGACTATTCATCGCAAACACAAAGTCACCGTCGGATACTATAATGTTCAATATACAAGGACGATGTATCGTATGTGATACACATTTCGTATGACTACAATTAGTATATACATATTTTCCTATGTCCCGTGCTGTGGGTGCAGACGATTCGGCACCAAATGCGCAGGCTGCGACCAAGGCATCCCGCCGACGCAAGTGGTCCGTCGGGCCCAAGACAACGTGTACCACCTGCAGTGTTTCGCCTGCGTCATGTGCGCCCGTCAACTAAACACCGGCGACGAATTCTATCTGATGGAAGACCGCAAGTTGGTCTGCAAGCCCGACTACGAAGCCGCCAAATCGAAAGGTATACCGAGCCATCGCAATAGTGTGACGCAAGCTCGACATCGCTATTAAATAATAAGGTGAAATTGTAGATGGTGCCTGTCTGGACGGTGACCAGCCGAACAAGCGACCACGGACGACCATAACAGCGAAGCAATTGGAAACGCTGAAAAGCGCCTACAACAACAGTCCGAAGCCCGCGCGACATGTGCGCGAACAACTTAGCCAAGATACAGGCTTAGACATGAGGGTAGTGCAAGTGTGGTTCCAAAACCGGCGAGCGAAAGAGAAACGCTTGAAGAAAGACGCCGGACGCACAAGGTGGAGCCAGTACTTCCGGTCCATGAAGGGCGGATCGTCACCGAGGCACGACAAACTCCTGGACAAGGATGAGCTTAAAGTCGACCTTGATTCAAGCTTTAGTCATCACGGTATGTTGTTTTGAAAACGTGATTTTGTTCATATTTAAAAATACATTTTACGCTTTTTCCCAGACCTAAGTGACGACAGTTACGGAACCGTGGTAAACCTAGGCATGGACCAAGACGGGTCGTCGCCCCACAGCGGCGTGGGGCGCCCCACTTCTTACCTACATGGTGGGGCCACATCGCCCCCCTACCTAACTGGCCATTCCCCACCCCACGGTCACGAGCCGTTTCACTATCAGGATCAACTATCCGTTTACACACCTCTAGGTATGTATGCATATATACATATTACTATATATGGGTTAGTGTTTACACAAGTCTTATGAAATTACAACAAATTAACAAGCAACTGATGATTTCTCTGTACCTTATAATCTCTCGTACATGCATTGATCCCTGGATCACCAATTCTCGATCACTAATCACTTGAAAGTCAATATAAATCAATAAATGTCACACACACAAAAACACTTTTAGACACTGGGCCGCCATCTTAAAACTACTACCCTACTACCAGTGGCGTCACGCTTGGGTTTTCGCTAGCGTAAATAACTATATACTAATAGAGTTTTGTTGTCATATATGTAGGTCAAGTACCGCCACCAGGTCTAGTCCACAGTCACGGTTTACCACCTGGTGCTGAAACAGACTTGAGCAACGATTCCAGCCCACCTCCACACGGCTACCCGGACTTTCCGCCCAGTCCGGACTCGTGGCTCGGTGAAGGGTCGGCTAGTCACTACTGACTGCACGTTAACATTTTATTTATTACAAAAGTCACACAGAAATAGTGTCAACTGCATCACTGCTGATACACAGAACAATTAGTTATAGAATATATTTATTTATTACGTATTTATATACATCTGTAAAATATTTTTATTCATTGCTTGTGAAGAGCTAGTGTACTAATATGTATAGGTTTTATTTGTATAACGTCTGTCTGTTTGTTTGTCTGTCTATCCGACTGTATGTGTGTGTGTGTGTGTGTGTCGGTTCGCCTATTTTGTTCAGAGATAATATCAAATTAATAATAAAGCTCCGAACAAACTAAGCAACTTCAAACACAGGATGATAGTATTTGCTCTAGTCAAAACATGAATCTATGAATTGTGTCCGTTTACAATACAAATCTAGTCGTCGGTATAAATTGCGTATTTTACTAACTGCCTGCTACGTCACTGGATGAACCAGCGCATAGCGAATAGTGTTTCACACATATTCAACATTTATACCAATTGTAATTAAAACTTAATCGTTTTTCGACTGTTTACATGTTTCGCCTACTGGATTTTTTGTGCCAAATTATATAGTCACTTTTACATAATCCAGAAGGTTCTTCTCAGGTATTACCATACCTAAAAATACCCATATATGAAAAGTTGCGAGAAAAAAATCGTCGTGTTAAAGCTCTGTGGTTGTAACGCCCCAATACTGGTTCATCCGATCCAAATCCATTGAATCATTTAACCCCCTCTCCTGCATAACCGCGAAATCATACTCCAAATTATACGGCATCAACCGTTGCAAGCTCCCGAAATATGCGGCGTGTGGCCCTCCAACTAACTGCCTCCTTTCCGGAGAAAACCTAGATGAACCTCTCGTCACCAACGGATTAAACGACCTTGTCGACCCAAAATGCCGGGTCAACAACGGCGCTGCTGGTAGCGGATTCGGATCCGCTAAATGAGGACTACTTCGCGACAAAGCAGTTTGATTTTTTATAGATTGCGCCAATTTCTTATCGCGATTCAAAGTGTTGAGTTCTTTATCGAATAACAGCTGTGTGTTTTGCTCCAACATGTATTCCCAGCACTTAAACTGCTCTTCAGACAGCGCAGAATCAGTTTCTTCCCGACTGCGGTCTTCTTCGCGCCTGGCCCGCACAGCTTTGGCAACTCCTCGGTAGCTACGTCGCTCTGGGGATATCTTCATCTCGGAAGCTTCGTACGTTTTGCCGATTCGATTCAGCTCGTTTTGTTTCGCATTGTTGAGTTGGTGAATAAAGAGTTTCGCTGTTGAATTGCAGTCACTACAAGCGTGGTCACTTTGACCGCTCGGTGAGCTGCGGTCTTCCGTTGTAGTTTTTTCAAAGCAATGCGAACATGCGTTGTTAGTTTCACAACAGCATCCAGCTTGGCAGATGGTTGTCGTTGTTGACGTTGAACCGCTGTGGTATTTGTTTTTGCGAATCGTCTGGCGTAACTCGCGCATTAGTTGATCTACGTCAGATTTAACGATGCTAAAGTGTACTACGATTACGCTCAAGTTATCTTCTGCACCATAGCTTTGGGCTAAATCCTGGAGGCGCTTCGCGGCTAATATCACATTGCACTGCGAACGAACTTCAGCACAAGCTGCGTCTGGCGTTATAACGTCCCACAAGTTCTTATTGGCGATTATCATGAATTCGTCTTGCTCATCCAAGAAGATTTCCAAAGTGTCTGGGTCTGGTACAAGTAGAGGAAACTGCGCATTGACTTTCAACGCTTTTTTAGACGTAGACGGAATTATCCGGCATAGCCCAGATGACCGTCCAATCACTGCACGAGTTTCTCCAACACTTGAAGCGCGTAAGATATATTTTCGGCTCCCTCCACAGAACTGGTACTCCGTTTGGACTTTGCTTCTCAATATATGGATTATTATGGCACTCATGCCTGATTTTTGGCTTTTATCTTTCAATTCACGATGCGAACTCAACATTGTGTATTTCATGTAATCGGAAGCAGTTTCTTTGACGGTTCGTTCTTCTAATAAAATCCTTGGAACAACTTTGTCCACAGTAAGTGGGATAATGTTATTATTTTCTCCATCAAAGATTCCAAATAGTGCTTCGGTGTTACAAAACGCAGGAAGACGAATTTGGGATATGTATAAACGTTGTTTACAGCCGGACGTTTCCGAGAAACCGACGCTCCAACTAGTTTCTGCGTCTGTTTCACAGAATGGCGACGGTGTTAGTGGTAGACTGGTACGATTACGGCCTGAGACATCAACTAACGACATTGGACGTTGCGTTTTGTAATTGTGGAATTGTTGAGAATCGACGTGAAGCTTCGTGTTGCAGCTCAAATCCAGGAATTTTAAGTTCGTTGGGATTAACGTCGATAGATCTATACGATCCAGTTGGTTGTGCGCTAAGTCTAAAACGCGTAACGATTGCAATTGAGATAGTTTTGGACAAGATTGAAGTAAATTAGAATGGACTCGAAGCACTATGAGATGCATCATTTGACTGATCGACTCAGGAAGGCGAAGCAGTTTGTTTCCAGACAAAACCAACTCTTCCAAATCCGGCCAACATGAACTACAATCTTCTGAGATTGATGTGAACGAATTGTAGGCGCCATGAAACACACGCAACCTCAACATATACGCGCCTATTCGATTCATGGTTTTATCTGTTAAACAATTCGCTGTCAAATACAATTTGTCAACCATACAATGTTCTTCTGGGACTGGCAACTCGCACAAACGATTATTCGATAGATTAAGAACTTTTATGTTATGGATGGCCTTGAAAAAGTTCTCAGGTAACGCTGATAAACTGTTGTTTTGTAAGAACAACTCTTGTAAGGGAATACGACGCGGTAAGCTCGGTAATGTTTGCAGTTGATTGTACGCGAGTTGTAGCGTGTGCAGATAAGGCATCTCGTTACAAAATAAGTGCTCGGGGAGTGTTGTTAACGTGTTATGACTTGCAAATAACGAACGTAACTCGTGACAACATGCTAGCCAGTCTGGGAGGTGTCGTAGCTCGTTGTAGGAGACGTCTACGTGGCGTAGACTAATCGGTGCGACCACAGTGCTGAGTTGAGTCAATTCTAGAATTAGAGAAAATTATTTAAAAATGGTTCGCGTTGTAGAGTTGTGGAGACTCACTATTGTTGCCGGCGATCAGTGATGTCAAGTGCTTGCCGTGTACTGATAAATGTACTAGAACGTTTCTAGAACATTGTAGTACTTGTAGCTTGTCGACAGCGCTTAAATCCAGCGATTCGATCGCGTTGTCGCTAACGTCTAACTCTGTTAAATTCTGAAATAAAAACATTTAATTTCGTACTCCGCATATCATGGTTATGGCACGCTTCACGCGTGCTGACGTCATAGAGTTCCGCGCGTATTAAAAATATAGTTTCTAAATGATGCAATTCAGTGTTGCTTTGTTACAATTTACATATTTGAACGGATATACATATACCTTCTATTGGTTTTAAGAAAGTATTATTTTGCAATGTTTTACTATATTTGCGTGAATAGAAAGCTACAGAGGATGTTATTACTAGGCGTTTAAAATAATTTCGCAGGATATTCACTTTAACGATCAATAAAAATCTGTAGACCACATTTAAAATTTCAATTGATACTTACACCATAATTACCGAGTATAATGTTTCCTTTCAGTCGATTCGAACGCAAATTTAAACTGCCTAAAGGTATATTTTTGGCGAGGTTCTCAATTGACTTGTCCCCATCCTAAATAAATAATAAACAAATAAATAAATAAATAAAAAGTTTTAGCGTCGTAAATATTGTTTAATTCATACAAAAACCACAACGAAATTAATTTATAGTGCAATTCTTTAACGAATATTTATTTCATTAGTAGTCAAAGTTTTAGTTTGATTTATAATTTTAATCAAATAGGTAATTAATTCTCTTCATGTCTTTCCGCATAAAATGGGGTGGCAGAAAACACTTTACATTCATTTGATACACTTATAAACACGATAACAAGAGGTTCACTTTTTAAAATGAATTTCTTTAATTTAAAACACCAACGCAATTAAGAAAAATTCGTAACTTACCGACAGGACAAATGCCCGCATGTCTGCAAAGTAATCCGGTGTTACTGAGAGCCTGTTGTGTGAAATCCGTAGATCTCGAAGACATTTGAGACACCATAGGGTCTCAGGTAGCACAGCGATACAGTTGTGGTCGAGCGCTAGTTCTTGTAAACTAACACAAGAGTAATAATGACGAGAGACGAAGGAAAAAAAACAAAAGCGAAAGGAATAATGGTGTTCCAGTACACGCAGATTGCACATTCTGTCGATGCAATCTACAAGTATTGAAGTGTGTTGTTTGTATGTATGTACGTACTAGCGGATGCGCATACGGGCCACCGCAAGGCCGCTACCCGCTGTCCGCTACGGACGCGAACGTTTCGACGCTGTATCGCACAAAAAAATACACATTTCAACTCAGTTTGACAACACTTATAAACGTTACAATCAAATTTCTTGTAAATAACAATTTTTAAAGCCAATCTACACTATACATATTGCACTGACGCATTTTATTTGGTTTAATCAGTGGCGTAACTATTATAAACCCCCCCCCCCCCCACACACACACACAAACACACTTACGAGGGGAAGGCTAAATAATTAAATAGCATATAATATATATATATATATATATATATATATATATATATATATATATATACATATATATATATATATATATATATGCTATTTAATTAATTATATATATATATATATATATATATATATATATATATATATATATATATATATATATATATATATATATATATATATATGTATGTATATGATTTTTATACGAATTTAACTATAAAATATAATTTACAAACACACATTTAGATTAGAAATAAATCTAAATAGGCAAATTTAATAATTGTTTACGAATTAAAGTAAAAGTTTAATGACTTTAAAACCAAATAATTTAAACAAAATATATTCGATGGACTTGACATAAATTCGCAAGTAATGATTAAATTTATATGTGTACGCCACTGTTTCAACAGCATTAACATATACGTTTCGGACGAGCAAGAGTCCGTGGAAAACCAACGGTTATAACATCATTGTTATACTTTATGGAGAAAATCTCTATCAGATTTAACCATTTGCATATTTCTCAATCCTAATTAACAGCGTATAAGTATTCGGGTGTTTGTAAATCTAAATATGTTTTACTACTAATGCGTTTTGTAGAAAAATTAATATAAAAAATTAATAATTCTTTAAATCAACGCGCATTTGGTATATGCTCTGTTTCCAATTGTAATTGGTAACAAAAACCACACCTAAATGCCAAGACTGGATAAGTATACCAGCTATTATGGTAACAGTAACTTATCAAGTATTAAACACTTCATCTGAGACCGAATTTTACTCGCAAGACCGATCATATCTCGATAAGCTCTATCATTGCGCAGATATATGGCAAAATGTGTTTGTGTTTTATCACAAACGTGCTATATGGCGGTACCTAGCGGTAATATACGAAAATAGACATAAGTGATTGAATATTTTTTTAATAAAAACAAAAACTTGTAAATTCGGCAAAATGTTCTTAATAAAAGTTGTAGATAATAAATAAGTAAATAATATTTGTTTATGACGATATCTTATAAGTCTGCACGTTTTTGAGTTACATACTAAAATATTTATATATGGCAAAATTAAGCAAAATGTTGTTAACAAAAGTTATAGATAATAATATGACAAACAACTTTTATTTAAAAAAAAATTTGATAACTGTTAGTGTTTCTGAGATTTATAACAAAATATATATGTATTTCATCTCAAACGTGCTATATGGCGGTATCTAGCAGCGACATTCAGAACTATAAATAAATGATAGAAATATTTTTGACTTAAATTAAAACTTCAAAATTCAGAAAAATGTTCTTAATAAAAGTTATAGATAATAATGAATAAAACATCTTTTATTTATAGCAAAACCTTGTAAATACTACTGACTCTGAAATATGACTACTATAACCCCGATTATTTACACATTACATGATATTCCCCTGTAAGCTACAAGTGGGGTGATAAACACCGGTATAATAGTTTTAAATTATGGTAGACTTACTTAACAAGTAGCCTGATTTCTTTCGGAATGATAATAAGTTGATTATACGACAAATCAAGCGTAATCAACGATGAAATTCGCAATATTGATGCTGGGAACATCTGTATATTGTTCAAACGAAGACTTAACACCTCAACGTCCGCCAGAGACTGGACCTGGTGGTCCAAAAAGAATTCTTCTAAGAACTTTTGTTCTCGAGCCGGATCGTGAATCCCGCTTAAGTCTAAATGTTTTAATTTCTTCTCCGGATCACTATTAGACTGTAAAGAAACGTGTTCTTATTGACGGGTGTGGCAGAGCAAGAAATAAAGGAAAGTGACTTCAGGGTAGTTTCCATGCACTCTCCACAAACTCTAACTTCATGCGAAGCCAACATCAGGCGCATGTCTCTGTTTATTTCGCTAAAATTAACGCTGAGTTTGGGGTTTTGAAGTTTGAGATTTTGTACTTTAAAAGTGCTTTTGTATAGTTAAAAGTGTTAGATCTTGTAATTAGAAATAGTTGTGTTTTTATTCTGTGCAAAAGTCGTGAGGAAATTGAACTTTTACCGAATAAAGAAACAAACCGGACATAACGCTAGTTGAGATTGGGTAAGTGATTTTTTTATTGATTTTATGTTGTTTCCGATCATTGAAAGTAAATCCGGGTTATTGTAAAATTATTTTTGATCACATGGCTTTACGTGTGTATAAGCTGAATTTGTTTAAAAGTGTTTATTATTTGTGTATATGTATATATGATGTGTGTACTGTGTATGAAGCAGGACAGGTGCGTATTAGCCTAACTGCCCATCGGGATATTTTTAGTTAATTAGAACTATTTGAGTATAGAAATAAATAGTCAAAATCAACCTAATTTAGTGACTGTTATACTCTCGAAGAATCCGCGACATGGTTTTAGTGGTTTTTTTTTTACCTCAGCGTCGGCATCTCCAGCGTCAAAACTCTCCAACGAGTCCAATTCTATATTTTCGTATCCACTAAAATCGAACGTAACCGTGGCGGTTTTCGCCGATTTTTTCGGAGGGCACGTCATACTCATTAGTACCATTTTCTCACCACACATCACCACTATCACAAATGCACATCAATCGAAAACTACACACACACACACCACACACTTGACTAACTTTAACTAAAAATAATTTTGAATACCGCATGGAATAGCAAACAAATCCTCGGTTTGGTACATTGTTTAAACGAAATCTTACTGGATAGAAGTGTCGTCGTAGTGAATGTGGAAGTCATGGTACAGACTAGGATAGCGTGACACCACGCATCGTCACGTTCTTTGTGGCCCCCCTTGCGGCTCTGCCACCCGGTCGGAGGGGGCCGTAGAAGATGTCGCCCGATGAATGCTTAAATACCTGAACAATACACCTTTGCTATATGGCATACACACGTATCATTTTTTGTTTTGGTTTTTCTCGGTATTTTATAACGAAATTAAGTCGTTCTCAAAAAGTATTATGGTCTAATAAGTTTCTTAAACCAGAGAGCGAGTTGCCATTTTTAAACTACAGATTTTATATTAGGGTTGTTTTATATGGACATCAGAGTTTAACATTTTTTTAAGAACTTTTTATCTCGACATATCTAGAGAGTTTTTTTTGACGAGTGTAAAATGGCTGACATGATTGTTTAAGTTTTTTGAAGCGAAACTTAAACTTTTATAAAATTATCTCACCAATTGCACCAACTAAGCGCTAAGTGTAGTTTAAGTAGATTTATTTTATTTAAATGCAACCATTCGTCTAGAAGTTGTTGTATTCAGAACGTGTAGTTTCCGTAATTTACTCCTTATATACGCAACCCGCAATGCTCTCCTTAAGTTTATTGATTTGTACGGGACGTAATCATTACAAACGTTTCTTTGGTTCGAGTAAAGCATTTTAACTGTAACCATACTCAGTTATTCAAAATGGTTACGACAATTTCCTCCAATTGTTTCAATTTCAAGTAATTCTCTTTCGCATGCAATAAAACAATTTGAAAATGCACTGTATGTCTGTACCTTGCATGACAAAATAATGCGGTTACTGTACTGTATATAAAAGAGCAATTATATTAACAACAATGTTATGCGGGACACTCTAACAATTAGGCGTAAATATAATACAAAACCGTACTATATTGTTTTCTATAGACGTTCTTATCAATTTCGTACACTTCCTGTATTCGAATTAGGCGCAACAATTAACAACATTGTTGAAGCAGAAACTGATAATAAGAAAAGCCCCAATTGTCGACGCCTATACCACAGACAGATTTAACATAGTACTTTTCGTATATTTTTTATCAACTAGAAATAATTCTAATGATTTATTTTAACTATTTACAATAACCTTTTTTGAATAAACAAACTTAATAATAAATTGATGACCTTATCAATAAACTAATATGACGGAAGTATAGGTACTACTTATGTATATGTTACATATGTTATAGTAACCTTGTTCAAAGTAACCAAATATATTCTAGCTACAAATCTAAAGTGACATTTCTTCTACTAATTCCTGATTTAAAGACATTCTCTGGACCAATAATTTAAAAATAAAACTAAACCACTAAACAGTGATTTTGAAACAATTATATAAACTAATCCACCTATCCTAAGCACCGAATTAAGTATTTTAAGTGTCCTTTAATTAATTAATAAATAATCTTCTTTTTTTTTGATATTTCATCCGTCACAACTAAAGTGTGTTACCTAAATAAATCTTAAATTAATTGGATGTCATTTTCGTTTGGTGTCATGAATTTTTCCGCGACATTGACACGTAGCCTTGCACGAATCACTCCGTTCTATGCCTTTGTCCGTTGGTGTTTCGCACAACCATTTAGGCCAGATTGAGTATAATTCGCGACAGTTTGCCCACAAGTCCGCCACTGGACATGAGTTTGTGCATAACTTCTTGCCACTGCAGTGTTTCTTGCACATTGAACAACGTTTACCACGTCGATAAGGTCTTCCAACTAATCCAGGTCTGTTACCACTAAAAAAAAAATATTTTTAATTTAAAATCAAGTACCGAACGTCAAACAAACTTCGGAACATATAGTGTTTCCAGCTCGAAGGAAGAAATGAAAATACAAATTTAAGAAATGCTTAAAAATCCGTATTACTTACATTGGACAATAATTGCATATGTAATTATAAAAATATTTTCGGTGCATCATTTTCCTGTGGCATTTGGCAAATCCGCAACCCACTTCGTGCGATGATGCCCAAACCATTTGGGTATAATGTCCGATAACTTCTAAATCGTTTTTTGTGCTTCCATAAGTGAAATTGTTTTTTTCTAAATTCCAAGTTTTTATAGCGAAAAACCTAGAAAATATTTTTATTTAACATACATACATAACTTTATACCTATTCCCATCAAATGGGGTGACAGAAACCCCTTTACATCCATTCACATCTTAACAATCTTTCACCATTCAACTCTATCCTTACAAACGTCTTTACCACATTTAATAATAAATCAGCAGCGCGGTTTTTAGACAAATTAAATTCTACACGTTTAACAAATTTTTATCCCGGTGCCTCTAAAGCTCTCCAGGAGTATGATTTGAGTTCTGGAGAAGCATCTTTGATTAAAGCGCCTGTAGGGTCTAATAGATAAATAATCCGGCCCTGTAGGATATTAGTATACGTTATGGTAGCTCCCCGTAAGATCGCAGCGCCTTCCAGGTTATCACCTATACAGGAAATCCGGCCCTGGAAGAACATATATGTTCGGGCGTTCGGAGAGACAGGTCAAGTATAAAAAGTGACCTTTCCGGCTAGTTGTCTGTTTTATAAATTGATTTATGAATATAGTGTGGTACATAAGCGTCTCTAGAATTTTTTGCTGGAGAGGGCAGATATTAACGATGTTTTTATAGCTTAGAAGATATATAATTAGTAAATTTGAATTCTAAAGTAGGGCGAAGCCCCTACTCCCTCCCCACCATCTGGTGTGTTAGCAATTAATAAATTGAAGCACTAATGCAGATTTATTACTAAATACATTCTAGGTTACTATTTAATTTAAATAATTTATCTTATTCTTTGTAACCTTCGGAAACGCGTAACCTAAAGTATGCGGTATTACCGGAAGTAAAAAAATACAAACCAAGGTACTTGATGAGATGAAACAAATATATTTTGCCCACATTGTCCATAGGCGTCATCGTATCTTCCGGTAACATTGTCATGGATCAAAAGTAGGCATTCATCGGCCCAGCGTTGGGCTGCTCTCGCCGCGCCCGTATGCCATTTCTTTAATAAATAAAAACCGCATTAAGTAGAATTATTTTCGACAGTCTTGTGGGTTGCATACCATTTTTAACATGTTTGCTGCTGGAGGTGCAACTCTGCCGCGAAAGAAATTATGATACAACACAATCTTCTTTTTTATATGGTGATTATGAGTCATTAGTACCTCAATTGGGATTTTATCCGAATGGACTTTAGGGACTGGAAAATATTAAAATGTTGAATACAATATGTATTATTTACGATTCAATGGAGACGATCTTGAACTTACCCCGATCAAATCTCCAGGCAGCCATTATAAGGCCTAAGCCTGATACAATAAAAGCAGCCAATTGCAAAGTGCGAGTCATCATCTAAAAATAATCGAAATAAATGATGAATTTACACAATGAGACTAGTCTAGGAGTGCCTGAATGGATTATTATTATAATTAAATTAATTTTAAATTGGCACATCTTACATTAATCGCAATTAAATGTTGGGAGTTATATAATAATGTATCGCTTTCAATTTGCAAAAAAAGTGTGTCAAGAATTCGCTTAAAACCGTTAAATTTATTGGTTTTTAACGAGTTAAAATTATAACAAATTTGTTCCTCTAGGCACAAAGATAATTTGATTAATTTCAAATAAATTGTGAAACCAAAGTGATTTGATATTTAATTGGTGTGTAAATATGTTCTGGTTAGGTGTAGTTTGAATTATTACTTAAATTTATCGTCATATGCAAGATGTGTTTAGATTAGACTTCCTTATACATTTAAATATAAACACTTGCACTTTTTAGCATCATAAAAAAATATATTATGGATATAAAAGCGAAAAAAATTGTCTAGTACATAAAATCAAGTAGAAAACCAGATAATTGGGTCATAAAGTAATAAACTACGTTGAACCGAATATCAATATGTTCCACACATAAACAAATAATGCAGCGTGTGTAAAATATGTTTAAACAATAAAATTCATTTTTATTTCTTCTCGTTAAACGCAAACAAACAGCCGTTCAAGCTTGGATATTTATGTACACTAAAAAAAAACATGTAACTTTACATGATTAACTATTTCAAAAATATAGATTTTACGAATAAATTAATAAAAGTGTACATTTACATTAACATACACATGAAATTATACTCAGTGTATATGTGATTAGTATTATGGAGAAAATTGCACATGCAAATATTTAAATTAGCGTAGAAAATCTTTTCGCGACTCTTAATTGAAATAAACAACACGATGTAAGGTCAATTATTCCGTTTATTGATGAATTTTTAAGGTCGTCCATGCTCAATGAACCATGAATTAATAGACAGTCGGTTAAATTTAAAAATAAATACAAAAATATATTTATTAAACATATTTTAGTTTAATTTATAAACATGCATATTACATATCAAGTGTGGAACATTTAAATAAGCCATTCTAGAAAATCCTAAATACCAATTACTTAAGCTCTTCCTACTTTACGGGCGGCAATTAATTTATACTCACGAAAACTAAAATCAGCGAATTGAAAACACGGCCGCACATCAATACACTCCACTAAGCAACACTCCACGGTCACGAGGACCGTCTGAATGGCATGAATCTGCGAGTCTACAAGACACGCGTCTGGTACGCAAATCTTAATACTCAGACAACACGACACCGAGGGCAAAACACAAATTAAAAAAAAAAAACACGCATATTCCGCTGCCCAATGCCAGACCACTCCTCTAATACCCGCTCTAAACTAAACACTATTCGAACTATCAAAGAAACATCAAAAAAACTCACGAAATTCATTGTTAACTGTATTATATACAAGAAAAACGAAGTTTTAAACATCACAAATATATGTAGTCACATGTAACGTCACAGGAACAAATTGCGGTTGTTATGAGAGTATTATGTTACAGGGACGTGACTTAATATGAGGTAATTTTTAGAATTGCGTTTTGTTAATTTTTTTATATATAAATTTATTTATTCCTGATAACAATAAATTCCCGAGTTAACCCTAAAGATAGACTCAGATATGTGTACAAAAATATGATTTACAATAATAAATAAGTAACTGTTAAGTACTTTTATTGAAAACTATTTCCGTGATTTTATATTTTAGAAAAAATATTTGAGGTAAATAAGTAATTTTTCTAATATATGTATAAGGTACCCCGTGCTGAAATATATGCGCAAGTGTAAAATCACGAAAGAGACCTTTTAACTAAATAACATTTCCATCCCTTTTTAATTATTAAATGAAAACAATTACAGTAAATAAGGCTCGAGCCGCGTAACATTTAAATTAAAGCACGTCTATCCAGAATTCGCTGTCATTGTATAAGTAAATGTTTCTGGTACAGGCGCTATTAGCACGTATGGATATCCAAGTTTATCCATTCCGTCCTCCAAACAGAGAACGAATGGCCTTACGTTTGCGATTTCGTATTGACCAACAGTTCGACTTAACCACTCGAATTCGACTACGAGAACGTTTAAGGTCTCTCGCCACACTGGAAATAATTACGAAATACTTAAAATCATTTAAAACACTTTTGATTTTAAACAAAAATGCATTTCGATATAAACTTACTTTGGTATTGGTCGTATTCTTGTGTCACGTTCGCTTCAGAAAGAATCATACATACTTTTTCATCTTTATTTTCTTTAACCAAATCATTCGGTGAACTTCTAATTTCTCCGCCTAAGCTTATAATCGCATTCTGAAATGACACAAAATACGAAATAATTTACAGACTAAACGACGTCTATACATATAAATACCTCCAAATCATTTCTGTTAGCAGATATGAAAGGGCCAGCACAATGAAACACATAATTCCGAAACAACGGATGTGTTTTTCGGGTCAATCGCGATAATTTCGGACCTGGACTACCAGATACATCTAACACTTCATACATTTCCTAAAACTCAAAATATATTATAAACCTTAAACCGGCGTCAAGTCTTTGTGCGTTTACCTCCGGCAAAAATTGATTTTTCTCCAAACAATCTTGTACCCACCGGAACGAAACGACCCATAAACTATGCGATATCGCCAAAACGTATTTGATCGTATGATCTTTAACTCGATTTTGGTCATCTGTGGATACAACCATATGGGTCACATTTGGACTAAAATCTGTGCGGTATCTAGCATTTAATTTCCTTGTTAAAGACAACAGGGCAGTCGTTTCATCTCGTCGTAGGCGGCTACCTGCGATACATACACCAGATTTTAATTTTTCTGAATTGGCGCCTTGGTTGTTTGTATTTGAAGGTTTTTGTGATTCGCTAGAGGTAATATTTAGATTTTCTACGATTTGGTTTAGCATTTGGACATTTTGATTAGCAGAAATCGAGTTATTGCACTCAGTTTGAAGATGTTGAATCATATTTGCTTCTGATTCTATAAATGGAGACGGATTTTCTATGATATTACTCGGATTATTTCCTATTTGAGCTCTTTTATGTGGTGTTTTATTTGAAATTGCAGTTTGATTGTGTGAATTATTATTGGTTTGAGCCAAATTAACAACTCCAGTTGATAGATCTGTTTTATGAAAGTAATTTTGACATATGTCTTGTATTTGAGTTGCGATTGCTGATCTATTTAGTTGAGTTTGATCGTTTTTGGATTGTTGAGGTGTCATGTAATTTAAAATGCTCTTCTGTCTTGGTGTAACACAAATTTGAGGCTTTTGTACCGGGTTTGAGACGACAACTTGTAACGGGCTAAATTTTTCTTTCATAGCCAACGCAATTGGATTCAAATATTTATGAGTGTTTCTGTGCTGTTTTGAGGCGCTCAAATCTAATTTATGTTTCTTTTGTGGGGTGGAATAAACAATATTTTCATGATCAATATTAATAATGGGTTCCGATTGAATGTTTTCATTGTTTATCGTTTGATTCCGATAGTTTTCATATTTTGACATATTTTTGTTCGGTTTAAGGTTCCTGTTAACATCTATCGGTTGTAATACACTAGTGTTGAGTAAGTCGGGTGTTTTTGAGGAATCTTTTGAAGTACCAGCAGTATCTTGAAATCCAGGTGGTGGCGCGATGTTGTTTAACCATTCTGAATTAACGTTTTCCAAACAAGGATTATTTCTATGTAATTTTTGTGGGGTACTTTCAACAATTAGATCATCTCCGAATAAATCGTGTTCACTTTCTAAAGAATCATCTATACAGGTTATATCTGCAACTTCTTTGTCTAATTCCTCGTCATCCAAGTCGTTTAGATTCGCTTTATTGCTCGCCAAAATAATATCTAAATCTTTATTTGTAATTATTGAATTCTTTGTTTTTTGCGCTGAAGCATTTTGTTGAGTTTGATTAAGTTCGACGTTAGTAAATAGTGACGCAGACATTAAATCGCTGTTGTACGAACCCGTGGAATTTTTGTTTCGAGTATTATGTTTTAAATTATATGATTCCGAAAATAGGGATTCTGATAGTTTTTCGGAATTCTTTTTAGATTCATCGTTCGTTACGAATGATGACATATTTACGTCGCAAAGTAAATTGTCTAAAATTGTATTTCGTAGACTGGTTTCCGGAGTTTTTGGTGCGCTATGAGCAATTTGGGCAGTGTTGTTTTGTTGGTCCAAATTTTGATCTGGTGGTTCGGTGTTTTGGGAAGTTTTAGGAATTTGGATATTTTGGAGTTTGTTACTTTGAAGGTTTTGGGTAATTTGTGCATTTTGAGGTATGGCAATTTGTATAATTTGTACATTTTGGGCAGTTTGTTGAGTGGATTGAGCAATTTGTATATTTTGAGACTGAGGATTTTGGTAATTTGGACGAATTTCCTCATTTTCAGGAAACTTGACATTTCTATAATCTTTCTCTAAAACAGAAACATATTTCGCAGTAATTTCTTGCGTAGTTTCCTTCGACTCTTTCTCTTTAACAACTTTTTTTAATACATCTAAATCCTTAATATTCATCAACTTTTTCAAATACTCAAAATCATTTTGAGTATCTCCGTGTGTTTTCTCAGTGATAGCAGGCGTTACTTCACTCATTTCCGACTCAAAAACGACATCGATATCATCTCTGTACAATAATTTCGAATGATATTTATGTTTTTTCGTTACTGCAGGCTCAGACATTGAATCAGAATCTGGTGTTGGAGTTCGAATTCGTTTGAACTTACGCTTTTTCGCACTCTCGCTGCCACAGAATTGAAGTTTACGACTTACTCTACGTGGAACACCAATTTCACTAGAGCTTGTCGAGTATTGCGATCCATTTTCGGGTATCGCTCGTAGAATATCAATTTGACTTGAATTATCGCCAATATTTGTTTGATCGTTTGATTTATTTAAATTAGTTTCTAGATTGCTTCTAACTTCAAGTTCATTTCTTATTTGATTTGTTTGAAGGTTGGAGACGAAATGTGAATCGTCTTTATTTATTGAGGATGCTTGAGGATTAAAAAGTTCAATATTTTGATTTCTGGGCTCATTTAAGTTGGAGTTTAAATGTTTTTTTAAACTCAACATTTGAGCGTTTTGATTTATATTACTAGACAAAACGCAATTATTATTTTCATTGCATTTGTTAGTAAAATCATAAGTACAATTAGGGCATTGTAGTGACTCGGTTTGAACGTCTATGTCACGTGTAAGGTTTGAGTTAAAATTAAGAATGTTTTGGTTTTTATTTTTGTCGTTACTTTTATCCTGTAATTCATGTGATAATTTCAGGAATTCGAAGCTATTTTTTTGCGAAATATCCTTTATTTGTTCATAATAATTTGCGATGTTTTTCAAATACGGAATAGCAGTGTTAGCAACAAATGGACAATTTTCCGAATTATTAGGAAATATTGGTAACGATTTATAATTTTCCTCCAATTTATTTACATCTGAACCCTGTGAGCATTTACTTTTTGAGGAATTCGAAAATAAACTTTCAGAGTTGGATAAATAATTTGAAAATTGCGAAATTAGATTGTCATTATCGTGCATACTTTTTTGTAATGATTCGATCATTTCTGAGCGTTTCTCAGTTATAAGTTTGAGGTCATTTACAATCTCACTTCTCTGACTAACTTCAGACCCCACATTCGCTTGGCTATTTACTCTAACTTCACACTGGTTTGAGCCAATTTGTAAAACGGGAGTTTTTACATTTAGATTTACTTGCGAATTTCTATCAATTATATCTAAATGATTTTGTTTATTAGGTTTAGATTTTTTCGATTTAGGACTTAGTACAGTTGTATTATTAATTTCATTAATATTCGAGTTAATTTCGTTCTTATCCAAATTTTTGTTTATATTTAACCGTTTCGATCTCCTTTGGTTAGTTTTAGGAGTATTTGGATTTGTTTCAATTCGTTCATCAATCAATATTAAATCTTGTGTCGAGTTTTTCAATTTTCCGCGACTATTTGGCGTATTTTCATTTGAATCGAATATATCTAAATCACTTCCAGTCAAAATCAAACTGGGCGATCGCAGTTTACGATTAGTTTTCGAATTATCTTCATTCATTTGATGTTTTTTAGAGTTTTGTTTTGTCACATTTTTAATACCTAAACGCGGTTTTCGTTTATACGTTTTTAAATTATTTACACGTAAGTTTACGTTCTCTGTGTTACTAATAAAATCGTCTGGTGATTTATTTATTATTTTATCCGTTGGACTTTTAGACAAAGAATCATTTATAATATCGTCAAATAGAACATCCTCAAATATCGAACCAGTCCTAACAGGTCCTGAATCGAATTCATTAATAACTAAATTAACAGTTGGGGATGTTTGTCGAATTATTTCCCCTTCTAGAGTTTTGTGTACTTGAATATCTGGTATGTTTACGAAAAAGGTTTTTTTCAATTGATAATTTCCTTTATTGTCGATTTCAGGCAAATATAATCGTATTTCATTAAAATCTTCAACGATTTCTTTAGTTTGATTGTAATCTAATACTGATTTTGACATGTCACATTTTTTGTTTTGATTTATTTGCGAATTTAAATCGATTAAAAGTTCGCGTCCTTTTTTAGCAAATGTTGTTTTAGTTTCTTTTGTATTTAGAATTTTTGTCGGAGAAAAAATCAGTTTTTGTGTACATATTGAAAAGATATCGTCTTCGGCGTCGTCGTCGATTTGCTGTTTTGATTTACGTCGAAATGAGTCACTTAATTCAATTTTTATTTTCGATTGATTCAATTGTTGAAAAGTGTCAACCTTTGATTGATCAGTGAGTTCAGTTAAATCTATTTGAATGTCGCAACCATTTAATTCTTTACCAATCTCCAATTGAGTGTTATTCGTTTCTAATTGAGTAATTGATCGATCCAACTGTATTACAGGTTGTAAATCAGTAATATTTTTACTTAAATACGATTCAAAATCGTCTAGTGACACAACGCGCGGCAAACTTTCAATCGATTTCGATTTCTTCGCTCGACTCTTCTTACTCAATTCAGTACTAACATTTAACTTCTTAAACGTCTTCGCCTTCTTTTTAATATCATGTTTCATGTGTTTCAATCGAGACCAACCAGTTTTCGATTCATTTAAATTGAAACTCGTTTCGTGTTGGCGCGATTGTATATTTTCAATTTCGATATTATTTATTTCGTTTTCGATGTTATCTAGGCAATCTTCTTCGAGTAGATCGATTATTTTATTGTCGGCGGAGTCCAGAGTGTTCGAATCGATTTCATCGATGTTTAGTACTTCTGTGTCAAAGTTAACACTACCAATGCTATTTCTATATTTTTTTGGTTTGTGTTTTGTTGTGATTACATTTAAACTACGCGCTTTTCGAACTAAATGTCTACGCGGATGTAGATCTAAATTATATATTTCTGTGGTGTTCGAGGCATGTTTTGTTGCGTTATTTAAGGCACGATTAATACTATTATTAGGGAGTTTAACGGATTTTTTTCTATTGCTAATATGTTTTAAATCACTGTTTGACCTTGCATTTTTAACACCATTATCACTAGAACTATCATCACTTGAAAATATTGTAATAGCTCGTTTAGTCTGTCTTGGTTTAACAACCGTAGTTTTTAATGCGTTAACAACCGCACTTATGTTCTTCCGACCTGTTGATTGAACGTCATTTTGGTATTGGTCTAAATCAAACAAATCAATAAATATCACTGAAAAACATGTGATTATAAACGAAATTACCTTCGTCCCAAGATGACACGATTGTGCCATAAATCCGTAAATTTTCAACTTTTTCTTGAAGTTCTTTGTCGACAAAATAACCTCTACGAGCCACAGGTTGCTTACAAATTGGACAATCTACGACTTTGGTGTTTTTTAAAGTAGAAAATAATTTTTTGAAACACTCCAAACAGAACGTATGTTTGCATTTTGTTATTGTCACAGGATTTAAATATAAACTTAAACTATAAAAACACTGAAATAGAATCGAAACTAAAGGAGGAATATTGTTCAAACTTACCATATACTGCATTTTAATTCTTTGCACGACTCATTGTATTCTTGCGTGAGTATTGCTTTGCGTTCTCGCGATATTTGCGGCGATAACATCGCGAAAATTAGATGAAAATTAGTAATTTGACACAACAAAAACTGACACTAAACATCGCGCGCGAACGCGCGAAATATCGGTAAAGGTGTTTCACACCCGGCAATTTATACCAGGGTGAGACTAGCAGTAAACTAAATGCATTTGTGAACAAACATTTTAATGAAATATATTTTGTTCACCCCTATGCTGATGACACTTTGAATATATTGTTCGATTGGGAACACTGATCAAATATCTCAAATGTCAAAAATTTGTGATATATTTCAAAATAATTAACTATTGTTATAAAATCCAATTATTTACACGTATATTTAAACTAAATAAATATTTATTTATGTAAGTACTTAAGAAAAAATTATGGTAAATCATTGATTTGTTTAATAATTATATTTTCATGGTTATAATTACCGGTTAATTAAAAAAAATATGTTGAATAATGAGTAATATAAATTATGAACATTTTATTTATATATGTGATTTTTATATAAATAAATGTTATCAATGTGTTTACAAAAAAAATTTCAGAGGTCAAATAAGTCATTCTTTCTCACATCGTGGCACAGACTCATTTATCTGTCGGTTTTAGTGTTAAAATACGCAAAAATGGCTTTAAATCGTACTAGTTTGTTAATTAATAATAGAAATGGAGTTTCTTTCGCACTAAATCGTGCTAGGTGAGATATTAAATTGAGTTTAAATATGTTTAAAAGTGCATTTAAATCAACTCAACGGTGGCGATTTTTTTTAATAATTGGGAGCGGCTCTATATATTCAGAATTTATCTAAAAATTTATTATAAGTGCACTTTTAAATATATTCGAATCATTTTTATAATTATTTTATTGAGCATATTAATAATTTTTAAAAATAGTTCATGGTGGTCCCATGTAGAGATGGGCCCCCCAGACCCAATTTTGGGTGTGACTGAGGCGTTCAAACGTGACTCAAACCCCAAAAAAATTAATTTGGGCGCGGGGGCCTATCGAGACGATAATGGCAAACCATTTGTCTTGCCAAGCGTTAAAAAAGCCGAAAATTCGGTAGTGCAAAAAGGCCTAGATAAAGAATACGCGCCAATTTCGGGTGTAGCCGAATTTTGTAAACTTGCGATCGAATTAGCTTTAGGGGAAAATAATCCCAGATTAAAAGCTGGCGCCAATGCGACAGTTCAGGGAATTTCCGGAACGGGCTCTTTGAGAGTCGGTGCGGCTTTTCTAAATTCGTTTTCACCTAGTAAGGTCATTTATGTTCCGACTCCGACTTGGGGGAATCACTTCCCTATTTTTAGGCACTCTGGCCTAGAAGTTAAAACTTACGCGTTTTATGATCCGAAAACGTGTGGTTTTGATTTTGAAGGCGCTATTCGAGATATAAATGTAAGTTTCTAAATTAAATATATGACCATTTGCCCACGTTTTAGTTTACCAAAATTGCATTAAACGAAATTTACTAAATAAAATTTCAGAATATGCCCCCAAAATCAGTAATACTTTTGCATGCTTGTGCCCATAACCCCACGGGGGTCGATCCCCGTCCCGATCAATGGGCTGAGTTATCAAAAGTCATTAAAGCCAAACAAATATTCCCATTTTTCGATATGGCGTACCAAGGTTTTGCGTCCGGTAGTGTTGACAAAGACGCCAGTGCCGTCCGCATGTTTTTGGACGAAGGGCACGAGATAGCATTGGCCCAAAGTTTCGCCAAAAATATGGGCTTATACGGCGAACGAGTCGGCGCATTCTCGCTTATTTTAGACGATAACAAAGACGTTGCTAAAGTTATGTCACAATTAAAAATTTTAATTCGACCAATGATCTCTAATCCTCCAATTCATGGCGCGAGAATTGTTCAAGAGGTGTTGAGCAATGAGCAACTAAAGAAAGAATGGTACGTTGTTGGCATTTTGTATTTTAAAGCAATATATGAGGTTTGTTTATTATTTAAATAAAGGCTACAAGATGTTAAACTAATGGCAGATCGAATTATATCGATTAGAACAGAGCTAAAAAATAATTTAACTAAGTTGGGATCTACGAGAAATTGGCAACATATCACCGATCAAATAGGAATGTTTTGTTATACTGGTCTAACTACTCCACAGGTAAATAAATCGAATATTTTTATTGATTAATTAAGATATTAAACACCATTACGTATATTATTGATGATTAGTCTATACGACTCAGACATTTTAATATGTTGTCCGTAAGTGCCTCGTCACTACCCGCCAAATCAAATGTACCCCCGGACTTTAGCAAAAATATTGTTATTTATGCTTTTATTGATCTTCAAAACAATTTTAATGGTTTAGGTGTTTTAAATTGGTCATTTTGAAAATTTAAAAACACTTCTCCATTACGTTTATTATTGATTTGTGTATGCGACTCCAACTGTTCAAATGTTGGCCGCATGTGCCGGGTGACTGTCCGTTAAATCAAATCAGTGCCGGCCTTTAAGAGATATATTTTTGAGTTTAGGTGGAAAAATTAACGAAAGATTACAGTATTTACCTGACTAAAGATGGCCGAATTTCAATGGCTGGTGTGACTACGAAAAATGTTGAATACCTCGCTCATGGTATGCATGAAGTCACTAAGTAATTGAAATTACTAAGCAAATTGAGATTGGGTAAGAATCGAAATAAATCAAAAAAAAAAAAAGTATATATATAAGAATAAATCTGTTTAAAAATTTGTTATAATTTACTTAATATATAAAACAATTTTGTAAAATGGCCAGAATGATATTTATCCTTATACACAAACACATTTAAAATGATTGTACACTCGTCCACAAAACCACTGCGCTTTTTACAAATTACTTCTCTTTTTATATATATTGTAAAAACATTTTTATTGTTAATAAAAAATAAAAATTGCATTTTTTATTACGAATCTTATTTTCTGAAATAAATAAGTGCAAATATTCTGTAGCACCAAACACAATATTTATTATTATTTAATTTTGATATTCAATTAAAGATTAGGCACGTCCAAATCACCATTTGGATCCGGATCACTTTGTAGTGATCCCATGTCTATCACGTAGGTTTCATCTAAAGTTTGATTGTGTTCGCATTCCTCAATTATCTCATACTCTTCTTGGGGTGCGTCCATCGAATACATTCCGGTTTCCGGATCCAAACTTCCCACTAAATCATCCTCGAAATTTAACGATTCTATTTCAATTTCATTTTCTTCTACAAACAAAAAAACTATTAATATTTTATACTCAGTGTTTTGAATGTTTAAATTAACTTACGTAAAATAACATAATTCCCGTTATCTGTTTCTATAGTCTGCTCCACAATTGTCTCTTCATCTTGCATCATTTCCGCCCCACTCAACGGTAAATGCCCGTTATTACCGTCTCCGCTTTGAGTCACTTCCGTTTCACTTGACGCTCCCGGTATTTGAGTTAGCTGCGTTATTTGAGTCTCAATATCGTGGTCTGCTTCGGCGGACAAAACGCCGGACGCCTTTAAAATGTCGCCCAAAACAGGCGATTTATCCAATTTCGGACTTAAAACCGGTTCGATAATAAATTTTTGGCGATGAAAACTTTCAACCGGTTCATTTATAAATGTTTTTTGACGAAAATCAATCGAATCTGCTTTAGTTGCGAGTTGTTCTGGTTTCTTAGGTATACATTGTTCGGTGTTTTTTTGTGTAATATTTTCAAAACCTTTTTTACAAATATTTTCTATAGGTTCCGTGTTAATGAAAGGTGTAGCACTTTTAACTTCTTCGTTTTTGAGGATGTAAATATTACTCTGAGGCTCATTTAGAGGTTTTGAGGTGGTAATAGGGGCGTGGTTAGAGGCGGTTACAGCTGGAATGGAGTGGTTTGAATTCATTATATATACAGAACCGGAAGTTGTTGTAATAATCGTCGATTTCGGAGCCCCTTTCCCAGTATTTAAAGGTAACATTTTAATTGCACCTTGTTTTTGTAGTGCTTGTAGTTGTACCCCTTGAATAAACGGGATGCTTAAATGTTTCGGGGGCACTACTCCACCAATTTTCGATTTGGTCTGAACTGTTAGTAACTTTGGTTTTTGACAGTTGCTACTTGAGACTACGTTCGTAGTACTAGTTTGTAAGTTATTTAGAACTTTAACTTTATCTAAGTTTTTCATTGAAATCGTTTTAACAAACGGAATCGTTAAAGTGCGTTGCAATATACTCGGGCTCGTTGTACCTTGGGCCGAACTAACAATAATAACTTTTTGTGATTGAGCTGCGTTGCGTGTAGTGCTCGTTATTACTTTACGCGCCGGGCATATTTTAATCGATTTTTTCTCGCTTGGATCCGTTTGTAACTGTGTTGGACCCTGCAATTTTTGTACCAATTTCGGTTTGGGTTGTAAATTTTCTAAGTTTGTTGAACTCGGAGTTAGGAGTTTCGTTTCGAGAACCTGTGGTTTTGGCGGTTCAGGAACGAGTTCATCATCAGGTTTGGCCGGTTTTAGGTGAGGGCTCGAATGGGCGGGGTTTGAATGGGAGGAGTTTATATGGGCGGGGTTAAGGTGGCTTTGAACTGCAGGCGAGGAGCGCTGGTGTTTCATTTGTGATTTTAACAACGCCTTTGTTCGCTGCCGATATAGTTGTTGAACGCGACTGATCTTTGGTTGGCCCATCATTAAATGTTGAGCCAAACTACTGCTTTCCATATTTAGGTTTGGTTTTCTTTTTTTTATATTTAATTCTTCATTATTATTCTGAAATAAAATAGCAAAATGTGCTTATCAAAATGCATCTTTGTTTATTTAGTTGAGTTATTGTACCTGTACGGTTGCTTTGATTGGTTCGTTGGGCATTCTAAAATGTACGTTTTTGTTAACATTTTCCGGGTTATTCGAGGGGAACGTACGTTTCCGTTCGGTATGAGTAGGTAAGGGTAATTTTTCGTTATCAATGCTTGATTTGTTAGCTTCCTCATCAGCTATTATTGAATATGCTGATTGGGGCACTAAACGCGGCATTAATGGCACTAAACGACGACCTTCTAAGGCCCACTCGTCAGTTGTATCATCTCCGGTCATACTAAACAATCGAGAGATTTAATATTTAATAGAAATTTACTTACAGTAAGTACATATAAAACATTTGTGTACTTATGATCTTTTTTCTGCTTCAATAATTAAAAATCCCGATTTTGAAATTGTATGTTATACTTTTAAAGCACACATATTTTTAATACGATTTTAAATTATGTAATTTATGTGTTTGATAAAACATATTCCAATTTTGATGTTGTGAATTTTCAAATTTCAATATTTGAAATGATATAAATAAATTTCTGAAATATATTTATTTATAATTTTCTTAAAGTGTAAAACATTCAACAAAATTGTAGACGACTACTTTACTTTTCTGATGGTACACTTTACACAAAATGAATTAAGATCGAGTCTAAATCACAAACCATTACAAATAATCACTATTTAACACTAAATCCAGTACACATAACCTACATATTAACACTAACTACATCAAAATCAACAAAAGCCGTATTAATACGAAATAACACTTACCAAAAGTTAAATATAAAATGAGTACACTATTAAACATAACCTACAAATTGAACACAAACAATTGTAAAACTACATTTGTACTAACCAATGAGCAATCGTAGCAAGTCGTTCATCATTAACAGCCCTTCGCACTTCTGCCCTATGTCTTTCTTGCGGTATATTCAACGTAGAGCCCAGATCTTTTAATAATTTATGTTTTTGTGAACATAAACCTCCTTGGGCTCTCAACGCACTCACCAGCCCTCCATACGCCTCTAATTCTACAGAAAAACATACACAATTTCACAACAATTACCTTAAGCAACACTAGTTTTCGTTTACGAATGCACAAACCTAATCTTCGTAAAGTACGTTTACATTCCTCTTTAGTCATATCTAAAAGTATTGGCCACATCTTCCGTGTTTAGTTTAAGAAATTTTTACGTCTAAACTAACCAATCGCATTATTGGTTATGGAAAATACGGTTGTTTATTATTGTTGTCGAATTTTTAGGAAATTGTTTGACATTTCAAAAAGTGACAGTTCACCAAACAACCAACAGTCAGTGTTGCCATTAGATTGCTAATTTATACTATTGCTAATGTCACGTTACGTTGAATTTAGACTTTTAAAGAGATTTCAAATTTAAAAATAAAAAGCCTTAAGAGTTATTTCATATTAAATAATAATATATCAATAATTTGTGCGTCTATAAAAAATATATATATATATTTAAGTCTGGTCTGTTCACTTATCATTCTACTCGGTGTGAATTTAGCTTTAATATTTAAGATCAAAAATGTATGTGAATTTAAAATAAACTTAATTTTAATATATATATCCATAGATGTATTACAAAAGTATCTCAAATTACTTAATAATGCAATTTTTAAATATTTAGAGCAATTTTAACAAATTAGTGCAGGATAACATATATTTTTCATTAGTAATATTATCTACTATTTCGAATGTTTTCCTTTGAATTTAAATGAAATTAATATAATTTTATTGCTTATATAATAAATTTAGTAAGGTTTTAACAACCCCATTTAACTAGAACGTGAAATGTGTTATGTAAATGAAACTCGTTTCTAAATCAAAGTAACGTTATATTATTAATTAGTGAATTAGTGATACGTAACTGAATAATTAACAAAAAATCTGTGAGTAAACATTTGTTTAAAATAATTACATGTGAAATATGAACCGTTAGCATAAATAATTTATTTTAACTCGAAAAAGAGTCGATGCATAAAAAATGATTTGAAGAAAATGACAAAAATTTATTTTCATTTACACATAATAATTATTACACAAAAAGTAATATACATTTTTTTTGTTTATTTTATAAATAAGTCAATGAATGGTAGAGTTAATATGGGTGATTTTTCAGTGACCAAATTATACAATAAACTATCCTAAAATTACGAATTGGTTTTTTTGGCGCGAAATATCTTAAAAAATCGACGTTTCCTAAGGTTAGGTTATGTAAACGTTTACATAAGGTTTATTACTACAGTTTCATTTAATAAGGCTCACAGGATAATGCTTTTGGTATCTTTTTTTTTTATTTTACATAACATGAAGTATTTGTAACTGCAATTCGCAAAATATAAAAAATGTAAAATGAGTTAGATATTTAAAAATTATTTAAAATACATTCATTGTTTTGTTAAATAAAGGAACTCTCTACCAACGATACACTTATTAGGCTCAAATTTATACAAATTTCATACTCGCAAATTAATTCAGTAAAAATGGCGCAATTTTTCATTAAATCATAACTATTTATTCAGCGTTATTAAACAAATGTGTCGTAAATGTTATTTAAATTTAAAAAATCGCATAGATTAGCGCAATTTATTAAAAAAATACGCCATTTACACTAAAATAATAAAAATATAACAACTATTACAATCCATTTATGTATTTTAAATATAAATTTATTTAATAGAACACAGTTGTAAACTAATTAGGACCTCTCCCTTCTTTAATAAAGGGTCTTAAAAAGAACGATTCTCTAATCAAATCACATATAATAAAATCACTTTAAAGTGATTTACTTTAAAATTTCTGGCTTTTAAATGAATATCAAGACACATCAGACTACAAAAGGGCTACATATGTCCACATTTAAACTTCATTTGTGAGAAATTCGTTATTAATCAGAAAATGTAATACTAGGACATATCCCTGTTGTGTTCTAAGCCGTCGGAATAATAAACAAAACAGTCAATATCATTGGGTAGGAATATTTTGGATTCTATTTATCGATTTTAAATGACTTCACTAGACAGCACAATTATTATTAGTAATTTTCAGACTTCGCACAGTTATTTGATTTGAAACATTGATCAAATTTAAAAAAAAAACAAAATATTGTTATAGATCTGTAGCATTTAAGGGGCATAGAAATGAACGATGAGTTTGAAATTACAACACTGTACACACCCACTCGTTTGTAAGCTGTATTTTAACTAATAATATAAATCTCTTTCTATGCCCGGTAAAGATGTATTTAGTATATAGCGCAGTTAACACATGTGCAGCTCCATATTACTTTCAAACACTTGAGGGAGTTAACTCGCGTTTAATTTCAACAGCCTTTCATTTTTTCGACGTTTCGAACTATTATATAAAACACTTTATATTCTTTTTTCTTTTTTTTTTTTAGATATTTTATACTCTAAAGCTCAAATTGTTTTTGTTTTTTTAATTTATTAATTTTCATGCACGTTTTTAAATATAATTTACAACTATCACACAATTTTTCTATAATAACAAAGGTAATTATAATAATAATATAATAAAAAAGAGAAATATTTGAAAAGAAATAATCGCTGTGCAGTTACGGCTGTGTTTGAACACTTTACGGCCTTAGCAGTCCGGGAATTTGATAAATGCCATTTACATACGCATCAGTCGCTGCCAAATAAAACAAATACTACGGCATACTAAACGGGCGTTGGTAAAAACAATACATTGCGGTGGTTGGTAAATTGTGGCCAAATAAAACAACTGCCGGGGTGTACTAAAAGAGTATTGAGACACTGATACCGGCAAGTGAGTGACGCATCGGCCATCGCCAAATAACCGGACTATTTGAATAGAAAACAAAATAAACGCGTGTGAATTCTATAGAATTAATTAATATGCCTAAACATCTGAAACTGCTACCGTATTATTCAAACAGCTCAGAGAAATATAATTACTAGGGAACGGTTAACACATGTGCCGCTCCGTAGTACTTATGGTTTTGTAACAAATCTCACAAGTACTTTTAGAAAATGAAACAATCCTCAAAATAAAAAAAAAATTGCGATAACAACGAATTAGCATGAAATAGGCTAACTTCAAAAATGACAAAAAAAAATGGCGTCCATCTACGCACAGGTCGTCAATAATAAATAAATAATGAATAATAATAAATCGGTGGAAAAAAAGATAATTCATAATATACAGATTAGTTTAATAATTAATTTAAAAAAAAACAAACAATTCTTTCATTGCTTTTAAGATCACTTTTCGCGTAAGCGTTTTCGCACACAATTTAAATCACACAATTGTTTATTAAATAAGAAAACTTTATTTAAATGGCGGGCAGTGTTTTTAACGTTTTCAATTTTTCAGACGTGGTTCAAGTGGTACTCAATCCCATGAGTGGTTCGATTCGGCGTCATCGGACGGTTCGGAGACGCACTGTTGGGAAATGAACGCCGTTTTGGCTTGTCCCTTTTCCAGTTTTCTTCGTTTGGCATTCCGGTAGATTTCTTCGTCTTCGGCAGTTCGCTCCTTTCGGAATTCATGCACTAAAGGGTAAATGTGTTCGATGGCTGCCTGGACGTCGTTCACACTGGCAGCTAACACAAGAATACAATTATCATCAACAGTAAGTAAGATTTATCTCACTTTTATTATTGATATATATATATATATATATATATATATATATATATATATATATATATATATATATATATATATTTACCTGTAACTGTGATACTCCCAGTTGAAAATATCTTAAGTGTAGCTTTGGGAACTTTTAATTTGTACGTCACACCAGGATGCAATTCTGGTTCATAACTGTAAACAACAAAATTGTTTTACCGAAATGTAGATTACGTAATAAAGTCGCCATTGAGTCGTTTTTGAGCAAAACACAAAAGAAACCTTTGTATTGCGCAATAGCTACTATTTACGCGACCTTAAACATACATTTCAGCTTAATAAGTAGTTTCCTTTGACTATTTTTAATTGTTGATATTATGTTCATTTTGTTTGCTTATAATAATGAGTATTATAAATATTTCACCACTTACTCAGCGTGTTCTTTATGTCGAACCGAAAACGAATTGATCCTAATCGCAAAGGGCATCGAACAAGTCCCCAAAACATTAACAACTCGAAAATTATTAAACCGCACTTTAAACCCTAATTTCTGCAAACTCCTGGCGAAACGACGCGCTGCAATTTTCGCCTGATCCTCACTCGTAGCCCCGGTGCACGTCACTTTGCCCGACGACCAAATACTCGCTGTCGTATACGGCCGTCGTAATTTCATCGTAATCATGCCATTCTCCCGGCGGTACTCCACGTTTACGCCGTTTAACGCGATTTGTCGTAGATTTAGGTGGCACCGAACACTAAAACTACACACTACATTGTTTATAACGATGTCGATTTCGGGTTCGTCGACTGTCTGTTCGATTTCGTGACTCTCAGACGGTTTTAATGATTCAACACACTCTGATGATGGGTTGGTCAGGGTTTGTATGTCGTGGACTAGACTGGTGCCGTTCGTTAAGGGTTTCATACCATTTTTTTGGATAACAGTAGCCATAGTATGTTGTCGACTCGAGAATGAGCTAAAACATTTATAAAATACAGTTAGGAGATTGTATCGATCGGTCGATCGCGTTTTACTACAAATTCTATTAAATACTTAGTCTATCGCTTAGGAAACATCTATGAAATTGCCTCAAATTGAATCACCGCAAATATTGTTTCAACAACACGAAATTTTAATCAAAACACACAAATAGTAGAGAGTTAGACGAATATAACAACAAATTTGAGAGACATGTATGGGGTTTCTAGACTAGTAACTATGAATATGAGAGATATTTATGGTATTCCTAGACGAAATAGACTAAAGGATGTATGACGATAGTATGATATTCAAAGAATGTGTAACAGTATCCGTTGTAATCAAATAGCTAACAATAGTTTTCGATAAAAATGTTACATTTACCAAGAAGTTTTTAGTTTTAAAACGTTGTAAATTTGTAAAATGAAACTGTATCATTTGTAATCAATTTTGAGTTCTTGGAAGATGACACAATGGGAGCATTAACAGTGACTCAATACTGCGCAAAAAAGACGTTTGCGATTTTAACAAATATTATAACAATTTACATAATATTATTCAAAGCAACCCTATCACAAAAATTAGTAAATTAGACATAACAGTTGAAACAAAAATTGAGTACACCTAATTTTAATAAAAGAAAGGTATTTGTCTATGTTTTAATTTGTGAACTGTTTAATAGAAAGCTTTTTTTTAATATTTAATAATTAAAAATATTTCGTTTTGAGGCACAAATTTAAAGGTCTCCCTTTTACAAAGTAAAAACTGCTATAAAATTCATAAATAAAATTCACAATAAAAGTCATACCTGTGGGGTTTTTTGATATACAAAGCGATATTAGGAAAAAATGATATTATTCACACCCTCACGCCTTATTAAAACCTTTGTTTTTATACCCGAAAGCTATGTTATTTTCCACCCAAACGACACACCACAAATCACTGAAACGCGTTAAATATCCGTTAAAAAAGTTTTTTAGGCTAATTTTTGCACTAAATTAATAACTTTAAACAATAATTGAGCCACCCCCATTCACGAAGGATGTAGTCATTTACGAAAGGAAGCATTTAGCACACACAACATTTTTTTATTGCGATTGAACTTACACTTTTCACGGTTTATAATGCAGGTGTTTATGCACTAATAACTGTTCAACACATAACAAATTCGACATAATTCACCTACACGGCAGCATTGTGCGAAGCCATGTTCGGAAATGTGTGAAAGAAATGTGAACAAAATTTCACGATTTGCCGTTTGGTAAGAACGAACTTGGAAAGAAGAACAGACGAACGTGCACCGAAAATTGCAGTGTGCGTTCATTGCCCATGTAACTGTAAAACCGTTGTTTTCCTGCTAATTTGCAAATGGCCGTCTATATTATCGAAATTTCACATATGTCATTATATTTCAAAACAAGCATTTCCAGCCTCTTTATTCATAACTATTATAAAACTATATCTTTACAACATTTTCTGCTAATCTTATACATTTATTTCTTATTTATAATAATTATAGATTTGCATAAATCTATTATAAAATATTTTATAGGCAGATTTGCTAAACAAATATATAATTAATTATGTATTTAATGTATACAATCATTAAATATTTAAATATTCACATTAAAAAACCTATAAATGTAGAGTTTATAACATTTATTGATTTGTAAATTATATCTTTGTTTCTTAGCTGCTGACTAAAGCAATTAAAAATTGATGTTCTGAACGCACACCTTAAATGTCAAAAACCATAACC
This sequence comes from Nebria ingens riversi, assembly GCA_018344505.1. NCBI lineage: Eukaryota > Metazoa > Arthropoda > Insecta > Coleoptera > Carabidae > Nebria > Nebria ingens. The sequence goes on along the minus strand of JADQWA010000115.1, from coordinate 174,305 downwards.
TAAAAGTCAACACCCGGTTAGATGAAATATAAAAATGTATTTTTTAGATTAATATAACTAATCATAGGATAAAGTGTTGTGTTAAAATGAAGCTAAAACATTTCGGATTTTATGTGCTGCATTTACTTTTGTGTGTTTCCTATTGTTTAACTTATAAAGATAAATTCCACGAAGAATTATTACTGAAACCGCTTTTCAGTGAACAACTATATGCTCATTTTCAGTTTAGTACTGTATGGGATGCCGAATTAACACCTGAAACTTGTAAGTTATTTATTTACTGAATTTCTTCACCTTAATATGCATATTAATAAATTCGATATTTATGCTCAAAGTCCAAACTTGAGCAAATATATTTTATTTATTAATTTAATTTTAATAGTTCAAAATTGTCATCTATTCCCGCGTGCTCTGGGTGAAATTCTCGCCCGTTACGACATCGCCGAACTGCACATCAGTCTCACATCTGGTCTTTGGCGCTACGAAACTTGGGGCTACCCCGTCGTGGACGCCGCCCCTGGCGTCGAGCTATGGACCTGGTTCAAACCACACGCCCAGAACATTGACAAACAATGGAAAGAACTGGCCAGTTCCCTTTCTGGTTTGTTGTGCGCGTCTCTAAACTTTATAGACGCCTCAAACAGCTTAAGTCCTGAATTCAGCTTTCGACCTGCCGGTATCTTTAACGCGGGCAAGACAAATAACTTCGCAAATTCGAGTTTGTTACGATACGCCAGTCTCCCGCGCGAAATAGTTTGTACCGAGAACCTTACTCCGTGGAAGAAATTGCTGCCGTGCGATTCCAAAAAGGGTCTAGCTGTTTTATTAAACTCGGGAAATATCCATAATACGCGGTACCATTCTTTAAGTTTAAATTTACGAAATATTTGTCGGTCGGAACACTGTATTGATAGTTCGATTGAGTTGACGCAAAGTGTCTCTTTGGTGTATGATTATTTGATGTTAGGCACTCGCAATTGGTCGTTTCGGAAATTGTTTGGTCATGGTTTGGGTGATTGGTGCCCGCTTGCGGACCAAAGTAGTATATATGTTGATTTAAGTACGAATGCTAGTAACCCGTTTCAATTGACTCCTGTGCCGAATGAAGTTTTAACGTCTGTTAAAGGGGGAGAGGAGAGGTTGTACGCGAAATATGACATTCAACATTTGGGCGTTAGTGTCTTAAATATTGCCGCCCAATACTCCACGCCTAAACCTATTCATCTAAACCCCACACCTTTGTTACACGCGAACCAGTACATCGCAGGTTTTGGTCAACAATTTGGTGAAATTGTGACCAAAATTTACAATAATCACTGGTCACATTTAGACATTTTACTCCTACAAAACCTCCCCTGGTACGTCCCAATCTACTACCACACCCTGCGCATAAAATCTAACGAAAACGACCTAAAACCAATCCACAAACGACTTATACCCGGGAAACAACGTACCCGTCCTTACTACCTAGAACTTCTACTTCGACTCCCGCCCAAATCGATCACAATCATTTCGATTGATTTCGATTATGTGTTCCTGAAATGGCAAGAGTACCCGCCCGATGCTAATCATGGCTTTTATATTGGTTCTTCGGTGATAACTTCACTGTTGCCGTTGGCGCGTAACTTCACCGGGTTGCCCATCGAAGGGACGTTAATTTCGGCAGGATTTAACGCATCGCGCGCCGGTTACTTGGTGCAAATCCGGACTGAGTCTCTTTTGATTACGTTGCCTACGCCGGATTTTTCTATGCCGTATAATGTGATTTGTTTAGCGTGCACTGTCGTTGCACTGGCGTTTGGGCCGTTGCATAATATTACTACTAAACGTTTAGTTTTGCGGAAACCGAAAGTGAAAAGTTTTTTTAAGAATTTGTTTGGGAAATTGAATATTTTCAAAAAACTCAAGAATGATTAGGTGTTTCATTTGTATTAAAATATATGAAATTTAGAACCAATGATATAGATTCTTTATAAATTACAGTCAACTATTTTTTTTTATTAGCTCAACAATAATTGTATTAGGTTATTTATTTATAAAAATGGCGGTTATATTTTTTTGAGGTTGTTTAATTAAATTTATTTATTTTGTTTAATATTTTAATCACATTTGGTTGGATTAGTAACTTTTTTTTTGTACATTTTATAAAAATAACCAGTATTCCATTTTTATATTATATTACATGGCGATTTTTCTTATTCTGCAAACAAGTTTATTTAGTTTTTTAAACATTAACGCCAAAACATACTAGTCTAATTGAAAAACGATATAAATAAATATATTTGCGAATATGAAAACAATTAAACAGTCATACATTCATTTAAAATCGCATTTAAAATGTAATTTTAAGTAAATCCATTCTAAAATTACAAATTAATTATAAAATATCACATTGTAACAATAAAAATGGTAACATCGCCATTGTTTTTTTAAAAATTTGATTAATATTTAAGTATTAAAAAATATGATTTAAATAGTTAGTCTTTTTGTAATTGTATTAGAAGTCTATAAAATTAATAAATTAGTCTTAACTTTTAAATTCTTTGTCAATATTTAGTTATTTAGTATTAAGTAGATAAATGCAATAAGGTATATAATTGTATTTTTCGGACTAGTAACATATCCGGTTCCTTTTCCTTCCGTATCCGCTGCAACTTGAGTTTCCGGGTCCGTTGTACAGACATTTTGACAATCATCTTCTTCGCAAATGTCGCATAATGTTGCAGTTGGTGATTGGTAGAAAACTCGAGCTTTTCGAGCTAAAATTTTCATAATACTCAATGTTGAAATGATGATGCAAATTAAATATAAATATTTGGTGAAATACTTACAAGTATCGTAATAATCGTAAATAATAACCGGAACTGGACGTTGTTTAGCAACGTTATGAGTCCGGAAAGCAGAAACAGTTGGGCAATATTCGTCGCTAACCATTTTTTCAAAATACAAAACTACAATAGTGTGTTTATTTTTGGTCTCAACTAATTTCACGTTTTGGGACACTTCCAAACTTGGCAATGAGTCCACATCGGCCGTGTAACCACTGGGCAAATAGACTTCCATCACCGCCATATTACTCGCAGATGTTTCCGTTAAATTTCGACTAACAAATCTACAATTTGGTGTATTTTTTGTTTATTTCAAAATTCTTCCATAGAATTATTTAGCGAATAGGTATTTTATGATTAGAGATCCTTAATTACTTAAAAATATCACTCAAATAATTAGCGAAACGTATTTATTAAAGCTGTTTTTTTTTTACTGCGATAATCAGTATTTTTAATACATGCACCCTGATGTTTTAACACGTAATTAAAGCTTGTAAGGTTAGTGATTAAATAAGCATATGCAATTAATTAATTAATTTTATTTACATAGTAATAATTACATTTTTATTTACACATCACATATATGTACACCCAAAAGTGGGGTGACCAAAACCATTGTTAGTAAGCAATTATCACAGTTTTGCTTACCCTGTACAAATTGAAAGTTGTAAATGTTGTCTATTTGAGTTTTTATCAACTTGTGGGTCTAAAGTGAACATTGGCCACGGACCAGTTACATTCATATTATATTGATAATTAACACGTAATAACACCAGACCAGATCCTTGCGCAGTTACGTTCACTTCGCGAGTGGTGGCTCCAATCTATAAAAAAACAAACAACATTTTAACAGTGCATCCACAAGTTTCTAAAGAGTTTCATTGTTTGAGCAACTTGGATGATTTAGATAGTTTAAATGATAATAATTAAGAATACGGTTTAATTAGACAATAGCACCTTATTAGATAAATCCCCAACAAGCGAACTTACCTTATATTTTTGCACAATCATGACATTCTGTTTATTCACGTTTATATTATTACTTTCTTGTTTTCCATACGAAAACTTTACTTGCATATTCGTGACTCCGGATAATTTCTCCGTTAGTTTCGCTAGTGCGTTCAATCCGACAATTGTATCCTGCGACGAGGCGAATCCACCGAAAGGATTCCCTTGTCCAACTAGCCAATTGACCACTGGAATAGCGTCGTCTATTAAGTTCGCTTCGACGTACGTCATCAGAGCGTACGACGTCATTTCGATGTCGATTGATTTCGGTAGATAGTGCCACGGATTGTTCTCTTCAGATTTCGGCACATCTTCGGCCCACCATTTCCGTGTTGAATTCGTTTTGGCTTTTGACTCGAGAATATTCAACGCTGTTTCTTTGGATGGGTGTTTGCCCAGTTGTAACACGTAACTTGTTAATGCGATTGTGTACATGTCTTCATTTTCGTTTATGTTTGAGGCTATGTAGTCTAAGGCCCTCCGGGTGATGTCCGCAAATCTTTGTGTGGTGTACTAAAATATTATTCTTAACTTAACAAGTTCTTCATATTCGCGCAACTCTTTCTCAATTGTATTTATTCCGAGGACATTCTCACAGAAAAAAGACTTACCCGATTTTCTAAAAATGCCATTGTAACAAAAGCAGTGAGTGCCAAACTCTTCTTATCAATACTCTGAATCTTACGATGAACTATACTTCCAGTTTCTGGAAAACTTCCGTTCTGTACCTGATTATTTGATAGCCAATCCAGGGATTTTAAAACAATATTTTTGTCAACATAAATATAAGGTTGAGCTTGCTTAAAGGCCTGAGCTACTAAAGCTGTTAACCTAAACAACATTTATAAGTTTTCTGTCTCCAAAATACACTTCCTAAAACTAACCATACACTTCCGTTTGAATCCATTTTCCCGAACGGACTAAACGACCCATCCGGTCTCATAAACGTTAATTGTTGTTGATAACCAATTTCCAAATTGGAAACTGCTTCTTTATGAATAGAAGGTGGCAATTGTCCAGTATTCCGTAAATAATTTAAAACAATTATATTCGGAATGAAATGTAACATGTTTTGTTCGCCGCAACCGGTCGGCAAAGTTATTAAATGTTCCAAATTTACGATTGCTGGTCCTAAAAAGTCACCAACGACAGAAACTTCAATCATTTCCGAATTCGGGACAGCGTTCTTCGGAATATCTAACGATACATTTGTTTTTATCGATGATTTTTTACGTAAATCTAACAATATTGTTTTGCTGTAATACTGCGTTTCCCCTTCCGCCTATAAACACAAATAATTTGTATAAAAACAATCGATACAAATTCATAAATGAATGAGATACTTTAACAAATAAATTCTCCACAACTGTATCGACATTTGCATCACCACTGGCGGTAACTTTAATCTCTGCATGCCCCAAAATATTCGGTTGGATCATAAAAGCTACTGAAGCCCCACTATTTCGTTTAACGACCACTGATTTCTTACGATATAATTCAATTTCTATAAAATAATTGATTTTAAATTATTTAGATGATTTTTAAATAATATATTCTTACTTTTTGTAGCGTTCGTTTCGCTAGAAACTGGCGCAAAAACAAATTTCTGTTCGGAATTATGTAAAGTAATCTCAGCTGTTATATCTTTATTTTGGTAATTATAAACAACAATTGGTATAGCTAAAATCTCTCCTCTTTGGATAGAGAACGGTAAGTCTAAGCTCACAACGAACGGTTTGGTAACCTTAAGTTTTCGAGGCGAATTTATGAGGCCTAAACCTCGTAAAGGGTCTAATGAAAATCCTGTAATGGTCCATGTGGTTAAGGTGTCAGGAACGCGCTTTCGTAGTGCGGTTTTTCCTTCAAAACTGTAATAAAAATCATTTATGTGTAGATTTTTTTCTTAAGTTTCTTATATGGAGATACATATTTTCTTTTTAGAAATATTCAAATTTACCCTGAAGAAATATTAGTAAATAACCAAGTATCTTGAATGTCTTGGTTCAAATATACTCTAGGTTTGTCCCAAACGGGCCTAGGAATTCTACTAAATGCGTACGGCCCTGCGAGCGGGGGGCGGGTTACTGTTTGAAACGAAATTCCTTGTCCCCTATCAGGTTTAACAGTACTGCTTCCATATTGTGGGGGGCGCAAATAAATATCTTCTACTACAATATATATTTATTAAAAAAAAAACATTTATATATTAGAAATTAATTAAATACTTACATGTTGGACGATAATTATTTAAAATACTATTCGTAAGAATAACTGCTCCAGAATTCTAAATAAATACATATTAGTCAGTATTGCAAAGTAATTAAAATAAGCGCTAAATAAATAATTATTACATAAAAAATATCTTTGGCATTGCTGCTCCCAGGTTTCCAGTAAAATGGCCGCCGTTGATCGGCTAAAATAGACAAATATGGCGACGGTTCCGCCACGTCATAATTCGTCAATTCATCCGTAATTTGTTCTTGCGATAAATCATGCCCTGGTTTTAGCAACCCCACATTTTGATCAACTGCTAATATTCCTACATAGGAATTTGGTTGAGCTTGAATTGTTAAGTCGATATCGGCCCCTGGGCGCGTTTCAACCGAATTTATTTGTATATCAAGCTATAATAAACAATATGTACAATAAAAAAATTGTTTCTAACGATTTAGAAACTTACGAAATTCTGTAATAGTCCATCGATTTCAATATCTAACGAATCAGCAACTATTTCGCCATCTTCCCGCACGTAATTAACAATCAGGTGCGCCACTGGTACCATTGCGTGTGTTGCAGTGAAATGGAAACGGTGGTGTTTTTCGTCACGGACTTGTAAAGTATTTGCAACTAACACATCTCCACGTCCCAACAGTTCATAACTAATATAATGCATTGGTTCGGTACAATTAACCAAAATTTCGACGTCTTGGTTAACAATTGGACGTTCTGTTTGTAAAGAGGCTTGAATATAATTTTTACTAGTTGAAATTGCCGCTGGGACCGGCGAAAACCAATTTTTTAAATCCATGTATTCAGCCTAAAATACAAATGATCTAATAAGAGACCAAAACTACTATATAGATTCGTTTTTGAATCATATCTGTGTACTTCAAATGTACACCAATCATACTTGAGATATAGTTACATAATATATATATATATATATATATATATATATATATATATATATATATATATATATATATATATATATATATTTGTTTCAAAACAATCGTATGCGCCATTTAGTCTTTACCTCAATTCTCAAAGCGGTTTGATTCGTCGCTTCTAACGGCGGATAAAATGTTAACTCCGCAATACCATTTTGGTCTAATTTATAAATTTTTTCTTGATAAATTTCGTTTACTTTCGAATATCCATGGCGAATCGTTAACTTTTTTTGATCATCCTTCAACGGGCTTCCATCATAATTAATAACTTTAATCTGCGATTAACATACCAATTAATCGGGTTACCTATATTCATAAATAATCCAGACTGAACTTACAAAACCTGCATATTTTAAACCTGGTTTATAATAAGCTGATGTTTTAACTAAATCAACTCGATACTCGTATTTATGTATATATATTTCGATGCTATTATTTTGTCGACGTCCTGTAAGAGCTTCTTCGATAGTAACATCAATAATAACGGTACGCTCATATTCATCACTTAAACGCAAATCTTTAATGATATCGAATTCGACAGTTATGGACCCATCTAACGGTACAACTTTACGAATTGGATTCTGAAAAATCGGCTGGATAACTCCAGATCGAATCGTGGGGTACATTGTTACAGTCGCGACTCCTTTGACTTTTTTACCATAACTATACCTTTATTAAAAAACATTTATAATTACATACATTACGATTTATATACCTAAGTAATTTAACTCACTGTGCTTGTATATTCGCAATTACAGTACTTTCCGCGAAGGTCGCATGTTTTTTCGTTTGGATATCGATAAAGAATTTCGGTAACATATACTCGGCAACTTGGATCGTTTTATTTGTGACCTGATGATGGATTGCAACTGAAATATTCCAATTTCCCAAAACAGGCGATTTGCTTAGCTGCAAATCACCCGCAAAAACACCCCTGTTTACAACGACCGCTTTCCACTCTTTAACAATGTTTCCTTTGCCATCCTGGATAAATTGAAAATTATCTTAAATCATTTTGATCGATTGGATTAATTATATTAGGTACCGAAATATGAATCGTAATCGGTTCATTTCGGAGTTCTGCCGCTGGTTTGAGATCAGAATTTAATATAATTGCTCTAAATAATAATTTATGGCCTGGTTTGTAAACGGATTTGTCCGTTTGGATGAAAACGGAATACGTTTTTTGGATGTATTTTAAAACTGCAGTGGTTTCAAAGCTAACACCACCGTTTCCGCGAGATATTAGTCGATAATCGCCTGGACCTATGTCTCCAATCTGGCAATTTTAATAATTAGTGTTTTATTTACGACTAGGTACTATTATTTCTAATAAAAATTACTTCTAAACGAGCGACTTTTGTTGTGTATGGCTCAACAACAAGTGATTGCTCAACATTAAATACTCTTCCGGTATCTTGTCGGCCCACTATCGAAACGGTTACACTGGAAGATATTGAAGTACCTTGAGTACTAACAGCTGCATGGTACTCGCTGTTTGGTCGCAGTACTTGTGGTCCCACCACACGATAATACCTAAATAACATTCAAACTCTGATGAATTTATTTAAAATTATATATAATAAATATGGAAATAACATTCTTACGCCTACTAGCTACGCCACTGACATACCTACTTGTCCCACGTCACTGGACTTATAAGGAGTACAAAATATATGTTTTATTTGAAAACAATAAAACTATATTTTAACTAAAGCTTTGAATCATGTTTCCAGGAAAATTATCATTAAACTATATAAATGTAATTACGTAATAAATGCATGAGTAACCTTTCTTAATTAATTTAAAACAAATCCTGTTTTTAGTGAAAGTTATAATATTTTAGCAAATTTATGGGCATAGTAGAGAAAGTGATGTGAAAATATCGAATATAAAATCAAACTGGTTCCTAAATGATTTAAAATTATTTTATTCTATATTGTTTAAATAAAATCGTATCTTAACGTCGCATTAAAATCTCCAGTTGTTTTTACGACCTTTTAGCAATAGTATAAAATCAATAATAAACTACAAATAGTTTTATTTGTGATTAAATAACCATCAACTGATTAATTTTAAACATAAATGCATTGTTTAAATGATGAACAATGAGTGTCGTAATGTCTTTGACTTCCTAATTTGTATGTCAAGTACACAATAAACTTTATTGAATAAAGTATTATAAAATTAATCATTTTAAATTTATAATATGCGCATCAAATGTTTTTAGAGAGAGTTTTAGGTAAAAAAAAAAATACTTTAACAGTGCCCACCAATAGAAGCAGTTCTTCCTAAACAACTTTTTTATTCTAAACAAATATCCGGTGAATGATGTCATATTTAACAATAGAATTTTTGTTAATTTGCCTTAAAAACGATTAAAATAAGCAAACTTACCCTATAGTATATCCATATTGTACGCCGGATACAATAAATAATAACAAAATTAACATTTTCATATATTTACACAAAAATAATAACCACAAAAATACTTTTAAAACTCGGTAAATACTAAAGTACCTCTAAAACTATATTTTACACAACACATGATCAAATTGTTTATTCATTTTTGTATTTTAAACTTAATTTAAAAGGTTTAAACTTATATTATTGCACCAGGTGCAACACCTACTACTAATAGAATCTGTTCACTTTTACGTTAAGGTGAAATTATATTTAACAACACCTATGTATATATTAAGACGGGACTTCTTATAGTTAAGAATTACAACTTAGACCTGATCTTTACAGACATTTAGAGAAGGTTAAGATCTACGAAATAATTAGTGCATAACCACCCCACTTTTCGTTAACCTTCGCGGCTTCTTCGCGCCTCCGTATCTGTCACCTGTCAAATCCATAAGCGTAGAATTTTTTATTAAACCAATAGATGCAAAAATAATTATTACAGCTTTAAACATGTATTATATTTAACTGTTTCCAATTTTAACTTATTTATAGTATGTTTTAAAAACTATATCATTTAAACTAAGTTTTTGAAATGAAAACGTTTCATTTTCACCGGTTATTTATGTGAGTGTAAATGCTGCTTTACCTTAACTTAGATTGCGTTTTGACAGCTAAGGTTATGATTATAAATTTATAAATGAAATTTACTTTTTGGGTTTAATTTACCTAAAAAAAGAGATTCATTTATTGAAATTGTGTTCTATGTATATTTAATTGTGTTCTTTTGCTAATTATTATTGAGTTTTTACAATGTTTTCGCAAGGAAATGAAGAGAAAAAATTGGATTGGATGTACAAGGTAACAAAATATATACAAAAATTAATTAATTCGACGATTCTATTTTATAAATGAAATATTTACAATACTAATATTTGTTCTATAGGGCCCTACGAATGGGGTAGACCGCGAAGAATACTTATTAGGCCGATCAATAGATAAAAGTTTAGAGCAGCTGAACACAGCTGAAAAATCTAAATTAACTCCAAACCCACAAAAAAATCATGTTGAACACGAATGTATCCCTCCATCAATTCGCGATTTTAAGAAAAATCTATTAGGAGAGCAAGTTGATTTGGCACAAAAACTGCAAGAAGATCCTTTAGTTGCGATTCGTAAATGCGAAGAAGAAACTCGTCAAAAATTGTTGCAAAATCCGGTTCAGTTGAAAAAATTACAAAAAGTGTTGAAACAAAGTCGTAAAAGACAAGAAAAATTAAAAAAACGGCAAAAATTGGGTGAAAATGATGAAAAACTAAAAGAAAAATACGTTAAGATGTCTAAAAAATTAGTTAAAAATATTAACCCTTCCAGTGACGATGAACTAGATCGAGTTTTAATTGAAAAATTCTTACAATTTAAACATTTAATAACTAAACAAGATATGGATGATGTTTTAAATTTGAATTCGTCGGAGTCGAGCGAAAATGAGAACGATAATGATCAGTTCGATTCAGATTCTGACAATTATAGACGAAAGAATCGTTCGAAAGGATCTATGAGGCAGAGATCCCGATCAAAATCACCGAATATGCATTTAAAACATAAAAACCAATCTTGGGCTAAAACAAAAAATTATAGAAACGACAATACAGATTCTAATTTTGAAAATTATAGTCAGAAAAGATTAAAAAAATCTATACAGCATAGATCAAAATCACCAACATCTAGAAGACAGCAAAAAACTAAGGATCTTGAACATATATCTAGATCACCTAAAAATAAACCTATTAATCAGGGTTCGTACTCTGAAAGGCAAGAAAGATGTTATGAAGATCTAGAATTGATTTTCAAAGATAAATCTAGATCGCCAACTAACAGACATGGTCTAGAATCACGCCGTAGATCTAGATCTCCTAAAACCAGAACCAATATAAGTAGATCAAGCTACAAAGATAAAGAATCCAGATCTCCAAGGTCTAGTTTTAAGAATAAAGAATCATATAGGTCCAGGTCTAGATCTCCTAAATCGAGAAACAATCTAGATAAATCTAGACCTAAGCAGCACAACCAAGATGCAAATTATAGATCCAGATCTCCGAAAGTAAATGAAACTAACTCTAGAAAATCGAACAAATCATCTAAAGATCTAGGGTCAAGATCTCGATCACCGATTCAAAAATCTAAAAAGGAGCGATCGGGCAACTCAAATCGAGATAAGGAAAAATATACTAAAAATAAACAGCTATCAAGTGATTCTGATTCTAAATCAGCCAAAAAAAGAAATAAAAGTCAACGGAATCGAGATTCCAGTAGTGACAGTGATGTTTCAGTTAACTTAAAACGAGAAAAACGAAAAATCAAATCCAAGAAAATAAAACAAAAAAAATCATCTAGTGAAGAAGATTCATCTAGTGATGATGCAAAAACTAATAAAAATCGACGTAACCGAGATTCAAGTAATGATTCTAATCGAGATAAACGAAAATCCAAATCAAAATATACTAAAAATCAAGATAAAACTCAGGAAAAATCATCGAAGAGAATCGAAAAATTATCTGAAAATTCCAAAAAATCAATAGTAAAATTCGATTCGGCTAATTCTGAGTTCTTCCCAACGCTAAAAACTCCCAAAAAATCCGATTCGGAGTCAGATGATTTTATTCCTAATCTAAAAACAATCGAAAAACGTCAAAACCGACAAAGATCATCGAGTTCAGACGATGAAATCGATAAAAAGAAACGTAATTACGGATTAGTGAGCGCGGATGGATCGCGTATCAAACTAAAGAAAAGAAATCCCGCAGATGACATACGAGAGAAGAGATTGATAAAAGATACGCTAAAAGTCGTAGAAAAAGTGCGACGAAAACGACTCACAGAAGTGGAAATAGAAGTTCGGAGAAAGGAAATGATGCAAAATGCTGAATGGCGCGATAAAGAACGAGAGAAAAATGTCAAAAAATACCGCGAAGATGACCAAAAGGATGCGAAATTACCGGATTATAATCCGGAGTTTATACAACGGGAGTTGTTGAAATCAGCATCGAATAGTACGGTTGAAAGTCGGATTAAGTCGAATATAAATAATATTCAACGTTCCGGACGGGATATGAGTACGCATTTTTCACGTAGACATTAAGAAAAATATGTTTGTATGTATATAAAGAACTATAAATATTAAAATACATTTTTAATCATATATTTTGTTTGATTTTCCTCCTAATCATATAAGAAACTAAAATTTAAGATAATAATAAACGTACAAATATGATATGGACACTCATAATCTACTGAAAGTTATCAACTTTGTTTATCCTGTTTTACTGCGAAAAGAATAGATAAAGAAAAGATTAAAAATATTTTTAAATCCATTGTTAATGTTTTAACTATGTGGGCGAAATCAAAATAGAAATCATTTATATAACATGAACTTAGCATATATATGTTAGTTTGCCCTATACTAATTCATTCAGTGTTGCTCTAAATATATTTGAGCATTGAGCAAAAGTATTGATACGATGAGCAGAAGTGCATGTCAAACAAACGGCCCTTTATGTTTTGAATGTAAGCTAGCTTCACACTAGTGAAGCAAACTGTATAAGCGTTTTGATAGTCGTTCGCGTCTGTCAAAACGAATGTCAAATTAGAAATGGCTGCAGAAATTAAACCAGCGACAAAATCAACAAATGACAAATTTTGCACGACAAAAAAGCCGGCGTTGCTCGCAAAACTCGAAGGCTGCAACGATGACATAAACGCCGCCGTTCTAATCCCCGGCGAAGATGGAATCATCAGTGTTTGTGATGACAAGTGCGTAATTAATCCACATTTATCTGATCCAATAAAACAATTTGTACTCTTTCAGAACGGTTCGAGTATGGTTGAAACGAGACTCAGGGCAGTATTGGCCGAGTATTTGCCAGTATATGCCATCTGGAGCCACTTCTATGTTCTATACCAGAGAAACACGACAATTGTTTGTGGGCCAAGAGAATGGGACAGTGTCAGAGTTCACACTTGCGGCTGATTTCAATCGCATGATGCCGGTTAGGGAGTATTTAGCGCATCAAGCTCGTGTTACAGATCTCCAATTTGCGCTGAATTGCGAATGGGTTCTTAGTATTGGACGCGATAAAGTGTTTACGTATCATTGTACGCAAACCGGGAGACAAATTGGAGAATATACTGCAGAAGCATGGTGCACCGCCTTACAGTATCCTTTTTAATTTTCCTAAAAATCATCACAATATTACATTAATATTATCAATCATTCATTTAAAAAGATAAACAATTAATTATTATTTACCTATGACACATAATGACGGCACAATATTACATTAATATAATCACACAAACGATTAATAATAATTTGCTTATGAAACAATGACGTCACTAGTGCACAGCTCGCCATCTTGTATTGTATCATGTCGATAATAAACAAAAGCATTTACCCCAGATAGTTATAACCATTAGGTTTACTTAAATTATCTTTTGTAATAATTTCATAATAAAAATGCGTTCCTTAACACAAACAGATTCGATTCACAAACGAAACATGCCTTCGTCGGCGACTATTCCGGTCAAATAACAATGCTTAAACTAGATAACAACGGTGCGTCTGTAATTACAACTCTAAAAGGTCATTCAGGGTCTGTAAGAACTCTCGGATGGGACCCGGAGAAACAAATGCTATTCAGCGGGTCATTCGACCAATCAGTTATAATCTGGGACATCGGAGGTCAACAAGGCACTGCGTACGAACTACAAGGACACCATAACAAAGTAAACATTTTGTAAAAATATCAGTTTACTCATGTATCGCACAAACATTTTACCATCATACTGTTTTATATTCCATATAGGTGTCCGCGTTATGTTATTTAAGTGCTAGTCGTCAATTAGTGTCCGCCGGAGAAGATGGTGTGTTTGTTTTTTGGGACATGACCAAAGAACGGAAAGAAACACCCGAATGGGTCGAATCGGACACTTGTCAACTGTGTAGTCGGCCATTTTTTTGGAATCTACGCGCCATGATGGACCAAAGGCAACTAGGCCTTCGTCAACACCATTGTCGCCATTGCGGCAAAGCGGTTTGTGACCGGTGTTCAACTTCCCGCCTTCCAATTCCGATTATGGGTTTCGAGTTTAATGTCAGAGTTTGCGAACCATGTCACACGGTTTTACAAGATGTTGAGTAAGTGTTTACCTAATTTTTAAGTGTTCCGATATAAAATGGCTGTTTTGTTTTTGTAGACGAGCATCTTTAGCAACATTTCATGACGCGAAACATAGCGTGGTTGCGATGAATTTGGATGAAACACGTAAACGAATAGTAACAGTGGGACAAGATCGTTTAATTAAAATTTGGGACATATCGGCGTTGCTATAAAATCAGTATTTCTAAAAAAGTGTCGCAAATAAGAAAATGTGATTTGATAACTAGCAACTTGATAAAGACAAACTTTAATAGCGTGCTACATATATATATATAAATAAATAAATATTGTTAAGATATTTGATGTTATAATATTATTTAACAAGATTGTATATACATTACTATCCTGTTTAATTATATTAAAACTTTGCATTATTGTAAGAGATATTAGAGATTTTTGTCCTTTCGTGGGACCAAAATATGTACTGATTGGGTTAAATATGTTAATTGGGTACTAAAAGAATATAACATGTTATTTATATTCTTTTTGTCTTATTAATATTGATAGTTTGTTTTGATTCAAATGTTTGCTTATATTTTTATTAATGTTTAATTCATGTACAGATATATTAACATAAATAAATGCTCGCGCATATTTAAAACAAACTTTTTTATTTTCTTTAAAATAACCCGGCGTCCAATTATTCTCTCGGCAATCGATGCAGGGCTAGCCGGCATCAAATTTGGATACTGGCCAATGTTAAAATTGCAGTGATTGGTTTGAATATCGGCAAATCACAAACCGCGTAAACTAGAAAAATTAAAATTTGCAATGTTATCAAATAATATTGTATTTTTAATAGAATAACTATATAAAATTGTTTTAAATGCGAATCATTATTAAATGTTTTTAAAACATATAATAAATTTTAAAAAATAATAATAATGATAAATAATCTACTGGGCCTTGGTATACCTTAAAATGTCAAATTGACATTTGATATGTGGAAAAATTCAATAATTCCATTAATAATTAATGGATAAAACGCTTGAGGATCAATTATATGATGCAGTCTCGCGTAACGATATAAATAACGTTAAAAAAAACCTACGTAAAGGTATGTTAACACATGCAAATCCTGAAAATTAACTGAAATATTTGTTTTTTTTTTATCAGATGTAAATATAAACACAATTTGCTCCAGTGGCTTGACCCCTTTGGGGGCGGCGGCCCATTTGGGCAATGTGAACATATGTGAAACTCTAATCGAAAACTATAAACGATCGTTGAAGACAGATGATTTTTCGACGCATAAGCATAAAAAATTGTGCATCGATTTCAAGAACGAGCGGACAAAAAACGTTGGGTATTTCGTCGTTAAGAAAGATTTAGATAATGTTGAACCGGAAACGGTCGAGATCGGTGATGGACCAACTCCAGAAGGAATGGAAGGGCTGGAGTGGGACGTCGAGATAAAGGATAGTGATGTGGAGGTCAAAGAGAGTGATAGTTATTCGTGCTTGTATCGGTGGTACGCAGATATTTTAAATCGGACTTCGGATTTATTAAAAGTGCCGATTAATTGCGATTTAAACCAAATCGATCGGTACGGCCGTAGCGCTTTACATTACGCATGCGATCGCGGACATTTATCAATCGTTCAATTGTTATTGAATTCCGGCTGCAACATCAATCATACTTCATCAGATAATATAAGTGCGTTACATTTGGCCTCAAACGTCGGCCATTTTGAAATCGTTAAACTCTTAATCCAAACCGGCGCTCGCGTTAACCATGTATCAAACTCAAAATCAACAGCACTCCATTTTGCCGCGACCCAAGGACACGTTAAAGTCATGTCCTTATTATTGCAAAACGGCGCTAATGTAGACGCTTTAGACACGTCTGATCGTACCCCGCTCGTATTGGCAGTCTCCGGGCAAATGGCAGACGCCGTCGAACTTTTGGTCAAATATAACGCGCGTATTAACGTCGAAGATATTAACGGCTTTACGCCGTTGTGCGAAGCAGTTTGGGTCAATTCGCGCGATATTGTTCGCACTTTGATTAGTGCGGGAGCTAAAGTTACTCAAAGTAATTATTTACTGCACTATTCAGTGCTTAATAATGAACTGGATATCACTAAGTTGTTAGTGACGGCTGGGAGTGTTGTGAATTTGAGGGATAGTGATGGGAATACGCCACTAATATTAGCGGCAAAAAATGGACAAATTGATACAGCAAAGTTCCTAATTGACCATGGTAAGTAAAGTATTACAACAACAGTTTACAAATAATTAGCGATATTTAAATAAATATGTTTCAGGTGCAATGGTTAATTTACCAAATACAGTGACCGGTTCAACAGCCTTATACGAAGCAGTTGAAAATATCGAAGATTTTGATTTTTATAAATTTAAACCCATTTTAGATTTGTTATTTTTGCGAGGGGCGTGTCTAGAACTACAAAGCAACTGGGACACGCCCCTGTTTCGTGCGATTTTCCTCCAAAAAACCGAAATAGCCTCACTGTTAATACGTTATGGCGCAGACGTAAATTTTTGCGATTCACGAATTCATGTCGACAATATGTGTATAGCGCGTAAAAACAACAATTTAACGCTTTGTAAAATGTTGGTTTACGCCGGTTATGAGTTAAAAAACATTCCTGAGACCCGGTTGGTTAAAGCGGTCGTCAATAATGTAGAGACGATTTCAGATTGGTTGATTTTTACGAAGTTCAACGCGCTGTCACTGATGGACTTGTGCAGAATACGAATTCGAAAAGGGTTAGGGAAACGGGTTTGTTTGAAAATTAACGAATTAGGGTTGCCCCGACAGTTGACGAATTTTTTACATTTGGATTTTATTCAGTAAAATTGTTAACGCATAATCCTAAACAAAATGTGTTCAATTTTTGCACTTTTTACTATTTAAACATTAGAACTGAAGCACAATTTAGATTTTATAAATAAATACGCAGACGATTTCTTGAGAACATAGCTTAATATTTAATAAAAATGGCACCGAATTAACTTAATATATTTTGACAATAGATAAATCTGAGTGAAACGATGTTTAAACAAAGAAATTTGCATCAATTTGGCATAAATTACTTTTAAGGTATATAACGAAAATATTTAATAATTTAGAAATATGAATAATTGTGGTAGAAAATTATATATTTGTAAAAATATATTTGCTAGTCAAAGTAAACATGTAAACCATTTTTTAATCTGCAGGACAGATTATTAATATTTAAAAATACATATATATTTGGCAACTGAAATAGGTATTTTCTAATGTTTGCAAATATTAGAAAAGTCTCAATTTAATTTATAAATAATTGTCATTTTATTTTTTTAAATAAAACCCTATTTAGTTTAGAAATATTGCCATTTTTTATTTTAAAAATATTTTTTTTACATTTTTTATATAATTTTAACATGATTCACATTATTATCGAGATATATATATATATATAAATATAAAGACAAAACACTTATGTATATTATTATTATTATTAAAATATTGTTAATATAGTACATTTCTTTAAAATTCGAGAATTATTCAACATTCCGTAAGCAAAAATATTTAAATGTTAACTTAAGAATAATGTAAAAACTAATTTCTGTGAAATTAAATAATAATAAAAATAGTTGATTTATTTCTATGCATGGCATATAAATTATGTTTGAAATTAATATTTAATTTAGGAAGCGCACACTTATTGGGAGTTTTACAAAAACTGGGTAGCTAATTCCGAATTTTGAATATAATCAAACGGTAATTTTCCTCTATTATCAACTTGTTTGGTCAAAGCGGGACAAATTTTGGCAATATCTTGACAAATTGCTACATTTTGACTCTCAGCTGCTCGATGCAACACAGTTTTGCCATCACTGTCTTTTAACAATACATCCGCATGTTTTTCCAGTAATAGTTTTACAATGTCGTATCTTCCTAATAAAACAAAACAAAAACTCATTAGATGAATTATAATAATATAATTAGAAAATACACACCTGCTGTCGCAGAGCGATGTAAAGCTGTGGCTTGGCCCGATCTCGTTTGCGCGTTTATATCTGCGCCATTCGACAGTAAAAATCGACAAATTTCAAGATGGCCGCATCTAGCGGCATAATGCAACGCTGTATATCCGGCATTATCACGCTTATCCACGCTTGTATTATGGCTTAAAAGCTTTTTAATTCGAGGTAAATCCCCGTTTTGCGCTGCGTACCAAATGCCACGCTCAAATTCTAATTCATCTAAAGTTTGAAATACGCTGCCCCCAGTTGTGTGACAAATATGATTATGCGACATTTTATTGATTAAAATCACGAACAAGCGAAATTAGTGAAAAATTAGTCTAGTTCGCGTTGCATGGTCCAAATAACTTCGGCCTCGCCCGTTGTACTAATAACCTTATAACCCAATTGCCCCAAAGCGTTTACGATAGACATTGGTGGGGCTTTTAGCAAAATACCATTAATAACTTCTTTTCGGCTTCCACAATTATATTTTTTTGATAACGCGTTAATTTCAGTTTCGTTTAAACCGAAAACTGCACTATCGGCGGCGTGAATTGACGCTTTCACGGCTACATACGCATGTAAACCAGACGACATAATTATATTTGCAGGTAAATCCATTATAAAATCATAAATAAACTTAAGAAGTTAACAAATTTGCACTAGAACTACTTTAATATGAAATTCAAATGGTTTGTTTGCCAAACACTGTTTAAATGAAATTTAGCTCTGCTAAATACGGTAAATTCATTTCAGCTCAAAAATGCACTGTAGGAACTAGATTACACTACTAGCGTTGTTGTTGCTCTCGAAAATTATAAATCAACCGCTTTTATATGAGGTTCAGAATTCGGTATGGTCGGTTCGGGTTCAGCGAAGTCTTTCCGCATAGTCCACATATATTCGTTGTAATCCTGTTTTATACTGGTTGAACTTGATGCAACAACACTATACCCCAAAACTTCTAAAGCCGTTAAGATTACGCAAGGATGTTGCAAATAAACAATGGTCGTATCGTCGCAATACCCGCCCGATGCGAAACGCTTCAGTTGGTCAATATCTGTAGCCTTCAGGCCTGAAACTAGCACTCGCCATGGATATCGGTTTCCATACGACGCCAAATTACCACGAACTAGAATGTAGGGCATTGAAAATCATATGTTTTTAACGGAAATGCGCGTAACTTTCAAGCGTCTTTCAACTTGACACACAACCACTTGGCACTTGTATGAACCTAAAGCTCGGTGCACACTTACAAATCTAAGTCAGATAGCGTTAGGGTTCGGTTGGATTCTAATATCTTATAGTAGGTTTAGTTTGGGAATAAGTTAAGGTATAATCAGCGGGTAATTATATCTATCTGGAGACGAAATATGGAAAACTTTAAAATTAAATGCATTTTGTATTATTTTTGACAGTTCTAATTGACCTTGAAAGTGACAGCCATTTATAAACGTCAAGTTGATAGAAGCACGCTATCTTTCGTAAAAAGCTTTTAAAAATTAAATTTGCCATATATATATATATATATATATAGTAACATTACAGGTTTAAGTGTTTAAAAATGCAGAATGTTATAAATAGTGTAAAAGGTACTGCGTTGGGCGTCGCAGAATATTTAACGCCAGTTTTAAGGGTATTGATCACTCAATTAAATTTTTTATTTCTTTATCGTATTTCAATAAATTATGTATTAAGTGTCATTTTTGTGTTCATTCATTGAAGCAAATTATTAATTTTTAAATAAAGGAATCAAAATTTCGAGAAACTGGAGTACTAACTCCTGAAGAATTTGTCGCCGCCGGAGAGCACTTGGTGCACCATTGCCCAACTTGGCAATGGGCAGCCGGCGATGAATCACGAGCAAAATCGTATTTGCCCAAAACAAAACAGTTCCTAATCACTAGAAATGTACCATGTTCCCGGCGGTGCAAACAAATGGAATACTCAGACGAACAAGAACGGATTATCGAATCAGACGATGCAGATAATGGATGGGTGGACACCCACCATTATGATATGACCGCATCGGGAATCGAAGAAAAAGTACAAGAGATGACACTCGATACTAGAGAAAAAGTGGATGGATCTGGTGATAAGGAAGATGATGAAGATTGCGAAGATGAAGAAGCAGCTGATATGGAGGAATTTGAAGAAAGCGGAATGCTGGATAATGATCAAGTAAACAATTTAAAGGAGTTTTTGGGGCATTTTGAGGCATTTAAAATTGTTTTAGGCAACAATATCTGTGAAAGAAAAACCGAACGTATTTCTTGATTCGGCTGCAGATGGAGAAATAATTCGTACTCGCACATACGACCTACATATAACTTATGATAAATATTATCAAACACCTCGCTTATGGCTTTCCGGTTACGACGAGGTGATGTCTATTATTATTGAATACGAATACATTTAAATAAATGCTTACATGTATAAACAGATGCGTCAACCGTTAAGCATGGAAGAAATGTATGAAGATGTTAGTCAAGACCATGCCAAGAAAACTGTAACAATGGAGCTGCATCCTCATTTGTCCGGTCCACCAATGGCGTCCGTTCATCCGTGTAGGTAAGTTAGCTAACTGAAAATTGACTTCGTACTTTTTGAAACTCGATGCATTTTAGGCATGCTGAAGTAATGAAAAAAATTATAGAAACTGTCTGTGAAGGCGGTGGAGAGTTAGGTGTTCATATGTATCTCATAATATTCCTGAAATTTGTTCAATCAGTTATACCCACGATTGAATATGATTATACACAAAATTTTACTATGTAAAACGAAATTCAAGTCGCCTTTTATTATATTGGCAATAATGCAAATCATATATTTTTAATGCAAGCTATATTTATAAATTATTTTACACATTTTTATTATTAATTATATCAGCTTGTGTGATACAAAATGTAACCTAAAAATCTGTTTAATACTTATTGTAATTCAAATAATAATAAAACAAAATATATAAACAATATTAACGATTTTTATTTTATAACAACAATAACATGATTCCAGTCTTTAAATAATCATAATTTTAAAACAACCTTATTTATTAATAATAAAATAAAATAATGTCGCGCAAATAGCCTTGCTTTTACTAATATTAAATTAATGATTCGCTTAAGTTATAGGCAAATAAGCGGAATTTAAGTTGTCTGATTCGATATTATACGCAGTAACTAAACAAACATTTTGTCCATCCTCAGTCATAAATTGAACTGATTGGTCCATCAGACTGGAGACGTCATTGTCGAGGACGCCATTTTGTTTATCATCCGACAACTAAAAATGTTCAACTATTTTATTTCACTAAATAACACTTCAACTTTTAATATACATATTTATATAAACAGATTCTTAATATGTTCAGCATCCAATTTTATGAATTTATTCTCTAACCATCCTAATATGTAATAATTCTTACCTCATTCATAAAATCTTTTTCTTTCATTTGTTCGTCCGTCATCTCAACCGCGACAGCTTTACCATTTTCAGCATTTAGTTGAATGGGCAAAACTGATCCATCGTCCATACACACTTGTAAATGTTGGCCATCGAACGACGTTACCCGTATTTGCTGTCCATCTTGCGCGGTGAAATAGATCGGATTGCCATCTTCATCCGTTACCTAAAACGACGCGGTTTAATATTCGGATAACTCTTCAATTGGGGCTCAACTAACATGTAACTGTCCTGCATTCATTTGCAAGTCATTTCCGTCGAAATCATCCAGTTGTAACTCGTCTGATTGGGTTATAGTTTCTAGGGCGTCCGAGCCGTTTTCTAAATCAGCCGTGTTTGAATCGTCTAATATTTGGACTAATGCAGGAATTTCGTTATTATCTGAGTCTTGGTAGGTTACATAGATGACATTTCCATCTAAGAAATATATTTCATTTGTACTTTTAATGCAGCGTAAATGTGTCGTTATCCATGGCTGCTGTTTTGTCTATAGAATTAAAGGTACAAAGAACACTTAAATGATTTATTTTGCGAAATATCTAAAAGTTTAAGACTCTGGCATAACAATTACTTTCGCTAAAAGTGTTAAATGTTCGTTATAACTATAAACCGTGATCGACCAAACACTGACGTACCAGCCGCTTCTTGTGGCCCAACATCTTCCTCCATTGTTTCTTTTCGATGGACTCGCTTATGTTTAGTCAAATTCGAGCAATCTGCAAATGCTTTGCTGCAGATGTCACAAATATAGGGCTTCTCCCCCGTGTGCAGCCTCAAATGTTTCTTCAGAGCCCATTGTTCGGTGAAGTCCCTCAAACAAATCGAACATTGATACGGTCGTTCGTTTCGATGACGTCGCATATGACATTTCCAAGTGTCTTTATGTAAGAAATTTTTATTGCAATATTCACAATTCCAGGGGCGCTCGCCCGTGTGTCGTTTTACGTGAAGCTTAAACTGAGACGACGTTGTGAATTTGCGACCACAAAAATCACAACTGTATGGTTTCTCCCCTAGTAGATGAATCAGTAATTAAATAAAGACCCCGGCGTTCATTTGGTTTGGCCGCCAGTGAAAGTATCGTGATCACGCCGAAACTTACCTGTATGTATTCTTTTATGTTCTTGCAAATTCCCTTTTTGAGAAAAAGCTTTTTTGCACACTGGACACTCGTATGGTTTTTGGCCACTATGCCACCTATAGTGTAGCGTCAATGATGTTTTATGCGCAAATAATTGGCCACACTGTTGGCAGAAATATTTTTTAACACCCGTGTGCGTCGGTTGATGATTCAATAGATTCGCACGCGTTTTAAACGAAGCACCGCACGCTTTACAAGAAAACGGTCGGTCTTCAGTGTGCACTAACTGATGACGTTGCAACAATTGTTTATGTTTGAAACTTTTGCCGCACTTGTTACACACGAAACGCCGTCCGTTGTTGTGTTCGGCTTCTTTGTGATAGACGACCGAACTAGGGTGGTTGAATATTTTCTCGCACATGTCGCACGCGTGGCTTTGGCCTTTTTCGATTTTGACTTCATGTGAGACTTGATGGCCCTTCAGGCTCGCTTGATACGCGAAGGTTTTATCACATTTGTCGCATTGGAAAGGTTTTTGACCTTCGTGAATCGCTTTTACGTGCACCTCGTAACTTTGTTTAGACATGAACGATTTTTCGCATTGTGGACAGGGAAATTTATGCTCGGGGGAGATTGGTTCTATTTGTTTAATAATCATGGAGTCCTGGTCGGTGTTTAAGTTGTCTACTTCTTCGTCGCCCTATAATATGTTTGTAAGACAATCACTAAAGCTGGTAGGCAATTTTGAAGAAGCATTACAATTACATCATTTAACTAGATTGGCAAAACACTTACTTCATTGTCCAGAGTCTCAATGATCCCTTCGCCGGAATGCTCACTCGTAATTTGATGGTCGCCTAACTCATCTTTAGTGTTAAACACAGTTTTACAAGTGACACACTCGTATTTAACACCTTTATGGAAGGTTTTATGGAGCAAATATCGACCATAATGCATGAAACCTCTGCCGCAAATTTCACAGTTGAAATTCTTGCGTTTTCGACCCTTCGTCCTTATACGATTCCTTCCCTTGTTGATCACCACCAACTCACCCAAATCCTTACCGTCTTTGTTCTCAAGATGCCCGATTATTTCATCTCCAGCCACATGGATGATTGGCACATTTTTCTCGTCGGAATTATCGTCCTCGTCTGAATTATCTTCTTCATCGATTACGCCTTCTTCGCGGAAAATACGCTCTAATTCTTTACCCTATTTAATATGAAGAAGAACACAAACGATATTAAATTTTGAAATATTACAAATTGTGTGTGTTTACCTGAACCGCTTCTCGAAACCTTGATGGCACTTTTCTTCGTCTTCGTTTTCGTCCATCATCATCCTCCAATTCCTCTTCCGGTTCAGGTTCTTGGGGTTCGATTGGTTTTGGGTCTTCTTCAAGCGCAACCGTCCCTGGGGGCGGTTTTGGAGGTCGTCCTCTTTTCCGTCTCGGTTTCTCTAGACCTTCAACTTTTAACGTCATTTCGTGATCAGGTGCGTACAAAGAACCATCGGGCAATACTAATCAAATAATATATTTAATTTATGTGTTATAAATCCAAATTGAATGATGAATATAAAAATACTTTGAATAACAATTTCTTTCCCATTTTCTTCAACAGCCTGAATCGTAAAAGGACTTAATGCTGCATCGGGATTAAATAGTTCGTGTTCCTTATCTTTTCTTCGAATGATTTCTTGTTGATTCCGAAATAATTCACGTATTTTTTCTTGTCCGCATATAATAAGTTCCATAAACTGGACCATTGCGTCCAGTTGGATATTACAGCCAGGGCATATCGTCCGTGGATATTTTCCATCATTTTGAACCTATTTTTAAAAATTAATATATTTCTTCCAAAATCTGAGAAAGCGAATGAATGTCCAAACAGCAGTTATTTTGGTAAAGTTGATTCGTAGAACATTACAATAGTATACAGCAATTGTTGTTATATAATTATTGATAAAAATATAATTAAATTAGCTTAAAGAAGTATAAAAATCTATAGAAATAAAATTGAGGTTAGTTCATGTAAAATAAAATATCAATTAATTGATTATTTAAAAGTTAATCGCCACTTTAAACATTGTAGTTTGTCTTAAATAAATTTGAATTTCCGCTAAAATGCATTTGACATTTGTGATAGGAAATCAAGTTGGATGATGAATCAAAAATGTGTCAAAAATGATTACCTTCAGCGGTAGATATCGGTTTATGGTAGTAGATAAATCCAGTTCGTTTTCCTCCATGGCAAATAGCAAAATTCCATTTTCATTTGCCTCGCCACACAGTCTGCAAAGTGTTGAATCATATAAAACGACTTGGACGTCCATATTGGTACACCCCTCGGAAATAACCTCCATTTTGCGTGGTTTCGCGATCAAAATCACATGATCTGGATTCACGCAATTTTAGATGATTTTATAGAAATTTAATCTCTAAACAATATTAAATGCACCTGATTTTAATTATAATATACTTATTTATATACTTTATACATACAATTATATTTAAATTTCTACAGTTATCATACAGTCAAAATTTGATTGTTGTACTTAATAAAATATATTTTTATAAATAATAAGAGTTAATAATTAGAGATATATGTCTATTTTATAGCAATTTTGTTTAAATAATATTAAATTACTTCATAAACCGCGAAAATATTTATTGATTAGTGCTGCCTTTACGGTTTATTCCAAAACTAAATATGACTTCAAAATACGCAATCTGTTTTGCAAGAATGTATTGCAAAAAGTATAATTTGGTCAGAAATGATACTTATTTACATAAATTTATTTAAAAATGCAGCAATAACACCTAAATAATGGCAATTTTTTATATATTTATGTAATGAATTTAATTTTTCAATCGTATGGACTTTTTTATGAAACAGATTACTTAATTTTGGAAAGAAAATAATTTTATAATAAACCGTGAGAGGCATTTATAATCTATGAATAATTTCGGTTGTTTTTTTTTTTAATTTATATTATTTATACAGAATTCTTGAATGATCAATGTTTAAGGCTATAGCTGGGGTGGCAAAAACCATATATCACGTTTACGTGTGGATCAACCAATTAAATATATTTAAAACATAAATAAATTGGTACAAAACTAAATTAAGATATTAGAAAATGGTTGAAATTATTCATAAATAATAACTAAAGCTATCTAATATGTTTTAAAATTTAAAATATAAACAATTTGCATTGAAACTAGGTCAAATCCATGGCTACCTAAGTAGCTAGCATGAAGTTCGGGTTGCATTTGCGCGCGTTGCGGCATTTGCATCAGTTCGCTTTTGCATTTGGAGGGAGAATGTTGCAGTCGGCTCCGGCAGTGATGAAAGTGAAATTTTAAAATGTTATTATTGAATCTTTTAAAAACTAAACCGGTCTACTCATTTAGTCAATCTTATTCTTCAAGTATTAGTTTACAGATGTTTTAAAAGTGAGTCAAAACATTACGTACACAAAAAATTCATTTGTATATATTTGAATCACTGTTTATGAATGAGCATTGTTGAACATTCATCGAATTGTTTATAAAGGTATTTATATTATTTTATTTATTGACTAATTTTCAGAAGTAATCTAACCCAGTTCGTTCTTTTTATCAATAATATATGTTTTTTTTAAATTATTATTTCTTGAAGTTATCTCCGATAAATTTTAATATAAACCAATTAATAATAAATCAACAGATTATTACGAATAATGTTTGGAAAAATATGTTTTAGTTTTTGCTCTTAAGAACCGGTTTCGTGTTATTATTATTTTTTTAATTCGGCGAGATATTTACCAATCTGCAATAACATTTAATTATAAGAGTTTAAATTTTTTTTAATAATAAAAACTATTAGGTGTTTTTTTAGACGTGTAATTAATATGTGGTTTACTTAACGGTATACAATAAATAATTTAACAATTTATCAACTTGAAATACGACAGTTCAATGTCTTCTATTGTCTCAAAAAGTTTGAATTACGATAATAATTCATTTTTTAAAAGTATTATATGTTAACAAGTAATATTGTTTTTTATGGCCTTGGGTTTGCTATATATATATATATATATATATATATATATATATATATATATATATATATATATATATATTGACTTTTATTAGTTGTTGAGTAGGTTAGGTAATTTTTATATTCATGGCCAAATAAAATATAAAATAGGAAGATAATTCAGGCAATTATTGCAATGTATTTTCGAACATAATAATTACTATAGAATTTACTAGAAATTACAATTACGATATCGTCATTTTGCGGCAAACTAGGATCATAAAAACCGATATGCTACCAAAAAATCTCATCCTCCCATTTATTTACTTGATGTGATCCTGATACTATTTTAAATTTTCTATTTGAATTAGATAATAATATTAGTTTAATACACTCATAAAGATTAGCCGTGTACACATCTGAAGTGATTTACACTTAATTACGATAGAATTAAAGTGGCTCTCATCTATAAGGGTGTATTTAATATTTTTAAAAATATTCCCCCCAGTCAAATGAAATCATTGATCTTTTATTTATGTTGCAATCACACAAAAATGTTTGCTTGGTTCGATTTTTGAAACCTGTTTTGTGGCCATACCTTTTACTCTACATACATTACATATACATACAAGTAAATTAAATAGCAATATGTGATTGGGAACACGTATAAGAATAAAATTATTATTATGTAACCGAATGAATTTTTTTATGAGACGCAATTAGTATTCGAATCATTAAAAACACCCCCAGCCCACTAGAGGACCCTCAATTTGAGCTTGCAATTAGCTATTTTGAGTTTAAAAGTTTAGCCTCATTAAATTGAATCAAGGATTGTCGCTTAATAATTTTCTTTGTTTTTCTAAACATAGACGAACATATGATACCTGTAATCCTGTATAAACATGTGTCATGTGCAAGGTCATTATAATATTAATACAATAAAAATTATACTAGAATTATTAATTACAATTAGTTAAACTTATAATTAAAACTCGTGTCAATGATACTTCTAGTCTTTTAAAGGTCATTATAATATTTAGGATTAGCCTGTAGTTTAGGTGACCCAAATTACAATTATGTTCCTACTAATGTGTCTTGAAAAGATTTTAATTATTTTAAATATACGTACTGAGTATTCTTTAAGTAACTGTCTTGATACATATCATTAAATTGTTTTGTATCAATCAGTTGATGGAATTGTTGTAATCAATTCTCATTAAATAATAAAAGCTATTTCTCTGGAATTGTACAAGAGACATAGTTACACCACTTATACATATATGCATCGTTAAACAAAATAATAATAGGCTAATAATTAAAGCCTCTTCTAATATTTAAAAGATCCCCTTTTAAATATTAGAAGAGGCTTTAATTATTAGCTTGACGTATCGATTTCTTTATAAAAAGATACTTCGAAACTCAATATTCTATACAACTATAAACTAATAATCTATGGTGTATTCATAGATTTCATCATCGCTAAATCTAATGCCAATGTTAATAGTCAGCAGCGATGTCCGATGTCGCACACTCCGATAAAACCCCCCTCGATTCGGCTCCGACATTCGCCAAATTAACATTCGGTTTGCCCCCTTTGCATGCGCAGAAACGAAAGTTCAGTTTCCCCGCGTCTTTACACGCAAACCTACTCGGCCTATCCACAAATTCGGCTGGAGATGGCACCGCAAATTTGGGCACCATTTCAACACGACGCCGGTTCAGCAATGTCGGGGATGTTGTCTCGCGCAAACTATCAAATACTATCGGTTGGCGAACGCTGCCGGTGCCGCCGCAAGAAGTCGTCGCCCAGGGCAAAGCTTTATGCTGTCAGTACATTAGGAATCGTTTAAAACGATCAGGGATTTTTAATAAGAAACTAGGTTTATATAGACTTAGAAGTGTAGTTGGGACACCTAGTGGTATGATTGTTACTGAGGTTTATCCGACTTTGGTTACGGCGGGACAGGAATTGGAACGAATGTACCCAAGGATTTACACTTCTGTAGCTAGACAAGTGAGTGTGAACTATTTTCGTATGGATTTATTTGGGAGTTATGTGTTTTTATAAATGTTCTTAGGCAAGCTCAACACCAGCCGGTGTTATAGTGTCTGATAAAGCTGCTGCGGCGCTGTTGTTAGCTATTGGTCGCGAATTGGTCAAGTCTGACGTCACTTGGGGCAAAGTTGTCGCAGTCTTTGCAGTCGCAGGTGGACTTGCTGTGGATTGCGTCTGCCAAGGACACCCCGAGTATCTACATGGACTTGTTGAAGGAGTTACCGATTTGTTGGAGGAGGACTTGGCGGAATGGATTGCCACTAATGGTGGATGGGTAAGTTTTTTCTTTTCTTTTGGAAATGTTGATGGGTTTATAAAATTACTGAAGAAGTTGCTGATAAAGTTAGAAATATTGTTTACAGACGTCGTTATCTGCTCAATGCCGTCCTCCAAACCCGGAAATCACGACAACGGCGTATCTCAGTATTTGTTGTTTATTTATGTTAGGGGTATTATTTTTGTTTTTAATATTACGATTTTTTGGTAAACTATATTTTGTTTGATGTTAATCTTCGAATGAAACGTGATATATATTCTAGATTACTTAAAGAAATTTAAACACTAATTACCATTTTAAACTCTTATGCATTTGCTCTATTATGACGTTATAGATTCTTCAAATTATAATATAAAACAGGTGTTTTATAGCTAGCAAATATCTATTTTTCTAAACTAAATCAATAGAATAAATATTTAACTTGTTAAATTATATACTGTTACTATACGATATGTAAAATATATATATATATTAAAAGTTGAAATGAATTTTCCACTTATCGTAACACTACTGCAATTATTTATCGTAACTTAATTTGTGGAGTATAGATTTTGTTGGGGATTAGCAAGGTAAGCAGTCCTTATATATTCCCGCTTATTTATATCCTGTTGAATAATTGCGAATGAATAACATTGTGAATAGCGAGAAATCAAACTAATTTCGTAGATATTTACAATTGTTTTTATTATAATAATTGACAGACGCACAAAACACAACATGCAACGCAACAAGTCTCAAAAAAAATCACAGAAATGCAACAAATTTTCAAAATAAATATAAATTTATTTGCAAGATTTCAAAGTTTCCATATAAATATCGCTTTCATCATCATAAATATCAGTTTCAGAAGAAAAGAAAAACTAAATAAACGATAAAAAATTGATTAAAAAGATGTTAAATTGTAAATATAAAAGACGGGGGACACAGATGGAGGGGAAGACACAAATTAAAATTTCTCTTCATCTAATCCGTGTTTGAAGAACATTAAAATCGGTTCCTGTTTACCGTCGATGTCCCGGTATTCCATCAACGCCACCATACCGTCTATGTCCATTGATTCACCAGTGAAAAATTGCAATTCTTTAAATCGGCTCAAAATGTCTTTCATCACTTTATTCATGTTCGTCTTGAAGATGTCCACTTGGTCCGGTGATCTTTCTTCTAATTTTGCTACCAATCTGTAGGGGTGGGGGGGAAACAACAATGTCATTTTAGTACTTCATTCTCATAATATAGGGGTGGCAGAACACTCTTTACATCGACGAAGTTACAATAGGTATTTTAGTTTAATAAAATATAGTTTGTAATGGTTGATGACGTCACATAATATTTTCATGTATATAACGACGTTATTGGTAGATAATTGTTAGGATCGTTCTCAAACCAAACACATGTGGTATATTTGATTAAAAACATTCCGATTAATTTAAGCATATTTTGCTCTAAGTTACACATTGATAAATATAACTCAGTATTAGTGATGCTAAACAATAAACCGAAAAAGCACTTACTTCTTCATGTAATCTTTCAAGTAGGCAGTGTACGATTTCTTATCGCCAAAGGCGTACGTTTCACACAGCCTATGATTGAGCACTACGTCCACCCCACTTTCAACTGCTTCATCAGTGCCTTCGTCAGCGTCTTCCGCCGAAGGGTTGAAACCAGCAATTTCTACGTCACCCATCTTCCTCTGCACTAATCTTCCTGTTACTTCGTACACCACCTCATCCACCAATTTCATTTTGTACGAATCGGAGAACATCTCGTCACCTTAACACATCAAAAATAACCTCAAACATACAAATAAAATAACACCAATCATAACTTAAAAGTTTCAAATTCGCAACTACACAGCGGAACACATATTCCTGCTTATCAACACTAAAAATAACGTATTTATCCTACGTATAAATAAGATTTTGACACTAAACCCCAAACTGTCATTCCAGATTGGTCAACAAAACAAGATTGCGTCAAATATTTGATGGAGGAAAAAAATACTAGGTACGAAATGTAGCTTCAGCGTCGTAGAATTTTATTTACCGGTGAAAATATCTTTGTAAATCCTCATTTTGGAAGATGAAAGTAGAAAACTTTTCTAGGTGACACTTAAAACACACCGTCCTCTTCAAGGAGGAAACCGGAAAGAGAGCGCGTTGGTGGCTTCAAACTGCGACGGAGCCGGTTGTTGCACTCTTCGCATCTGCGCACTTCTTAAACTTTTTTCAAAATTAAAAATCGAGTACAAATCAATAAAATGACTTGAATAATGATCTTATAAGCTATTTTCACATCAATTATAACAATTTTATGCTATTTAAGTGTATAAATCCACATTTAATAGTTTTATTTAGGGAATTGTAGGTTATAAATTTTATACGGACATCTTAATTAACATGAGCGTTTCATTCAGTAATTTATAAGGGAATTTTCGGGCAAATTTAAATACGCCTAATACACACAGAATTATTTTTATAGATAGTTATAATAAATAAACATTTATAAGTAATAACTATGTAGACATATTACACAATTCCTTCATCCTTAATGTAGATATGCCTCTATTCGCAACGTATGCTCCATACCTACGCCTATGTAAGTCTAATTCAACTAGCTTCACAAGTGGCACATAGGCGTCTCTTTCGCATATAGTATATCTTTCTCTACTACATTGCATCTGTATATATCTCTTTCATTTAATTAATTACTCATTATTTGGACGCCCCTGTTTCATATGTTTTAAATAAAAACACCACTGTCTATTGTCTACTTGTAGCTAGCTTACCGTATAAGTGTGACTCTTTCTAACACAATAAATCCACTTGGGAGAGATAAAGCAACGTGTTTGCGACGCATTTTGGTTATACTAACGGCAAACACGTGTTTTAAACACCAGAATTATCGAAATAACGTCTTGATTCATTGTAAATGCGACCAACTCCCGTTATTTGAAGTGTTGTTCGACGTATTTTGTGTATTAAATAGTGTATTATTGCGCAATAATGGCAAACGCAGACGAAACCAAGACAATCGACGCTAATAATGGTACTGCAACAGAAGAAGTCGAAGCCAAAAAAGAAGAAACTGAAGCGATTAAAGTAGAAACAGATGCAGTTAAGGTGGAAAATGATGCAGTTAAGGAAGAAGTTAAAGTGGAAGAGAAGCAAGAAAAGATTGTATTGACCAAGGATTTGGAACAGAAGATCATCCGACAGATGGAGTATTATTTCGGCGATATTAATTTACCGAAAGATAAGTTTTTATTAGAACAAATTAGCTTGGACGAGGGCTGGATACCGCTGACGGTTATGCTGACATTTAAAAGACTAGCCGCAATTTGTCCATGCGCTGATACGATCGTCACAGCAATTTTAAACTCTGAAAAAGAGTTGATACACGTGAGCAATGATCGTCTAAAGGTTAGACGAAACCCGGAGATGCCCGTCCCGGAATATAATGAAGAACGCCGGAAAGAGCTGATGGAAAGGACTGCGTACGCGAAAGGATTCGCTCTGGATGAACAACTAGAAACCATAATGAAATTCATGGAAGATTATGGACCATTCGAATCAATCCACATGCGGACATACAAAGATAAAGCTCTTAAGAAGTTCATGTTCAAAGGCTCAATTTTTATCATTTTCAAAGATGTAGAAACAGCAAAAAAATTCATCGATCTGCCCGAATTGAAATATAAAGAAAAAGAGATGATCCGAAAATGGCAAACGGAATATATCGAAGAAAAAAAATTAGAACGAGGCAATCGTGAGTCGCGTCGTCCCAAAAAAGAAGGGAAAGAACAACAAAAATCGCATACGTTCCCCAAAGGAGCAATCTTACACATGACTGGTTTCACCCCTGAGGTCACTTCGCGTGAAACAATTAAACAACAAGTTTCAGAAGTTGGGGGCTCCGAGCCTGCGTACGTCACCTTCGAGAAAGGCAATACGGAAGGATATTTACGTTTTAGCGACGAAAATGGCGCAGTAGACTTTGTCAAAAAAGTCACCGACTCCAAAATGAAAATCGACGATGCCGATATAACGGTGCGAGCCCTCGAAGGCGACGAAGAAGAAACATTTTTGACCAGCTTGTCCGAAACTATGTCGAAAATGCGAAATCAACATAAACACTTTGGAGGTAAAGGCAAAAATCGAAAACGCAAGGGCGGCCATGACGGTGGACCACGGTCAAAACATAACCGAAAATAATTTTATATTTTCTAACATATTGTTTTTGTTTTTCAATGTAAATAGAAAATAACTTTTTTGTTGTCAAATCATTAAACATTGTCATTTATTATAATAATATTTTTTTACTAATTTGTCATACAAAATTATATTATTATATCTATTATTTAAATAATAATAAAACTGGTTTAAAATACGCACTTTACTGAATTTATTCTTTATACCCATTATTCATCAGCTAAAATGTTGCCAACACAGTGGCGTAACTAGGTTAGGGATCAAGCGTCGTTTTACCCTAAATAAAGTTTTATCGATTTCAAATTTAAATTTCTATAAGGCAGCATTGTAAGAACAGTTGCAGCGCTTAAGGCGCTTTCAAATTAGAAATATTGTTTATACGCTCCTCGTAAGCTAGCTCAAGTTAAACTTGAATTTGCCGTTAAGTTCGAGTTAAACCTTAAGTTAAAGTATTATCCGAATTTATTCTGAATTAAAATATAGCAAAACTACCCAGAAAAGTCTCAAAACATGTTTAAATATACGAAATTTCAGCGACCATATTGCAATTTTTGACACGCTTACATATATCAGTTCAAAACATTTACACATTCGTCTTACGATAAACTAGTTATTGTTTGAATGCCAAATTAAATACAGAATTGCATTTCCATTGGAAATACACACGGCAACATTGGAGTTACAATACAAGTTTCAGTGTCAGGTGAAAGTGGACCAACAACGTGTTGAGTTGAAGATGTGTATGTTATATGTGCAGTATGTTTTTAGCGAAACAACAAACTAGTTCTTATAAATATGCTCTTTTAACGAGACAAGATACCGATTTAAGTCCATCTTCGCCCTATTTTTGGGACGACGATAGCGAAAACATGCGTTTCGAACTTCAGGTGAGTCAATTATAATCTAACTTAAAACAAAAAAACAAGCGTTTTTTAATTCTAGTGTTGGAGGGTTAAATTTGGTTTAAAAAGTGAGTGATTTGAATGCTAAAAATATGTTGATATCTAAAGAACAGTGTAGGGCTATCGGTACTCATTTTCATAGACTTTCGTCTTTAAATATATAAGTGTAGGGTGTAGTTAAGGGTTAAAGTAGTTGGTCCTTAAAACATATTTAGCAAGGTGGCAGGATACGCCCCACCTGAAAATTGCGACCAATCCGGTGCGAGAATCGTTCCAGTATATAGCGGCAACCTCACACAAATATATCAGTGTTAGTTTGAACGTGGTAGGGGATAGATATGATGACGAATTTAGTAATGAATGTACGTAAATTATAAAAGAAATAGTTCAAAAATAAGTTTTTATTATAAACAATCAAATTAAGAGCCGTTAATCACATTCGAAACGCACGAAATGATAATAAATGCTGTTGAATTAAAGATGATATTTGATTAAATTAAATCGTAACCCATTTAAGAAAGTTATTATTTGCGAGGTCGAGACTTTTGCAATCTGAATAAATTTAAACAAGCATTGTAGTTTGAGAATGAACCTTATTAAGTGTTGAAGTGTATATATATATATATATATATATATAAATAAACAATAACAATAATGGTCAACCAACGGCAACCGAATGGTACGTCCGAGTTAGAGATTGCCCAAAGTAACCAGGTGAGTTTTGTTTTGGGACTTTTGTGCATTGTATATATCAAACATCAATACTTTGGAAAGTATCACAGTCGCGAAGATATAAATAGATAGTTCATTCGCGAGTTTTATAAGCACTTTTCATTTTCTTGAAAGTCGTGTATATACAATATATACATATGTATGTATGTACATACTTTCGCTTATAGTACATATTACTTTCATTAAAAGTGATTTTAGGTTAAAATATTTTATAATATACAATACAAGCCTGTTTCTACCGTTATTTATCTGGGAATATTAACAAATATATGAACAGAGATGAAATAACATTTTTATATAAACATTTATATATGTAGTTCAGTGATTAGATTGTTAAGTAAATTAAGTTTAAACAATAGCTAATATAGATTAAAACAATAAATGCTGTTGTAAATTGAATTAGAATTGTATGTAGTAAGTACATACATACTAATCAGTTCCTTAACACGGTATTTTGATGAGATTGTTACGCATTTGCAGCTGCATATTAATCATTATATACATATGTACGTAAAAACAGAATTCCCAGTTTAGTAATTTTTACCCACAATATAGGTACTGGTAAAGAAAAGATATTAAAGCGTGAATAGAAAATGAATTGAAAAATGTATGCAAACAAAAAACGGCGCAAAATCAACACGATATAAAACTCTCGTCGGATGGTTTGGTGTTTTGTTGAAATTAATCACTGACGCGTGTTTTGCAATCAATTGAAGACCTACCCGATCGATCGATCTATCTATCTATCTATCTATATACAATTCAAAACAATGTATTTGTGATTGTATGTATGTACCTTTAAATAAATGCAAATGATTGTTCCGTTGAAGAAACACGAAATAAAATCGTCTTCAAAACACATTATCTACCTATAGGTATATCAAATCTATTAATAACTTTAGAAGCTAGAGGGGTTGTGAATTGCGAATCGCGATCTACATACATATCTAGTATATACAATTGTATTAGAGTTTTTATATTTTGGGATCAGTTCAAATGAAGTATGTATAACACATGTGTGTTTATACCTATACGTAACGTATATCCATTGTTTACCAGCAGATTAATCTCGTAGACAGAAAAATCAATTTAAATAAATAATTATATTGCGGTTTTTACTCAAGGTTAAGAAATACATTCTCAGCATTAATAATAAACTATTTATAATAAATCCGATGCTGATCTGTAATTCATTCTACAACAGTTTCAAACATCTTTCGCTTCATTCTGATTCTATTCCGCTTGCTCACAACGTTTCTTTCGCGCAATTCATTCTCAATATTTTATACATACATACATACATATATTATTTATTACTTTTTCTCCAACACGACATTAGTGAAATATATCATTTTGATAAAGCCGTTTAGTGAAACTTATAATTTTGACACCTAGCCCTACATACATACATATGTATGTATGTACGTATATTCAGAACAATTCAATGTATGTAGGTACTACATATGTATGTAGTTGGGCTGTGTTCGAATTTGATATGTTAGTACTCTAAATATAACTAAATCAAAAGGGGTGTACAGTGTTTTAGGGTTGAAAATAATATTCGGTAGATAGATTTTTATGGTAGGAAATGAATTTAGTTGTGTGCTTAAAACCGGAGGGAAATATTAAATGACATAACGCGCTTTTATTATAATAAATTCGAAGTGCGAAAAAAGTTGCTTCCTTCCTAGATGATATCATTTCCGAAATATGATAGATAATGAAAGTAGATATAAATTGCGATTAACCTTGTATAGTTAATTATATAACGATCGTTACATATGTATGAAATAAACAAATGGTCATTATTGAATATTTATTTAGATTCATGAATTTAGTTATTTTCGTACCAATAAAGACAGTACATACTACAACATACCTAATACGAGTATGTGCTTTGCCAAACAATACCTATTTCGTCGTAATTCAAATGATTTTATTATCCAAGATTGCATGTTATTCCAGATTGCTTTTTTCTTTTTAATAATGTTTTTTTCCTGTTGTTGTTATTATTAGTTAATATAGGTATAGGAGTTACTCAATTTGCAACGTAGCTGCATTTATAATATGCATTTACGTTATAGTTTGATACGACACAATACAATACATTTCTGATATCAAGCATTTATAATGTCTAACTAATTATACATAATGAACATTTGTATCGATTTATCTATTATTTGTAATTATAGCTTCTTAGATTAAAAAACATTAGAACGCAATACACTTTATATATATATATATATAGTGCAAATACGAATTCATAAAACACTCTTAGAGTAGGTAGGTATGTACGAGTATGTATGTACATATATAGAAAAAGAAGTTCAAGTTCTTTTGAAGATTCATTTCAAAGGTTTAGTTTTATTTTATTACGTTTTCTACGTATGTATGTAATAAAAATCTTAAATCCTATTAGGTACATACATACATACATACCTACATATGTACTACATATATAATTATTTTATCGTAATTGTTTTGACATCATTGAGTTATATCGACCGTAAATTATAAATTGTTATTACTTTTACATTTATATCTAGTAAATTATTCAAAAGTTCACCTCAAATTATTACATTTATTACATATTTAAAAATATATTCGTACATACATACATAAATGTAAAACGTTGCGTGATGTAGGTATAGATAAATTGTACAATCATCTCATATTTAACACCGTCGATTTATAATAGAAATCTTTGCCTAAAGGTGTGTTTACACTTATACACCTATACACCTATCTCAAGTTTCTAAAATGCAATTTAATAAATTTGACACGTATTTACTGGTGATACATTTTTAAAATTGTATGTATGTACCTACATATGTATACATTTTATTCAATAAAGTTTTTCTTAGGTTTTGGTAAAATATTTACCACATTCGTTGATTACTGTGCCACTTAATGGATAATTTTGTTATTATTAGTAATTATTTGTCATAGAATTGTTGAGTTATCAGTCAAATAAATAATTTACCTTTACAAATGACATCTAATTCATGCAGTTATCCACTAAACTAAGGAATATATTTCGCATGTAGTGCATAAATAAATAAACTATGTATGTACGTATGTATGTAAGTTTAAAAAGAGGCTGGTTCGTCGGTAGGGCCTTCGGAAAAGGCAAATGAACGTCACCACTGAAGCGGCAACACCACTATATTGATTAGTTTATTAGCACAACTAAATTACCTAGTCCTAACCAAACACCCACTGCCTCTACCTACCTATATACGTACATACATATGTATATCAATTAGGCAAATCAGATTTGTGCAAATAACAAACAAATGTTGGTCAAATTTGACCACATTCGCATTGGCACACTGATGTAACAATCTGATACTATTACAAGATTGGGAAAATAGATTGTATTTAGAATCGATAAATGTGCACACCCACTTAATCTAGCTATGTAGGCGAGTGTAAACATTATAGATGACAAGATCAAGTCGAATTTTGCGTTGCGTGACCTTAACGAAAAACTTGCTCAAAAACGTATGTATGTATCATAAAAATAAAACTGCACAGTCACCAGTATAAATAATTTAAAAAATCTGTCATTTTATTCATATTTATGTTTTTAAATGTATGATGTATTAATACAAATAAGAAACCCTGTTTCTAAATAATAAAAGAATAACCTACATTTGGTCACAAAAAAAAACTCTCGTTTTTACATTTAAACACGAAATAAATATTCGGGTGAAAATTAATGTTTAGTAACCACGAAAAGTTTAAAATAAAATTGTATTTGCACTGAAAACGGATGTGAATGGAGAAAAGTATGGAAGGTAAATAAATAAATAGTTATAGAGGATGTTCCAATCACTCGTGCGACCAATTTGTTCTGGTTGCGTCCTAATTTATTAATTTAGAACCCTTTTTAAATACATACACTGATTTAATAACGCGCTATAACTCAATCGCACGCTACCGTCTAGAATACTAATTATTTATTAAATATTCATAATCAATGTAGGGGTGACAAAAACTCTTAACACCTTAATAATATACCACTTTTATTAATTAAAAGTATCTGCAGTACACTGGCTGAAAATTACAATAAGTACTATTTTTAACATCATTTAAAATTCCTCTTTATATACTCGTATATATATATATATATATATATATATTTTTTTTTTTTTTGTAGTTTATTTTTGTAACTGTTACTAAGTACCTACAACATATATTTGCATATATTTGAATTGAAATTTTCTCCAATTCACCCTGACACACAAAGATATAGAACTGAAAACAAGCTATGTATTTTAATAGTGTAAATTGCCCATTTATATTCGTTAATTGTAATTACACTCTATATTTTTATTATTATATAGTATGTTGTATTAATATAGCTAATTTGATCAATTATTGCCTTTTTTTGGTCTTATTTCTCAGTATAAATTATCCTCTTATTACTGATCTGACGTTTAACGCGTCTCATTGGCAGACTTAAAAAAAAATAATTGATTTTTACTTAAGATGTAATCAATTTATTTACAGGATACGTGTAATTCCTTATGGGAAAATAATTGTATAACTTTTATATGTAAAGAAAATATTTTATAAACATATGCGTAATTATAGCTAAGAAAAGTTACCAACGTTAATCTACTTACTTTGTAGAATTTTTCTTTGTTCTACAAATATTCAAAAACCGCAAATATGCTTCTAATATCTAACATAAATCATATTTTTAACTCATTTGAGTAAATTGCTATCGAAATTACCTTTAATTTAAGACCACACTCGATTTTTTATCTTAAAAATTAAACACTTCATAATCTAGAGGTACCGGAACTGCAACGAATCGTGTCAGAGTCCGGGAAAAGCTGGGGTTAGATGTTAACTCCGGGGCTTGATAAAATATCGAGTTTGGGCTTAAATTGAAGAGAATTTAATATAGAATTAATTGATCAAAACAGCGACTATAATGTGTAATATGATTTTTGATGTTATATACATTAAACGATTGTTTAGTTAGAATAAAGTGGATGTTCTATGCTATACTGTATAATGTGACTGCAGATATTTTAGTCGAATAGTCTAGAAAATTTCAAGGTAACACGCAAAAGACTAATATTTATTCAAGATGTTTACCGATACATAAAATGCAACCGGAAACTGCAATATTCTTTATCTACTGTTTCCGGTCATCTATATTTTACATAAAGCACCCGAACCCGAATCGTATAAGAATTCGTTAAGTTCTTAAGACATTAGTGTACCTATATATTTTTTTAAACATGCGTTTTTGTTATCTGCTCATATACATCTTGATAAAATAGGGTTATTAATTGGATATTATCTTCAGGGCCGCATACAAGGGGGTGATAAGTAAAAGCTACATATTTTAAGGCCTTACGAATTTTTTTTTTTGATTTTTTATTACCCTATTTGCATAATATTCATATTTATAGAACAAACAAAATATGTATCATTCCTATTATGTGTAGAGCCTGTTGTTGGTTTGATATTTATGAAATACATAAATAATTTTTTTGAACGTAAAAAATATATGGTTTTTACGACTTAACAAATTAGACACGGTATCTGATTGCTTTAGTGAATAATAAAATATGCAATCTATAATTTCGGTGTGCCCAAAATACTTAAAATAATAAATTTACGGTTTTCGCGTGTGAAACATAAATTTTGCATAACAAATTCGCACAATCATCGAGTATTATTATGTGGAAATACATAAACAACGTCGATGTTACTTTAAAATATCTTTATAGACTTGTAGCAAGCATTACCTTGAACTTATATAAGTAATTTGTGTTTTTATCTAGTTTAGTGGGATATGGCGTGAAGTTATGTATGTTGAATAAATTAAGAATGATTTCAAGCATGAAATCATAGAATAAACATACTTTTTTTAAGCAGTGGTCAGTGATTTTTTATCTTTTGTGGTTATTCAGTAAGTTACATAGAAATTGGAAATGAACCCATTTTTTCCGTTTGTCTACAGATTTTGTGATAGCAGAGGTCAAATTCTTAATCAGAGTACTGAAACATTGTTTAATGTAAACATCATCATCATCATCAAAATCTGTTCTCTCACTTTGTATATTTTTCTTTCTATTTCTGTAAATGTTCAGTGAAAATAGCCGTAAATAAATAAATACGTGCGTAAATTTATTATATTTATGTATCGTTTCAGGAATTGGTCACAAAAGATCGGAACCATAAGCGGCGTACCTGGTTTTTATTAGGAATCTTAGTGCTGGTTGTCCTCGTGATTGTGGTAGCAGTTCTTGTGATTACCACCGGCAGCAGCACTGAGCTGAAATCCTCTACTAGAGAACCACTAGCGAATGGTCCTCCTGCAATCACTTTAGAGGACTTCTTAGAAGGCCGCCTGTCCCCACATTCATTCAACGCTACTTGGGTATCGGGTAAGAGTTTGCTTTTATTTCAAACATACAATTCCCTTTAATTTGAGCCCAAACACGCTTTTTCACTTCGTGCCGGAATTTAATAAAGCGACTTAGCACTTCAGATTAGATCTTACTACTCCGGGTAAGCGTTTCCAGGTCTCATTTTGTGATAAAAAATCGTGTTTGGGCTCAAATTGAAATTAAATCAAATCAAATTTCAAACTTATACGAAATATACAATTATAATTAGTAGGGTTTATATACGTATGTACTACATACATACATATATATATATATATATATATATATATATATATATATATATATATATATATATATATATATACGTATGTATATATATATATATATATATATATATATATATATATATATATATATATATATATATATATATATATATATATATATATATGTATGTATAATATCAAAGTTGTAAAGTATAAAGTTTGCTGTTAATAATAAGGTCTGTTGAATTTTCTTGCTAATTTTCGATATAAAGTAATTAATAACTTGTAATTAAATGGTAAACCAACTCTTTACGACACAAATATTAATTAATTAAGTTTATAAAAATTGTTCAAAAACATAGTGTCACAAAAGTAGATCTTAAAAGTGACTTTAGTTGGTTAAAAAGTAATATATACATATTCATCACTCATTTTGGACAGGTGTATTCATTATATTGTACTACATATATTAGTCGTGCAAGCTAGGTGGTGCAATCAATGTTAAAAATTAGAAAAACATTAATTTCTAAAATGATATAGGTAACGCCATATTGGCATTCGTTTTAACGGTAATAAATCTGTCAGTAATCGGAACCGGGCGTTGTATATTTTTGCATAATATTAAGGTAGAAAATGCACGTAATCTTGCTAGTGACATTTCGGAAGTGAATTATAACTCACATTTTGAAATTGTATTTTATGCTACCCGTTTTACACATATCGGGTTTTTTTAAAAAAAAAATTTAAGGCGTGTAACTATTTGAAATATTAAACAAATTGTTGTTTTGATCTCAATGAATGATTTATTCTTTACCTACATATGAAATAGCATTGAATATCTATTTTAGGAAACGAATTACTTTACCGAGACTCATTGGATAACATCGTTCTGCATAATATCAAAACAAAAGATATTAAAGTATTATTATCGGCAGACAAAGTAAATAAATTCGAAATCATTTATTTAGATATTCAAATAAATTGTCTATGGTTGTTTACAGAGTCCACCATTGGCGTTTGATCAAGAATTATCTCCGGATCATAAATATTTATTGATCGGGCATAACTACCAGAAGGTAATTTGATTGTGCGCTCAATGTTTTTAAATAGAAATCGAAATGAATGTTACTGTTTCTTTAGTTATATAGCCGTTACAGTTTTGTCGCTCAATACTCAATTATTGATATTGAAACTCAAAAGCAAATACCCTTAACTGTTAACAATGATCATATACTCCGATTAGCCGTTTGGGCCCCCCAAGGCAACGGTATTATTTCCATAGCAAACAATAATATTTTCTTCAGGCCGTCAGTGGTAGCAAACGCTGAAATTCAGCTCACAGAAAACGGGGAAAATGGTCGTATCTACAACGGGATCCCTGATTGGGTCTATGAAGGTATTTCTTCGAGAATGCGAGTGCTATTCTTTTAAATCAAGTGGGTTATGAAAATATTTTTCACAGAGGAAGTGTTAAGTTCTAATAAAGGATTATGGTTTTCACCAAAAGGGAAAAAGCTAGCTTATATCACATTGAATGACACGAACGTTGGCGTCATGACTATTCCGGTTTATGGACCACCGGAAGATCCAGGATTTAAATACACCAAAGCTATAGCTCTAAGATATCCTAAGGTTTTATAATATATACTTTTAACGACTTTAAATAAACATTCTAATCACTTTATTTTAGA
The DNA here is from genome assembly GCA_018344505.1 of Nebria ingens riversi. Taxonomy (NCBI): domain Eukaryota; kingdom Metazoa; phylum Arthropoda; class Insecta; order Coleoptera; family Carabidae; genus Nebria; species Nebria ingens. Next base: position 130,626 of record JADQWA010000115.1, on the reverse strand, counting down.
CTGGAACCCCTAATCCAGAAGTAGGTCTAATGACTGTAGACTTAGACGCAGCATCTAATTTTAGATTAATACCGATTACCCAAGCTCTTCTACCACCCGATGTTTTAGGAAGGTAAATCATATCCTGATTGGTGGAAAACTTCTAGTTAATTTATGTGTGTGTGTGTTGTTTTTAGGGACCCAGTACTTTCCGCAGTGGCGTGGGCGGACGAAAACACAGTTTGCGCCATTTGGCTGAATCGAATTCAAAATAAAGCTATTATTTTAGCCTGTGAATCGGCAACCACTCAATGTGAAACGGTCAGTTGTCATTTCATTTAAAAACATCTCAGACTAGCCTCAGTTATTATCTTCAAAATTTAACAATTCTTTTTACATATGCAATAAATATTCGTAAAGAAAAATAATATCAATAATTAATAAACGTCATGTTGAAAAGTGTAATTCACTAGGTAATACATTTTCCAGATAATAAAACTTGAAAGCAAACACGGCTGGTTAGAATTATTTACAGCGCCATTATTCTCGAAAGACGGGACGAAAATGCTCTTAATATTGTCCCACGAGCAAGGCTCCTCTTTAGGGGCTTTTCGGCACGTGACATTAATAGAAAACAAACCAAACAGCCAAGCAATGCCTTTAACACACGGCAGTTTTGTCGTTACCGAGATTTTGTCTTGGGATGAAGATAAAAACGTCATGTAAGCACCCATTTTAAATATACAAACACTGGCTGCTTATTAAGTACGTTTTTCAAACTGAATTTAGATACTTTTTGGGTACGAGCGAATCGGATTCAGCCGAACAACACTTATATTCGGTTTCAAGTAATATGACTGTTGCGAACCGGAAAATCACTTGTATTTCTTGTAAAAGTACAACGAAAAACTGCACGTACAACGCAGCTGTTTTTAGTAGCGATTCAAGTTATTACACATTGCACTGTGCTGGACCTGCAGTTCCTGAAGTGGCTTTATATGATAGCGACCATAGAAAAGTGGAAATGTGGGAGAATAATGAAGAGTTATTGGAGTTGGTGAGGGACAAGCAGATTCCTAAGTTTAAGAAACTTGAGGTTGAGTTGGTGGATGGTTTTAAAGCGAAAGTACTTTTGCAACTTCCGCCAAATATGGATACTTCTGGAAACGTCAAGTATCCGATGATTGTCAATGTGTATGGAGGACCGGATTCGTACGCGGTTACTGATAAATTTAGTTTGAGTTGGTTTAGTTATTTAGCTTCAAATAAGAGTATTATTGTCGCTGCTATCGATGGGAGAGGCTCTGGATTGAAAGGAGATAGAATATTGTTTGCTGGTTATGAAAAGCTGGGAACGGTGGAAATTTTCGACCAAATAAACATCACAAGGTATTTTTTATTATGAACGTTATGCACCAGCTTTCGAAATATATCTTTATCGATTGACTACTGAACATTTAGACATTTACAAACAACGTTGCCGTATGTGGACAGTAAACGAACGGCGATTTGGGGCTGGAGTTACGGGGGCTACGCCTCTGGTATGGCCCTAGCACAAGACACAAACAACGTGTTTAAATGTGCCATCTCCATTGCGCCAGTGACCGATTGGACCCTTTATGGTGACAAATTGCGTCATAGCGTCTTAGATAGTGTTTCTTTTCAAACCATTTTTTTCTTTTCTCTTTTTAGATTCAATCTACACGGAACGATTCATGGGCCTTCCAAGCGGAAATCGAGTTGGGGCATATCGGGACGCATCGTTGCTTAATAAAGTAGACAAATTAAAGAATAAACAGTACTTATTAATCCATGGCACACTAGATGACAACGTACATTATCAACAATCTATGTTATTAGTAAAAGCACTCGAATTGAGAGACATTCAATTCAGGCAGCAGGTATGATCCAAACTGGTTATTAAATATTATAAAACTTGATTGATTTAAACCGAAATATATAGTATAAAAACAATTTGAAATCAAATTAATTTTTACTATATGTTTATAAGAATGTCGAATGTATGTTTTAGTCTTATCCCGATGAAGACCACGGTTTGTCGTCGGTCCGGAAGCATCTTTACCACACTTTTGAGAATTTCTTAGACGACTGTTTTGAACCAAATGCAGAAAGTTGAATACATTTATTATTTTTATAAAAATGTGAACGACTAGTCAATAAAATGACGAGAATTGTAAATGTGTCAATTGTTAAATATATTAATGAAATATAATCAGGGTAATTAAAATTTTAAAAACACTCTAATTTTACTAGATCTCAATGTAAAACGTCATACAATATTGTGTATAATGCCGCATTTACAATGTATAAAATAATTTTGTATATACCTATTATAAAAATATTAACATTTTATCTTAAACTATAATACCTTAATTTCAACTCGTATTTATCTTGTTAGGCATGTTTCTAGCAAGTTGTCCAAACATTTAATAAACCCCACTATGCCGCTTTGTAAAGCAACTGATTATTTGGCCCAGTTTAAAACGCCGCCACTGTTTATCATTGATTCTAACCCCAAAAAAAAAATGGTGTTTTTAACCATTTTATTGCTTTCATTAAGTTCAGCTTTACATATTAAAGGGTAGCTTTAGCACAATAAATGATGGTAAACGGTTTTTATTTATTGATTTTAGTATTGTTTAGAATGGAGCATGCGAATGAAATATCACAAATGTTATTTGATTTTACAAATAATGCAAACACAACGGATTGGGTCGAGCAATCCGATAGTGTTAGGGAGGTGGGCATGTCGAAAGCCGTTTTAGCAATCCAAAAAACGCAAGTGTTTCGTTTGGCTGTGTTTTTTACGCTTTTAAATCCACAACCGAACGGGGCCGGATTTGCAGGTGTGCGAACTATGACTGAATTAGATCTAACACATTTTGATTCGTTTGCATTGAAATGTCGCGGCCAAGGACAAAGTTTTAATTACAAAATTGTCTTGAGACATAAACACGAAGATAATGAACCATACGTAACTTACGAACAATTTTTTAGTGTAAGTTTCATTAGAACTCGTTCTAGGTCTTATTGTTGAGTTTTCTTCATTAAACAATTAAATTTTAGGCCCCAAAAGAATACGAAACAGTGAAATTACCGTTTTTTGAATTTAAACCATATTATCGCGGTAAACAAATGCCTAATGCTGAACCGTTGGATATAAGCAGCATTACAAGTTTTGGATTACAAGTGTACGGTGGTGTTTATTTACCAACAAAACAATTTGGAACTTCCTCATTAGAAATAAAATGGATAAAGGTCACTGGTCTTTAAGCTTTAACCATGAAAAGCAAATATTTTCTAATTTAGCCCCACACAATTTCAAATCGTTCTCCGCCTTGACAATAGTCACGTGATTTATGTTTACACACACACACACACACAGGCGTATCTAAGATATATGTAGAAGGGCATTTTTTTATTTGTTTTTCTTATTTAAGGACAATACAGCTCAAGAATCATTTTATTTAGTATATTTATGGTTTTTAATGAGTGTTTATTTTATATGGTGATGTATATTAGTTAAAATTGTGACCTTATGATCGTACACGTACACCCACCAATGGTGTGACATTATCTGATAATTGAATAGCCAACAACAAAACGAAATTTGATTGTAATTTAAATAAATTCTATTAAGTAATGATTAATTTGATTAAACTAGTCAGAAGTACACAGCGGTATATACATGTATTTAAATATGGTTATCGTCCTGTACATTTAGTTAAAACTGTATCTAGTTTGAGGTTATATAAATCAAAACAAACTTCGAATATCTTCATATATACAAGTGTGTTAACATGGTTGGGCTTCGCCAAAGAGGACGAAGAAAAGGAATCTGAGTTAATTATGACCATAAAACGTGGTATTTTGTTAACGCAACGCGGCGAATTTGCTAAAGCAGAGCAAATGCTACATTTAGCTTTGCGATTAGCGCAAGAGCAGCAAAATAAAGAAGGGGTGTTATATGTTTATGATGTTATGGCTAATTTAGCCTTAGAACGAGGTGAAACCGAAAAAGCGGAGACTTTATTCGTGCAAGTTCTTCAGAAATTATTGGCAGACGGAATGCAACAGGAGGATCTTAAGGTTAGATATGAACAAATATTTAATCATCGCTAATTTATTATATCTCATAAATAACCCTATTATGATACAAATTCATATATATATATATATATTTCGTTAGGTAATTCATATAAGCCTTAAATTGGCGCGTATTTGCCACATGAAAGGCGATACTGAAAAAGCTGAAATCGGCTTTAAATGGTGTTTAAACCAACTAGATAAAAATCAGACTTCTCAATCCGATCGAATCGCTTTAAAAGCAGTCATTCAAGATTGGTATGCTCAATTTCTACTCGATAAAAATCGACTAGATGAAGCTTTAAGTAACTTAAAAGACGCGTTGGCAATTTGTAAACAAATCGAAGGAGAAAATAGTGAAAAATCTATTCTATTGCTGAATGATATTGGAACAGCTAGTTGGAAATTGGGGCATTTGAGTGAAGCGGAAGATTATTTAAAGCAAGCGTTACACGTTGGGAAAACTATTGATAATTTTGAGTATTTGGGTGTAATTCATGCAAATTTAGGCATGGTTTACTTGGAAAAGGGAATTCTAGATGAAGCTAGGTTACATTGTAAAGAAGGTTGGCGATTAGGGACGAAATTAAATAATCCAGATACGATTGAACAAGCGAATTATTGTTTTGAACAAATGAAAAGCTCTACTTCGACATAAAAATGCAAATAGTTAGAAAATCCCCTAGAATATTGTACCAAATGTTTATATTAAGGTTTAAATAAATATAATTCTAATTCGAAAATATATTCTTTCAATCATTCTGGAAGTAGAAAAATATCTACGGATTTGGAAGATAAAAATCTGTAAATACTACAAACAATTTTATTTAAAATAATTTTATAAATCGATACAACTACTCATATTCAGCTATAAGCACCATCATATAAACCCCAGCTAACAACGCTAACACTTGCGCTATACTCTGACTTAACTTTGGTTTCGGATCATCCAACAATTCCGGAATAACCGAAACCATAGCGATGTAAATAAATCCTCCGGCTGTGAACGGTAAAATCCACGACGCAGCCAAAGATCCAGACGCATCCTGAACTAATAACGAAATAGCCGTACCGGCTATCGCGCCTAACGCTGTCGTCAATTGGAGCAACATTGCTTTCTTCTTCGAGCAACCTGATTGGACTAAAATTGCGAAATCTCCGATCTCGTGGGGCACTTCATGCAGCAAAATTGTAATCGTGGTTACGATTCCAACCGAATTGCCCGCCAAATACGAGGCGCCTATGGCCAAACCGTCGGTGAAGTTGTGCGAGAAATCGGCGGCTAAATTCAAATAGCCTGCTACTTTTATTTCGTTTTTAACCTCAGTTTTCTTACTTTTGTCGCCATGCGCATGCGTATGGCCACCTTTGATTATACGCACAAATTTCTCGATAATCAAAAACGCTACTATACCGGCCAATACCCATAAACCCACAGTCATGTCATGCGAGTGTTGGTTTGAATGTTCATGGGAATGGCTATGAACATGGGGAGCTTCCGCAACAGTGGCGTGCGGAATTAAATGCAAAAATGCATCCCCTAACAAGCCCCCTGAGGCGAACGCTAATAAAACTTTTAATAAGGGTTGTTTTTGTTCGGTGTTGTCCAAAGGAACGAAAAATAAAATAAAAAACGGCGCCGCACTTATCAATAACGTTGAACCCATCGCGTGCAGCCACAATGTTTGGGTGTCCAAGGGTTTGGGTTTAATTCGCGGTAAATCTTTGACTGTATTCGCTTGTTCCGAATACTTAAATGATGCCTTTTCCCCGTGCGAATGTCCATCGTGTGTGTACACACAAGTTAATATCGATAAAATTACTAATATTACAACACTAGCACTTAGATTAACCCTCATTTTTTAAGTTTTACGTGGCGCTTTTAATATAGTTTAACGTTTAAAACGTTTCAGTCATCACTTATTGTTAATTTTATGCGAAATTTATCACATACGTGCGTTATTTATCTTAAATACGTGTCTTGTCAAAATTCGGTTATCAACCTGTCAAAGTCAATCGCCGGTAAAGCAGAATGTGGCAGAATGCATTTGCGTAAAATACCATAGAGGTATCAATTTATAGAAGCATCAAACTACCAAAAGCGGTATCGCTTCAAACATTTAAAATAGCACCGTAACGCAATAATTAACAACTTTCATATTTCCGTATACTGAAATTATAAATTATTTCAGATAAAACCCTTATCGTACCACACCGTACGTAAAATATATTATGAAATCAGAGGATTATTTACTCTAGTTGTAGTTGACTCATTTACTATGGTACACATGGGCGTATCGTTATAGTTTTTATCTGGGATATTTCATTAAGTTTTTTGATCTTTTAAACTAGTAAGGAAGCTAATGTGCATGTAAATTATTTTAATAAATATTTTTTTTAACTAAGTTAATAAGCTTTAAGCTTCGCCATGATGTTTAAAGCAGTTAATTATTTAATTTCTGAGGCGTCTTTTTAAAAATGTTGTCTACGCTTGTTTTATTGTTTCATTTCGTCAAGTTGGTATTATAATTTTAGAGCAAAACTCGCTTGTAATACATCGACATTCGACATAAATAAGTTACGATTATTATTGTAAATTTTGATTTAAAAAAATGGGTTCAGCACGTTACGATCGAGCAATCACTGTATTCTCTCCTGATGGCCATCTTCTCCAAGTGGAATACGCCCAGGAAGCTGTTCGTAAGGGTTCAACAGCGGTAAATTAACCTAAAGACTGCGATGACAAACAAAAATGATGGGGTAAAATTAATTCTAGGTCGGTCTTCGAGGCACAGACGTCGTTGTGTTAGGGGTAGAGAAGAAGAGTGTAGCGAAACTACAAGAAGAGCGTACGGTACGTAAAATCTGTTTGCTGGATGACCATGTTGTTATGGCATTTGCCGGCCTTACAGCAGACGCGAGAATTTTAATAAATCGCGCTCAGATAGAGTGTCAATCGCATAAATTAACGGTCGAAGACCCGGTTACTTTAGAGTATATAACCCGGTTTATCGCTAGTTTAAAACAAAAGTATACTCAATCAAACGGGCGCAGACCGTTCGGGATGTCTTGCCTTATTGGGGGCTTCGACTTTGATGGCCAACCTCACTTGTATCAAACCGAACCGTCTGGAATTTATTACGAGTGGAAAGCAAACGCCACTGGTCGTAGCGCGAAGACCGTGCGCGAATTTCTTGAAAAATATTACACGGACGAAGAAGTAGCAACGGAACGTGGTGCGGTCAAGTTGGCAATACGCGCATTGTTGGAGGTTGTTCAATCGGGACAGAAGAATCTGGAGATTGCTGTGATGCGACGTGGCCAACCGTTAGTAATGCTGGATTGTGCTACGATTGACGAGTACGTTACCTTGATTGAGAAGGAGAAAGAAGAGGAAGCCGAGAAGAAGAAACAAAAGAAATAAATTTAATTACTTGTGGGATTTAAATGTATTTTTTTTTCTTCGGTTAATTATAAGTAATAAATACACGTTTCTTTTTAATAAAATCATTTTTAATTTAAATGTTTGTTTTCAATTTCATAAATTAATTTTTAAGTATCAAGAGGTTGGTGCGCTAGGGTTGTCCAAACTAGTTGATGAAATAGGTAAATAAGTTTATAAAACATCAATTTAAAATCGTGATTTTTATTAAAGATTTGCTTTTAATAATAAGCAACTTGAATTTTTAACCAATTTAATTCAATTAACGATATCAATAGTTTGATTTAGGGGTATTTCGTTTTACAAATTGCTGTCAATGTCAAATGTATTTTCTTTATTTCTACTATATAATGTCAAAAGTTTAATTTGTGTTTAAAATGGAAAAAGAAAGGTATGTTACGTGCAAAATTGATTAAAGTTTAATTAGTTTATAATATATTTTTAGATTCTCCTTGTTGTTGTTAGACCCCGGCGAAATATATTTCGAAGATTTCAGTGCTGTTATGATTAACTTTATTAATGATTCGGAACGTAGAGATTCGAAATTATCTGGACGATTAAAAATGTGTTCGAAATCGCTAGTTTTTGAGCCGAAACACATATCTTTGCCCCTAATCAAGATCCCGTTACGCGAGTGTAAAATTATTGAGAAACGTAAGAGTAAATCAAAATTTTTAAAAGATAATAACGTCATAAATGTGTGTTGTAATCAATATATCGAGATGCTAGAAGGTAATTTGATAGCACCGTATAAGTTTTGTAACACCGGAAATTATTTATTCCAACTAAATTACGCTAAAGTTGAAGATTGTTTGACACAAATTTGTCAATTACAACGCGCTAGTACGTTACCGGCAGCTGAACAAGCGGATATGGTATGTGAAGTGGTCACTCACCAACGAATTTATTTGTGATATTTGTATTGGAATAGATAGCAGCGATTGTGCACTCTCGCCAGTCTAGGGTCAATTTCGACCCGTTGTGGTTAGACTTATATGAGAAAGTCATTTTTGAGACTCAAGCCGATAAAATCACACCTTTAGTTGTGAATCCAGGAAGGATTTTATTGTCAACGCAACGGTTATATTTTCAACCATACAATAACATTGAACCAGTATGTTTTTGACCATTTCATTTCAATTGGTTTTTAACTAATTTCATTTATTTTTAAGTATCCAATTTTAAAAATTTCTTTATCGAGTATAAAGCGAATTATTAAACGCCGCTTTCTATTGAGACATATTGTAAGTTTATTATAATGTTGTTCGTACAATACATATATAATAAAAACAATCAATCGTTTTTGTTTGTTATTAAAGGGCTTGGAAATATATTTAGATGATACTAGTAATATTTCGTATACGTATTTAGCGTTAAGAAATTCGGATGAACGAGATGAGTTATATAAGCAATTATTACAACAATCCGAGTTGAAATTAGTTGATTTACAACAAGATGTAATGACGTTACAATGGCAAAATGGCGTCTTATCGAATTACGATTATTTATTATACTTAAATAGGTAATTCTCCTATTCTAAGTGATCGATAAAATCTGTATATATTTAGAATTAAATTTTAGTTTAGCAGATCGAACAATAAATGATTTAACGCAATACCCAATATTTCCGTGGTTAATCACGGATTACTCCAGCCAAAATCTAGATTTATCTGACCCAAAAGTCTACCGAGATTTATCAAAACCGATCGGAGCGCTAAATCCGGATCGTTTACGGCGTTTACTGGAGCGCACCGAAGAAATGGCGGAGCCGAAATTCATTTACGGATCGCACTATTCAACACCTGGTTTTGTCCTATTTTATCTGGTGCGACTTTACCCAAACTATATGCTGTGTCTTCAATCCGGTCGTTTTGATCATCCGGATCGAATGTTTAACTCAATACCAGATATTTTTAAAAATTGTTTTAGTAATATGTCCGATTTTAAAGAGTTGGTTCCAGAGTTTTATGATTTGGAACAAGAAGGCCGGTTTTTGGTGAATAATATGGGGATTAATTTTGGGTATAGACATGACGGAAGTAAAATTGGCGATGTGGTATTGCCTGCGTGGGCGAAGAGCCCAAAAGACTTTGTGGTGAAGCTGAGAGAGGCGCTGGAGTCGGAATATGTGTCGAAGAATTTGCATAGTTGGATTGATTTGATTTTTGGCTTTAAACAACGTGGAATCGAGGCGGAAAAAGCGAATAATTGTGAGTATTGATTTTTTAAATTTAAATAGTTGCAGAGAATGTAAATTGTTTCCGTTTTTTCCCCCCACAGTATTTTATTATTTGTGTTACGAAGGCTCAATAGATTTAGACTCAATAAAAGACCATAATCAAAGACACGCGTCGGAAGTTCAGATCATGGAGTTTGGTCAAATTCCTAAACAGATCTTCACGGTTCCGCATCCACAACGAATTTCAAAGTTAACTCTACCAGAAAGCCTCAACAAGGTTGTGATGGAAGACACCGACGAAGGTATATTTAACTAATTTGTCAGAGGAAAAGTATGATTTTGAAATTTAATCATACATAGATAGTATACAGTTATGGAAACAAATACACGAATTACAACTACGAACGTCTTTCGGCACACATAAGGACATTGTCAGTTTCATATCGATAACCAACGATGATTCTAAGATAATTTCGGTTGGACATGACTACTTATTAAAAGTGTTCTCAATTCCGCTAAATCGCCAAATTCGTAGCGCCAACATTGGCTCGATGCCCTTAAGTAGTTTTATTCAACTTCCAAATAAAAACACTTTAGTTGTTGGCAGTTGGGATAACACAATGTAAGTGGTGGTGATATACCGAGATTAGTGTTGTTCCTAATGTGTCTAATGTATTATTGATGGCATTTTCATAGAATTTTTTATGATTTGGATTTTGGACGTGTTACTCAAACAGTATCTGCGCACGATGACGCCGTTTCTTGTCTCGCTTGGGGTAAAACGTCCCAATTACTTGCTAGTGGTAGTTGGGATTGCACAGTGCGGCTTTGGCAAGGATTAACCGGCAATCATATGCTCCGTCCGTCACAGAATTTAATCCGGAAACTGGATCACGATTCTCATGTGACCTGTTTGGCTTTCAATCCGTAAGTAGAACAAAGCGGATATAAAGTGCCCGCTAGTAATTATGTCTATTTAGGGATGATACACGATTAGCGTCGGGAACCAAAGATGGTGGCATCCTATTATGGGATATCACCAGCCTGGAAATAGTGCGGCAAATTTCTGGACATGTGGGTGGCGTCTCGGATTTGTGTTTTAGTCCGGATGGAAGGAAATTGGTGTCTTGCGGACAAGATAAAATGTTTCAAGTAGTCGATCTCAATACGGGCATGGTGTTGTATAATAAAATACTATCTTCTGCGTTGTTGTCCCTATTTTGGGATGGATTTATTTTACTTCTTGGCGCTGCAGATGGATTCCTTTATATTTGGGATCTTCTAGAAGTTAAATTATTACACCAAATACATGCACATAAAGGTTGTTACTAAGACGTAACATGTGGTGGGATTAACATTTAATCATGCACTTTTTAATTCGTTTTAGGGGCAATTCGAAGTGTTAGATTGTCGATCGATAAATCGTTTATTGCTACTTGCGGAGACGATCATTCCATTCGTGTTTGGAATCCTTCTTGATGCATCTATTAGTTCATCAATCTTTTTATTTATGAAGTATTATTTATATTATATTGGTGATCAGATCTATACTTTTGTTTTTATATGAGAAAATGTTATGACATTGTGATGACTAAACAGCTAATCAATTTAATAATAAATGCAATATATTTTTTATTGTTATTATTCGTTTGTAAAAAGCATTTCCATCCATTGGGTCTCTGGTTATTTAAACAATGTAACTAGATTGATTTCAAGCGATACCTTTTTATTGATTTGAGATTACAAATCATGTAACATAACGATTTGAAAAATAGTACTTCAAGTCTTCTTGCAAACACTAAATTCTTTATAATAAATTAAAAATTAATATAATCATACTCCCTATCCATTACCAATGTTAAATGTAGTTTTTCCGTTTCGGAATCCCATTTAGCGTTCCCTTTTTGTGGATCGACTGGTTGTGGTAAAGGGATCGACAGATTAAACTGCGATGACTGAACGTGTAAATGTTCCTTCAATAGTTTCACATCAATATTGGGTCCTTTTTCGCCTGGTAGCTCCACAGTTATGACCATTTCCTCGCAACTTGAAGTCAATTGTGTTTTGGCATTCATCTAAATATTACCCAAAGTAATTGAGCTCTCTTATCTTAAAGTGCTCAAATACACATACTTGTAAATATACATCGGAGGGTGTTACTGCTTGTTTGTAAATAAGATCCCATTTCGGAAGTTTTCGCCAATCAGCCGCCGCATCAAATGTTTCCAGATCGTACTCATCGGTCTCGTCATTTTTGAGAACTTCTTTCTGTTTTTCGTCGACTAGTTTGACTACTCTTGGTTTTGCTAAATCGGCAGGAGCTAAAAATACCAAACTTCAGGCTCTTTATTATTTCCTGATGAACTGACAATAAAATATTACATTTTCCAATGTTATCTTAAAACAAAAGGTTTTAAATAAATTCTTCCTATTTTTTATTGCAAGACATATGTTTTCGACATGGAAAAACCATCAAATAAATATTCGAAAACATCTTCAATAATCAATACAAAGATATCTTATTTAATAGTTGAAGTTTTTAAAATGTTCTTACTTGCTTTTGCAGTAGATTTAACGCATTGGTCATCTTCAAACTCATGACTATCATCTTCTTTATTCAAATTTAAAAGTGCAGCTAATTTTAAAATATCTTGACCACTAAATCCATCCATTTTCGTTCAAACCAACACTTTATAATCATCAAAAGTCACAGAAAAATGACGTTGTTGAGGGACTTAACAGGTAACTATGATACCAAACAAGTATTGAACAAACAACTCATTATGTACTAATCAAAAAATTATAATGCTATAAGATATCATGGTTGCCGAAAAATCTTATGTTTATTGTGAATAGTTACGCAAATATTTGTTGTTAGCCGATATTTAATAATATTTGTTTTTGGGTGTTTTCTTTTTTTTAATTTCTACAAATCATTTTTATATACAGAGTAAAAATTATTATATATAACATTTTACACTGCAGAAACATATTAGGACTTCGCCCCAGCTGAGTCATTCTTAAACGTTTTTAAAACGAGCCTAATTAAAATTATTAGTTTAATTAGAGAAATTTGAGACGGGCTCAACTGGGGTCAAATTCAACATAATATTAAATAACTATTCCATTTATTATCAGTTTTTCTCTTGATCTATTTATTAAATATATATTTTTTTATATATATATATATATATATATATATATATATATATATATATATATATATATATTTGCAGAGTTTTAACCAAATAAACGATATTTATTTTCATCGAAAACGACATTGTTTACCTGCTTTCTAAAAATCCATTTTATATACCGGGCGTTGGTAAATTTATACCGGCTACTGAAATGAGATAAGAATCCCGCATGGGCATGGTTTCGATATTAGAATAAATATCGTTTATTGTTATCCGTTTTAGATTCGCTTCAATAATGATTTTAATAAAAAATAAAAAATGCAGATAAAAATGATTAAAAAATGATCTTTGTACCGGACATATGTATAAGTACGCAACCGCGTAAATACTATTATATCTATTTATCAGAAATTCACGATTTTTTAAGGCTATTCAGATTTTATATATAGATATTTATATATAATCTTATATTTGATTCGTTACAATAGTGATCAATATAATCAAGTACAAATCAATATTTAATAAGAATCCACTTTAAAAAATATAATTTTAAAGCGACCATAAAATATACAAATCATCCCATGAAATCAATTAAAAATCCTCAAAATGCTTCAGAATCAATTTTAAAATCTCTTAAACAAGTTTAAAATAATAACAAAATGACCAAAAGAAATCAGAATAACCTCAAAAACCCTTAACGCTAACCGACAATTAAATAAAAACGTTTTAAATCAGATAAACTGGCAGTTATAAGTAGATAAGAGCACTGGACCAAATATCGTTTACTACATCAAACACAAACTATAAAAATTAAAAGAATTATATTGCATGTACTGTTTGAATATGACGGTGGGGTAGGGTGGGGGTGTTGGGCAGAGTGACGTTCACTTAGGGGAGGGTTGGTGTGGGGATGGTTTAGGGCGGTCACAAACGTACAAATAGGTGGACCAATCACGCATGTTTTAGCCAAGTGTTAGCGATCGCATGAACGCTGCAATTCTATTTATCGGTCGTCGTGGAGGACGTGGCCACGTCCACTTGAGGATACTCAAGTTGGTAGCCTTTTTTCTGCGTTATTTCTTCGATATTTTGCTCCTTACATTCAGAACCGACGTGATTGGCGTGGCCGCAATTGTAACAAGTGAGCTTGGGGGGCATTTGAACGACGGTCGGTGCCATTGGTGGCGGCGTCGTAGTGGACGTGTTCGAACTGGAATACATCATAGGCATGTAATGAGAGGGAAATAGATATGAAAATTCGCCATTTTGTTGGAATGGGAACGGATGCGGACGATATGTGGAATAGAACATTGACCTGTTTTGGAAATTAGCGGGCAGCTGATAGGTATAAGGCACTGGCGGTGGGGCATCCATAGGAGGCGGCGCCAACCCTGGGGGGTTTCGTTTAAGGGGTTCGCTGCCACCCCGGCCGGGCCCGTGCGGTGTGGAGATGTCAGTTGGGGTGTCGGGCGGCGTGTGGCATTCGCTTGAATTGCTTGATGTTGATGAACTGGGGCAATGACCCAGAGCCATGTCTCCATCCAAGGACAGCTGTTGCAGATCAGTTGACAAGGGGTGTATCACTTTTGCAGTGGCTGGGATTAAGCCATTCGGGAGTTTGGTCCCCATTACGACTGATTCTAGCCAGTGATGTTGAGCTTTATCGATTTGATCCACCCTATTTACCTTTTGCGACAGAAATGATTATTATTCTTAAATAAGTTACAAATATAACAATAACAGCCCTCTTTTAAGTAAAGGCTGTAATTAAAAACATACCGACTAGCACCATACGTTTCCAATAGCTTACCTCGTCTATAGGAACATTCTTGAGGTCTGTGTTGTACGTTTTCCCTCCCTGAGGCGGTAAAACTAGCGTCTCTTTGAGCGGCGGAGGCGGTAACCGGTCTATATGCACTAGATGAGGAGGCATGGGTGCTCTACATGTTGCTCCATACATCCGGCTAGGAGAGACACTCCTGCTGGGCGACGGTGATGATTGCTGACTAACTAGAGGAGAAATTGGTGGCGGAAATGTACCCAATTCAGGGGGCGGACAGGTAAAATGTGTTCGCGACCACATTGGTTGAGTAGGCGCCCCCATGAACTCCCCGTGCACGGCTGGGAGGGGCAGTCCTGGTGGTGGCATTGGGGGTTCGTGTGGTAATGTATTGGGACTGTTTAACATTCCAATTGGTATATGGTGTACCTAATTTTCAAATACAATTTAGACGATATTTCTAAGTAGTTTTGGTAAATGTTATATTTCAATCATTATTCGAAAGGGATCGATTTGAATTTGTGTCAATTGCGTCAACTAAATGACAAGGGTGTCCAAATACCGTATGATTAACACTTATACAAAATCAATCTTAATAGATATTTAAATGCGTTAGAAAGTTATTAAAAATAATAGAAATTCACTGATTATTAAAGCACAAATAATCCGCATGTATTACTATTATTAAAATAAAAAATTGTTACATACATATATAAAATATTTTTAAAAAATCCTCGAATCTAGTATACAAGTTATCAAATTTAACAAAGTTATTAATGATTATTTAAAATCAAACCGTAATAGTTTGGTAAACGCATTTTAAAACTTTTTTTTTTTTTTTTTAATAATAATAATTAAAAATAACGGTAAAGTGCAAAAAGTGCTGAGGAATCTTACCGAAACCGGTAAAGGTGATTTGACGGCATACCCTAACCCAGGCGGACATGGCGGCGGTTGTGCCTGGTTATATCCAGATCCAATCAGCTCCAGGTCATTCAACCTGGTAACAATATCACCAAAATGACATTTTTGCTCGAACGTAAATGCCGGATGATTCAACGCCATTGTAAACAACAACAAAAATTCCGGCTGCAAGTCTTTGCAAAAGTTCGCGTTCCGTAAGAAAATATCTAGCGCCTCTGTCCGCAATAGTGTCACAAACATCCAATTAGCACAAGTGTAATTATGCGATTGTAAAAGCGATATGTAAATGGTGATGCGATGGCGTGTACTTTTGTCCATGACGCCTTTCGACGTCGACAGTTCTTTTGTGAGTTTTTTGATGCTATTTGCCGTAAGGGCAGCGCCCCGCAACTCCTGGTAATCATGTTTGCCCTGCTCTTCAATGCACGTCCCGATGTAACGTAGTTCAAATGGTAAACACATATTTAATAACGCACACATGACATCGATGCGACGATAACTGGTCGCGTCTTTAAACCATGTTACCACATCCTCTTTACACACCATCTCCAGAAACCATCGATGAACCTCTTTAAGGGGTTAAATCGGGTTTCTTTCATTTATGATATAACCAAACATTTCAATTGTCGATGCATTTGTGAACCGAAACGCTCACAAATTCGATGGATACAAAAGCGAGATACATTTTCATCAATTTCAAATTGTAAGAAAGTTTTATTTAATAATACCAATATTGACAGTAAATATATTACACAGTTAAGTAGTAAGTAGCAGTTGTGGTGTGTGTTGCACGCTGCCATTAGTCAATGTTGCCACTAATAAAAAAATTAATGCATTTTGTTACTAAACAATTTATTGCATCAAAATTGATTACAAAACCATTTTCATTTCACCCTGAATATTTACTTTATTCACTTTTGAATATTTCCAATCATTGTTGCCAATGGAGTTTATCATAGTTGATAAAATAATTAATTCGTGTTTTAAAAATCTATTGTATGTATTAAATATCTACTTAATATGATTCATATTTATTAGCAAAATCATAATGTTATAATGAATTTTTGACAAATCTGATCAAATAAATATAATAAGCATTTAAGGAAATCCATCGTCGTCCTCTTCAGCCATTTCCTTCGCCAATTCCAAATCCTGTTGCTCTCTTTCCCGGCGTTCTTCAGCACTCTCCAACTCTTTGCCATACGCTTTCGGCGGATACCGCATTGCTTTAACACTTTGATTATGCAAATCTAAACAAAACGAAATCCGCTGATGGAACGCCAACTGCGGCTCTCGAGTGCAATATATGTCGGTAGATTCTTTACTGCGCATATATCCTCGTTCAGGGTCCAGAGTAGCTTCAATGACGCCATCTCGGATTGCTTTCGCGACGATAAACTCAGCGTCTTCCGCCGAATCAAGCCCCAATTTCCTGGCAATATCCTGCGGAGAGATCCGCGAATAGGAGAGTCCGATTGAGCGAATTGCTGTCTTGATCACGTTGTGCCGAAGACGGAGGATTAAGGTGAACGTATGATCTTGACGAAATTGAGGGCCAAAGTTCTCTAGGACTTCACTGAAACGTTGCAGGTTGCCCATTCGAACGGCTTGAGTTAGTTGAAAGTAAGGGGCTAACGAGCGGCGTAGTTGTGCTTGACGGAATATCTGCCGCTCCGGGATATCACCTAATAGAAGCTCAACAACGACTGCTAGTTTTTGAGCGGTTTGCCTGAAGCCTACGGCCGCATTTTGAGGTGATTTGCGCATTGCTTGCACCAAATGTTTATGCGCAACTGAGTATTCTAGACGGGCTGCTTTGATGCGACCCAAATAATACAAGAATCTGGCCCATTCGTTATTAGATGCAGTTTCCGGAAACACGCATTTACTAACCAACTTGTCGGATTGGTCGTACAACGAATAATGTAAATAATTACGCAATAAGCAATTGATAATCACGGCTTGACCTTCGAAATCATTTCGCAGGGTCGCAGTGCGTAAGCGAGCGTGCAAAAAGCCACGGATCGAATCTAATTTATCGGTTAATTCCGCGCAACGCGAATAATAGAAGTAACATTTCGCCGCGATCAAATCCAATGTACGTCGATTTTGTGTAGTAATTTTATTCATAGACATCTGTGAGCAAACGCTAGCTTCCTCAAGTTTGCCAGCATCCAGTAAGCGAACAACTACCAGCAAATGAACGTAAACATCCACTTCTGGCACAGGGCTTTTAATAGCTGAGCGAACGCGTGTAGCGTCCACTTCTATGGCAGGTTCTTCGATGAATCCGAACAACACGTCGCGTTCATTCAATGGGTATATTTGGGATATCAAACCGCGAAGCACTGTCGAGTTTAATTTGCGGCGTGTGCTCGGCAACGAACGGAGCACCCGAAGGATGAAACGGGGCTCTTTGCTGGTCACTGCCTTTTCGATTTGACGAGCGTGTTCGCGGATTTCCAGGAGACTTTGCAGGTCTATGTCGCGTTTGCTGTCACCTCCTTCCAGTCCGGCTGGACTATCGGCGCTTTTCATTTCAACATCAACGCTTTCCACCATATTTGCGAATTAAAATCGCTCTTAACAAACAACCGGCCACTAACGTTACGTTCAGCTCGTTTTACAACAATAAGCTACCGTTTCGTTCGAGACACTTTTAAAACAATGACGTTTTGATTTGTTTGGCAAATTTGTCGAGTAATGATTATAGTTAGGGAGACTTCAGACAAGTCATACATAAATACATACATAACCTATCACATAAAGTTAGCTAGATAAGTGTGAAGCTATGAACACATGTAGAATATTTATTAATTTGAAGAACGTAGCGATATTATAATAAATAAATTATACAAATTTAACAAAGGTCAAATGAGACAAAAGCACATTAAAATAGCTTCTTTTTTTTTCTAACAGGAGCGTATTCAGGTTAATTAATAACATTCATTCATTCCAAATCTTAACCAGAGTGAATAGTTATTTGTAGTTACGGTTACGTTTGCTGGTTCAGTATGACTAAAGAGAAGCTAGTTGCAAGTTATTTGATATTTTAAAAATGGAATATTTTAATAAATTATTTGTTTTTATCTTATATATACAACCATAAATATGGTGTTTTATGCTTAGAAATATGATTTAGTTTATTTATTTAATAATATATACAGGAATGTCCAAACAATTTTATCAGTTATATGTAAACAGGGGTGTAACAAGTTGCAGAAGTGGATGTAGAATTCGTTAACTTTTAGTAGAACCATAAAAACAAATGAATTCATACAAAATGGATGAGTTATGGATGATTGAATAAATGAATACTGTTAAAATCACTATAAGTATTGTATTTAAATAAGAGTTACATAAACGAAAGTTGTACAAACGTATGATGTGCTACACTTATTCAATAATTACATAAAAATGCAACATCATACTCACTAGAAATCACTCTTGAATCAATTAATACTTGTTATTATTTAATAAATAAACCATGTGAAAATGAATGGGGGTGGACAAATGGCATTTTTTCAATCGCAATATTGTGATTTTTATTTGTGTTTTTTTATGTGTTTTATGCTTAATTGGGTGCTTCTATGTCTGATCAGAATATAAATACTAAGTATATATATATATTTTTTTTGTTTAAACCAATACACAGTGCAAACACAGAATATATTATTAATACATCATTCGAGGATACATTTATTTTAATAAGTTATTTGTTTATTAATAATAATTGGCACTGGCTCATTCCACACGCTCACATTTTTAAATTCAGTCATCACATCAAAATTATGGAATTTGCCGAAGCATTTTGTGAAATGTTTATTTTTATGTTAAGTTTTTTTTTACTTAATTCTTCATCTATATACATACCTACCACACTTAATATACACGAGTGAGCCATATGAAACATAATAATTCCGAAATTGAAACTCAAATAAACAAAAATCTCGTCGGGTTCTCTCTACATAGGTACATACTTATCAATTATATATCTAAAACACCACCATCTTTGATTGTAGATTGACCAATTATTAATGGCGAATGTATAAAACGCATTTCCGATAAAAGTTACGCGTGATTTTATACATTCGCCATAACCCTAATCAGTTTCCCGTTCGATTTGAGATCTTTACTTCGTTATATGTAGTTATAAATTTAAAAGAACTCATATTCGTTTGTACCACTTTTGTTCTAAATCGAACCAAAGTAAAAATATGTTTTGGGCTAGATTTAGACGGTTCAAGTAATATAAACGAACATTTCGACGGTTAGCGTTAACTTATGGTTAATAATGACGGAAGATAAATTACAAATGATCTTTGGTTCAACATGACAATATTATTTACTAATATATAACAGATTGGGCGCGGGTTTTGTATTTATTACTGTGAAATTGACTATTATGAAACGTTTCGCTGAATTTACTAAACGTGCGATAAAAAAATCTGTCTTCTTCGTGTTTATATGTAGTGAAAATGTGTTTGTTACAGTTTAAACTCAAAAAAGAGTAAACAATTGTTTAAAAACATCATTAATTATTAGATGGGGCAGCCATATTGTTATCTAATATTTGTTTCGTTGTTCTCATGTTTCGCAGTAAAACTGCAATATTATGTTTGATGCTCTAAAATCATTTGAATTGATTTTTGAGTTTAAGTTGTAGCAATTTCGATATTTATATGTCGCGTGTATGTGTTTTATGTGTTTGTGAATTCACTATATACAATTAAACGCATGAATTAGAATTAGAAGACGCACTCAATCACACGAAATGTATTCTTATTTTTAAAATTATTTACTTAAAAATTGCAAATGATTCGTCACCTAATAGATTAACTAGTTTTAATGGTAGTGTGTGACTATTTAAAACTAAATTGCTCGTAGGAATACTTGGCATTTTAGTATTTTTACGATTTTTCTCATTTTTGCACAAACATTACATGGACACTGCATTCTCCGTGGTTGTGTATGTGTGTGTGTGAGTGTATGGTGTTTGTGTGTGATGTATAGGACACAATTAGAGGCTTTAAATTACGTTTTCCAATCAAATAAATACCGTCTATACAGACTCTTAATAAAATAAAACGTATCGATTAGTAAAATGTTTAAATACAAAATTAAGTTAGGTAGTCCATCATTATAGATGTACTCGAGATGTTATATTATTTATTATAATTTGAAGTCATTTTGGACAAAATGATGAGATTTAAGTTACCCTAAATAGCATTCAACCTTCCACTAGTCGCACTCTAGTCAATGAATCACAAAATAAATGTTAGTGGGGTCTGTGAGATCCGGCGCGACTAGTGGAAGGTTAATTTTTATTAAATAAAATAATACTGAATTATGTTTAGGTTATTCGGTATAAAGTTAAGTAAAATTGAATAAGAATGAAATGAAAGTTAAGCGAGTCCGTATACACCTAGATTCGGATAATTGAAACTCCCAAAGCCCCTGAAACGGCCCTATGTGGTGTGCTTGACAATAATTAACATTCGTTAATAATTATTTTCTCTACATAATAAACTTAGAATTAATTACTTAAACATACATTTGCGTTTGCAAATAGGGAACAGTCTTATATAAAACTCAATCAGCTCTCGAGTTTTTGGTTTTGTTGTTGCGGATGAATGAGAATGTATGAGAGACAGTTGAGTAAAGATTAAGAGTATTATTGTATGGTATTTGGTTGTTTGTCTCTATTTTCTGGCAGGGGAGGGTGTTTTGTTCACATATTGTTAACAATTCTAATTATTATTCACCGTTATTTTAAATTGTTAACTTTTTTACTGGTCTTCTTCAAGTTCCGGTTCTTCGCCGGGACCGTACATATCGGCAAGTTTGTCGAACCTAGGCCCCCAGGCACCCAGGTAGTCGTACTCTTGTTGTTCGTCGTCTGTACCTAGATTTTAAAAGTGATGTTTAAACTTCCGTTGAATATCTGTACGCTTTCCCTCACAAAATATCGAAAATGTGTACGCTTTTACTGAAAAATTATCGAATAAATACCTGAAGCCAGTGAACTGAGTGAACCAGCAGTACTACCACCGCCCTCATAGGCATAATTCCTGAGATCGTCAAACGGTGGTGCATTTGGATCACTGTCTGCCCGTTTTTTGTGTTCTTCAATGAAGATACCAACGTTTGGTTCTTGTCCGCCACCTAGCATAGAAACTACAAAACACACACACACATATATATATATATATATATATATATATATATATATATATATATATATATATATATATATATATATATATATATATATATATATATATATATATATATATATATATATATGTATATATATATATATATATATATATATATATATATATATATATATATATATATTATATATATATATATACATAATAATACTAATGAATATCATTTACATGGTATTTTCGGAGGTGCTAATTCTGGTAACGGCCCACCGATAGGTATTTGAAGTGGGGTGATGTCGAACGCAGTCATATCGTCTTCGCCGCCGCCCTCATCGTCGTAATTGATAATGTTCTCACGTACATCGTCATCTGGACCAGGGTATTTTATGTGTGCTTCGCGCCGCCGATTATATACGACGAAAACAAGTACTAGAACTATCGAGAAAATTAATTTCAATTCAAATGAATCGGGTTGCATTTTATTTATAAAATCAATTCAGGAATAATTGTTAAATCATGCAAAATAACAGGAGTTTGTGCAAATAACACTAAAGTGCTATAGAAATATGATTTATACAAATATATATAGTCAAACCAAACTTATAAAAGCTTCTGGCCGGACATGCTTTCCATAGATTTTAAAATAATATTTTTACAGCTTTTTGTGTATCTTCTATATATGTACATACATACATACATACATACATACAGGAGTTTTATTAGGTTGGTCTCATTAAATACGATACAATAATCTTGAAAATATAACTAGATGTGTCCGAAATATTGAAATAGCTTTCTATACCGTTTAGAACCTTATATATAAATAAATAAATAAATACACAACTTACCCAGCAAGACAAACAAACAAACAATGATAGCAATGATGAAATCTTTCGAGGGCATTATTGTCCCTGAAGCCCGCAGTTCCAGTTCGCAGTGACCGCCCGTGTAGCCCAATGGACAAATGCATTCGTACCGTTTGGGCGGCTCAAAATCGCGGCAATATCCGCCGTTTATGCAGGGCAACCAGAGGCATTCGTTTTCATTGACGCATGTACCCTCAGCTAGTCTGTACCCTTGTTGGCAACTAGACGAAATTAACTGGTATTACTCACCCCATTTCGTTTGGCAACGTATGAGCTCCAGCACTGAGAGTTTTAGATGATTTTGCATGCACTAACTAACAATGAGAGATTTTTGGGAATGGTTTTGTTACATCAAACATATTTTCTATATATGTTTGTTGGATCTCCCAAAATGAATAATACATACATACATACATACATATAACAAAACCATATTTGATAACCCAATAAAAAACTATTTAAATAATAGAGAAAAAACAAATGATAGGTGCTTCGGGAAATCATGCGTAATTAATAACAATAAAATTGGCGGCCAATGATTGTAGATCTCGCTCACTTAATATGATGAGGAGACAGACGAGAATTGCCGCCAGTGCTCCCATGCTGAGCTTGAGCGTTTGCCCCTCCTGGATCAGTTCACAATTCTCGCCCCAGAAGCCGTCGGGGCATAGGCACCGGTACCGCAATCGCGGCTCTTGGTTAATGCACGTGCCACCGTTCAGACAGGGCAGATCAAGGCATTCGTCCTTGTCGGTGCACCCCTTGGCGTCGGGCGACACCACACGGCCTTCGCCGCAACTGCACCCATAAACACCCCATGCAATATACCCAGACAAAAGTTAACGTACCCAAAATTGTTTTGAGTTTTTGTTATGTTTAAAAAGAAGACTTTATGCGTTAAAGAGGTTTCGTTTGGATTTGGCCTGGGTTGAGGAGGGGAAGTTTAGGGTGATGTTTAGAATGATTTTGTTAGGTTTTCATTTAATACATATCTACATGCTCACCAAAGCTTTATATAAGAAGAAGAAATATTTATTTTTCAAGAAATAGCGTTTCTCAGTGCTTTTGCAAATGATTTTTTATGGTTGATCAAATAAGATCTTTTATTTATACATACTATTCAGTTGTGACGTGCGCTCTTCTTATATACCTCAAATTAATCATTTATTATTAAATATATAAAGGTCACCATTGGAAGATTTTATATATATATACTATATATATATATATATATATATATATATATATATATATATATATATATATATATATTGTAAATAAAGAAACAATTGTTTTTGATATTAATATAAAAAAAAATTTAAAAAAAAATAAAAATGTCTTATTTGATCATAAAATATTATGTTTGATGTTGTATAATGTATGTTTCAATGTAGATATAAAAGTATTAAAAAAACTTACGTGCACTCATAATCATTCCACAAATCCACGCACTCGAACGGATCCGGACATATGACATTCGCGCAAGGTTTATTTGACGGACAATTCCGTTCTAGATTTCGGGCCATCGTGGCTTGGCCCCACTGGGTTCCATTCATGGCAGGTGGCAGTGGTAAATGTTTACCTTCTAACCGAATGTCATCCAGACATCCTATGAAAAAAAAAAAATTAATCATTTTAGTCGCGCATTACAAAATATAACTACCTTTCTGGTAATCAGCGTAAACTTCAAACGTTCTCACCCCCGTATACTCTGCTTTGCCTCCGGCAAAGACACCTTCTTGTTTGTCTACCAATAACCATTGATGCCCAATGAAATTGAACGTCTCATTAAATCGTCGGCCTTCGCCCCCATCCAACTCCAACGTAGCCGCAGAACCATATCTGGACACCCTTGCAACATGCCACTGTCCATCATCTACAGCAACTGCGCTCAACCAAATATCTCTTTCTTCCGTTCGCAGCGAATTTAAATTATACCGGAAATGCAAGCGAGAATCTTTTATTTCCAAGATACCGTATTCGCGATTATGTTGATCTGATACTCGGAACAACTCTCCATGTTCTTCTCTGGTTCGGAACCGGAGTTGGACTTGAGTTGAGAAACGATCCGGCTCGAAGGACAAAGCATATTTGACGTATGATTGAGGTTTAAACGTTGTTGGAATCGTCGGTATTGTGCAAGCAGGGCCTGTCCAACCCGGCCGACATTGGCAACGTGCTTCGTTGAAGCTTCCGATGCATGTTCCGTGTTCCCAGCACCGGGACGTTGCATCGGACCGTCCGCACAGGTCTTCTGTTTGCGGACACCCAGCTACGCTGTTTCTACTTAAGCCTGGATGGGCTAAATCGTATAATTTAGAATTGTGGAACAGATTCCGGATACATCCATCGAAACCTTTGCCCACTGGCATATACTGCCAGTGATACTGCGTCGGATCAAATTGCTCAACATATAAACCTCCAATTTGTAGGGGAGCGTTTACATTTAGATATTCATTAAATGGAGGTATCGTTCCTTGCGCTTGGCAACTAGTGTCATCGAACTCTGGTGGTGTTCCATCTTCTAATTCAGATATTTCAGCAGATTTACAATAATCCACGACTAATCTAACATTTTCTGTATCCCAAAATACATCTAATCTATGCCATTCACCATCGTCTAGGCTCTTTTTCGTTTTGACTCGCAATTCAAGAGTTCCCGACCCGAAATCCATGAGGAGTCTAGGATAGCCTCGCTCTAATTCGACAGCAATATAATCCGAAACCATTGTTTCATCCAGTTCCGGAGGTACTATGGGGCCGTTGTACAACAAAAGCCCATCCGCTTTTCGGGTGATGAATTCGAAACTTAAATGCGACTTATCACACATTTCCAAGGGAGGGTACCAGGCCCAGCCGTTACCTCTAAAGCTCCGTGAAGTCTGTTGACAACGGGGACCATTGTAACCGGCTGGGCAACTACAACTTAGAGTATAACGATTTTCAATACAACGTCCACCGTTGTAACACGGACTCGTGCGACAAGACTCATCTTTACTGAAATTCCGGGCTCCACAAGTGCACTCTGCGAGCACATCAACGCGAACCCCAACTAACGCGGTTTTATTAGCGTTTACCATATAGGGTAACGCGCTTATATCAAGAGTATTCGTACAAGAGCCCTCACACATTTGATTCTCGTATAAACACTCATCAATGCCAACCATTGTTATATTAATGCCGACTTCTTTCTCAATCTCTTCCCTATGCATTAAAACGATTCCGTTTAACCGAACCGGTTTGTAATAAGGTGAACCATGCGCTGAGAATCGTACATCTGTTACAGGAGGATGTTTCCGTCGTAATTGTACCGAGAACACGTCGACGTTATCGCGTTCCGTGTTCAGCAAATCTGCGATTTTGTCCCGTAATTTATCTGCTTTCGATCTCGACAAACTTTGTGTCCGATAATTCCAAACTCGAATAAAGTCTTCATCGGTGATCCCAGCGATTCGAACGCTTCCAGAGTTCACTACAGCTTCGTGTGGAATTTCTCGAACGTTTACAGTCACATTGGCTAAGACGTCTGTTTGCGTATGTTTCCGATCATAAACTTTAAACCTTAGATGATATTTGCCGTCTTTCGTTCCATGTCGCATGGAAATCATTCCAGTGTCTTCGTTGAGTTTGAACCGCGGGTGCTCTGCTCCGTCCCAGTAGAATTTCTTGTCTGGTAAGTCCCAATCGTCTAAGTCGTAGACGTAGACGCGCCCTATTTCCGTGTCAGGTGCTTGGCCTTGATAGTTGTAGACGAAGATCTCTTTGGAGCCCGGTTGCATTTTGTTATCGTTCACGTCTCCGATGACTACTGTTAAGGTGCTGGTGCCTGTCATCGCGGGATTGCCGTGGTCTTTGATGACAATGGGGATGAGGTATTCTTTCTGTTGTTCCCGATCGAAGGAGCGCAGCGACGAAACAATAGCCATTCCGTCACCGTTTGCGCCCTCTGCGTTAAAAGTAAAAATATAAAAGAGTTAATTAAATACACATTTAAAAGTAAACCACAAATTAAACTTACTCTGATCTTGTTCAACTTTGAATGACGCTCTGATAATATCATCAGCTCCTGGATCCAATCTAAACTGGAACGGTGGCCCATTACTCTTCGACCTATCGTCATCATCCGTCGCCAAAATCTCTACAACTTTCCTCGGCGGTACATGCTCCGGCAACACCGGTCGGTAATCCTTCAAGAACGTCGGCGCATTATCGTTAATATCTTGCACAATAACTGTAAGCGTAGCCGTTGCAGTTTTCGGTGGTACACCATCATCAATCGCGAGGATTTTAACTTGATGCCTCGGGGTGTCTTCCCGATCTAAAGACCGCTGAATACTGACGGTTCCTTCTTGGTTTATGGAGAATTGTCGTTTACGATCTGAAGACCGGTCAATGGCGTACGAGACTTTGGATTTTCCACCTTGGTCGGGGTCGGTTGCTTTGAAGGTTTCCAGCGATTTGCCGACATCTGCGTTTTCATAAACGGACACTTCGATGTTCGGTCGTTCAAACTGGGGTTTGTTGTCGTTTATATCACGAAGCTTTACCACGACCCACGAATATGCGACGTGATATTTGTCATTGTCGTTGTCTTCCCCTTTGTCATTGACTTGAATACGAAACCGGAAACCGTTAGATTGCAACTGATCCTCGTAGTCTAAAGGTTGGACAATCTTCAGTGAGCCAGTTCCATCATTGTTCCGCACCATTGTGAACTTATCTGCGCCGTATCCGGAATTTTCAATTACTTTATACTGGAATTTGTTAGTTTCATCTTCATCATGAACAGTGACAGTCAAAATAGGCATTTCTGGTAAATTAGCACCATCCGTCTCATCAACTTCTGTAAACCATTCGTCTTTGGTAAACTGGGGAGGCATGTCATTAATATCTTTCACTCTTATAGACGCAGTTCCGGTTCCTTTCAATCCTCCCCCATCCATCGCAACCACTTGAATTGAATAATCCGGTGTTCGTTCCCGATCCAAGCAGCAAACCGCGGTTTTGATCACTCCAGTTTCGGACTCGATTTCGAAAATAGGCGAGCCGGTTTCTTCTTCGATGACATTTTTCTCTATGCTGTAGACTAGGCGCGCATTTGTTCCTTCGGATGGATCATCGTAATCCACGGCGGTCATGGTCATCACAACCATACCAGCTGTGCCGTTTTCAGTGACGTTTCCAAAGTAGACTCCTTGAGGGAAGATGGGTGCGTTGTCGTTGATGTCTTTCAGGTTCACTTGAACGTCGGCGTAACCGACAAGGCCTTCGCCGCCCTCGTCTTGGGCGAACACGGTGAAACGCCATTGGGGGCGGCCGTTCGGTTGATCACGGTCCAACGGCTATTAGAATATAATCGACAGTGAAAAGATGTTTTTAGGTGATTAATTGAAGATGTAATAGTCGAGACATGTGTTTTAGGAGTGTGTAATCACCTTTAAAACAAATATTTCGCCTGTAGTCCGATTGATATCGAATTTACTGTTGGCTGGGTTATCTGGGTCTATACCCTGTCCAGTTAAGAAATAGACGATATTTTGGGGCCTGTCTTTATCACCATCTGTCGCCGTTACCTGCATAGTATGGTTTTTATGTTAGACTATTTCACAATTAAAACAATTCAATATTCATTTATAAGTAAATAAATAAACAAACAAACAAACAAAAAACCATGCTTACTCGCAAAAAACGCATATTACATCTCTGATACCTGAATAATTATCTATATGTTAATGGGGGTGCTGCTTACAATAAATTTAACTAAACTATTTTTATATATAAATTTTTTTATAGATGTTTATTATGTCACAGATGTAGCAAAAATGGCAAAAAGAAAAACATGCATTAAAAAAATCTAAACATATAATAAACAAAACAAAACAAATATAATGTACATTTACTGGAATATCTACATGTATGTAAAATGCATGTTATATTTACATAAAACTTAAGCGATAACATTTACATTAAACAAATGCAAAAAGCAATGAATGTGAATAGTACGAGCTAAATTATCGCTAAATGTATTCCAAAATAATTACCTAAGCTTTCTTTATTTAAAAAAAGTAGGAGAAAAAGTATTGAAATGTTTAAGTTAAGTTAAAACAGCGAACAATTCTGTAAATACGTCATTTGCCGTTTAGCAACATTTAGATTAATAATATTTATTTCAGATGTTAGTTTCCCGTCAACCTTTTGTTAAGTCTGCCTAACCTGAATATATCGCAATGGATAAGCGCCCGAATATTCCTCTTCAACCGTGGTCTCATACAAAGTTCGCGGGAAACTGGGGGGCAAATCATTGACGTCATTGATGTGGATGACGACTTTGGTAGAGTTCTCATTGAGACTGTCCGAGGCGACCAGTGTTAACTCGTACTAGCACCATGCATACAAAAATAACAATGCCGTCTATACTGCAACCACCTCAATGCAATAATATCTGTGCAAATAGCTCTGAGGTAGCGATGATACAATAATAATAATAATAACTCAAAACAGCAATGAAAACCTATGAACGAACAGCATGCGGAATTCTAAAAATAAATTGAACCCGCCTGTAAGACGCGTTTGGGTAAATTCCGGTCGTCTTCCTCGGTGATTTGAGTCCGGTATGTCGGACGTTCAAACACTGGAGGATTATCGTTCACGTCTTTTACGTGAATTACCACTGTTGTATAATTTTCTTTTAAGTTATCAGAAGCTGCTAATCGCAGTTCGTACTAGGGACAAATTTTAACGAATTTATCTGACGTCATTATGATAAGTTGTATCGTTTATTATGAAATATATGTCTGGAAATAAATACCTAATATATAATTCAGAAGAAGAAGAAAATACTTACTCGTTTGCGCGTCTCATAGTCCAAAGCTCCCGCTACATAAATAGCACCGGTCATATTTTTGACTGCGAACGCTCCGCCGATATTACCACTTGTAATTTCGTAACGAATTCGTGATGCTGGACACACACACAAAACATAATCAATACTCGTATTTATCTTCGATTAAACATAACTAGATAGATTTGTTACAATTTACAATTAAGATACATTAAACATGTAATGTAATGTAATGCAGGAAGTAGTTTAAATATTGTACCAATTTATTCAACTTACATTCATCGTGATCCTTAGCTGTAACCGTTAAAACCGTATGTTGAATATCCTCGTTCTCGTCCACTTCGGCCTCATAAAGAGCCTTATCGAAATAAGGTGGATTATCGTTCTTATCCGCAATTCCAATCCGGATAAACTTTGTCACCGAGTTCGGTTGATTATTCGAATTTGGTCTAGCCGATGGAGCCCCATCGCGAGCTTCTACTTCGAGGGCGTACGCTCCTTGTTTCTCGCGATCGAACACAATCTTTGTGAATACTTCACCAGACTGTTGATTAATCTCGAAGAAGTCTTTGCCTTCATTTCGTGGTGAATCCACAACGTAGTAGTACACTTGGTTGTTAGGGAAGGTTCCGTCTTTGTCAATGGCGTTCACTTGGGTCACTTTGGTTCCGATTGGTTCACCTTCGAGTACGGTTTCTTGTTCACGTTCTGTGAATAGGGGGATTTCATCGTTGACATCTTCAAGCATTATGTAGACGGTTGCTTCAGAAGCGAGTTGTTGGGCGCCATTGTTCTGTTTTTAAACACAAGTTTCCCATAACAAGTATTACTCGCATTGGGTCTAACAGAAAAGACACCAAGCAGTTATGTACTGGAGTATAGTATGTACTTACCTCCACTCGGATGGTCAAATTATATTCTTTGATGCTTTCATAGTCCAGGGGATGATTGACTTTAATGTCAGCCCAAGTAAAGCCATTGTCGGCACGTTGTTGAAGGTAGAATGTGTGGAATTTGTTGGTTTGAGCGGTGGATCCAGGCATCAATCGATAGAACACTGTCGGATTACCTTCGA
Organism: Nebria ingens riversi; assembly: GCA_018344505.1. Classification (NCBI taxonomy): domain Eukaryota; kingdom Metazoa; phylum Arthropoda; class Insecta; order Coleoptera; family Carabidae; genus Nebria; species Nebria ingens. Next base: position 100,123 of record JADQWA010000115.1, on the reverse strand, counting down.
TGCCCGAACTACAAGACATCTCAGTTATTATCAAACACTTGTGAACACAACTACTTGTCTCTAACGTTATCAAAAATACCAGTACTACTTTCAAAAACATTTAAGTCGTCTCAAAAAGCAAAAATACTGCACAAAAATCTCTGGCTATAAAAATTATCAGCCACATGCCAGTCTTTTGCAAGACTTTAGAGCACAAAATATTTTATCTTTAAGTCTGTTTGTAAAGTTTTACTATTTCGGAAAATAATGATGATGATCATATATTTTTAATTATTCACTTAGGTAAATGAACTCCGAAAAAGTACAATTCAAACAAACTTTAAAATGCGCATGCAATCCATCAAAAATCGCAGACGCCTCTAAAGTTTTGGGTCTATAAAAAATGTCAACAATCCACAAGAGTGTCTTTTTGGACCGAAATAGCAAGGAAATAAAATGCAAAGTCACGATGGTGACAAACATTGCATGTTACTACCTTGGTATTAAAAAAAAATTGCTACTTGCTAGTTTACGAACCACGTTTCATGCAACAAAAAACAAAATTGCTTTAAACGAATTAAGACAGACTTGTGAACTGTTCCGGTTCCCATGGCCGAAACGTCGAAGTTTTAGCCGAAAATGATGATACTATATATAAGATTAAATAAGCGAGAATATCCACTTTAAATACGATTTAAACGAATGTAGTTAGTTTCGCGACCCTCCCAACTTGCCCAAACTGTTTTTAATAAGCGTTTGTGCTTCTTTGAAAAAAGCAGTTCGAAACTCCCCCTGAAGAGAACTGTCTAAATTGCATACTTATTATAATATATAGATAAATAACTAATTTATAATAATGAAGGGTTTTAAACGAATGATATATTTGGCTGAATGTTGTTGTTTTGAAACCATTTATAATAACCCTTTTAAAGCTTGTGATTAGTTTTAGTGAACCGTGCGGCGTTTTATTTTCTTGAATTAGTGCGCCTCAACAACATTCAGCTATTGGTGTTTTTGTGGTGGATCAGATGAGGATGAATCAGATGAAGGAATAGATGACCAACACATCCAACTACCGTGGTTTGGTTATATTGAATTAATAATATATGTATAGTTGAATTCACATAAGAAGATCATTTTTGTGGCATGAATCATACACTTTTTACATATAATCATATGGAGTGTAGTGATGATTCATGCTACAAAAAGTTTCTTCTTATGTGAATTCGCCTTTTTTATATGTATGTATGTATGTATAAGGAAAACGTGCATATGATTTGGATTTGTATTTGGTGGACTTTTATGGAAACATGCTTTGGATATTATGAATGGTAATAATTTTCATGTTCAGATTACTGCAACGAAAACTAATTCGTAATGTTTTCGCCAAGAGTGGCACGTAACTTTAAAGGAAGTATTTGCCATTTTTAAATTAATATTCGTTGCATAATAATGGATTTGGAGTGGAATATGATTCAATGATGAAGGGGTTGAGTTTTGATAAACAATATTTTGGAATGGGTGGATGAAGCGTGCACAAACAGATCACTGAGGTGCCGTGCAGCGACGTGCAGCGCCGCACGGGTCTTAGAACAAACACTGAACAATTCAGTGAGGTTGTTTTGCAAAATGTCAAAATCTTTTAAATTGATTAATCTGAGAGAATGATTGGTGGGCGGACACAGACCTGGCCTTGACCGACACGACTTTAGCGCCGACCGGCAGATTCTCTCTAATGTAGATGGGTCCGTAGACCACGTGGTCCCAGACGGGCGGATTGTTTGCCCGATCGACGACATCAATTTGTACCTCGACGGAACGCGACAATGGCGGGTACCCTTTGTCCTGAGCCATCGCCTCCAGTTTGTATGTTTCACGCTAATTTGTTCGTCATGTCAGCGCAAGGAACCACAGACAATGGAACACAATTAACAAAAAGACAGAACGCACTGTTAGAACAACGGCGGAGCGATCATTTAGGGATTATTAGTGGCGCAATGTACATAGTTTTAACTACTAGACTAGAAGAGAAGAATCGGTGGCTTGATGTTCGAATCTGCGACGCATCGGAGCGGATTGGAGATGCACGGTTTTGGATCTATTTTGCTAATCTGTATTTTCTAGCTAGTTCACACAGTTAATACAAGTTATTAGCTCAATTATTGATTTGGAAGTTGGACGGTGGTTGAGTTGGTACAATTGTTTATTTGCTCAATTCGAAATTCTCTTTATGGTGCCCCATAAATGAAATAATTAATTAATTAATGTTTACAAAATGTAAACGCTATATTAGTAAATATTATGAAATACCAAAAGAGGAGTTCGGAAACAATATATGTAGATATTAGTAGGATCCGTGTGAGTTGTCGACAAGTTGATGGGCAAACACACAGTTCCAAAACCTGGTCCCCCAAAGAGCGCGCGACCCCAGTAACCGACGAAACGTCCCACCCTCGCGAGGTCAGGAACTTTGTTTTGTGTCCACCAAACTCATCGGCTCACACGATAACACATTTCATTTCATTTCTGATCTGATCCGATCTGATGCAGTTGCGACGATGTATACAAAAGTTTCTTGTACGCGTAGCAAAGAAGTATTGTTTGAATTTTGTATGTACGTAGAGGTATCTAGTTAAAATACAAACCTGGCTTTCACGGAAGTCACTACAGTACCCACTGTGACATTTTCTTTGATGTGAATGGGGCCGTACTGCGTTACGTCCCACAACGGTGGCTTATTGTTCCTGTCAACGACATCTAAATCAACGTCGACGTCCGCATAGGAGGGTGGCAGGCCCCTGTCCGAAGCCCGCACGCGCAGCCGGTACCTGTCTCGCTATATCGGCACAACACACGGGACCATTGGTTTTAGAGGAGCAAAAGAGAGAGAGTTTTGGGACAGAACAAAATCATAACGTTAACAAATTATAAATTAAATTATATCCAAAATATATAACTAATAAACTTAATTAAATCAAAAACACAACGATAATTCGAACGGTTATTATAAGGTAGGTAGAATACACAACTACATTGTGTTATTTAGGCTAGAAATAAATTCACGTAATCAGACATACAACCGCTTTAGAATTCTTTTACAGATTTGCCCACTAAACTTATTATTATTAGCGAGTCTGCAATTCTATAAGGTGAATACACATCCACAATTGTTTAACTGTTTATTAAACATTTACAGATTCATCTTACAAAATTACACACATGCTCAAAATTGCAACATCTATTAAATAGAGTGTTAACTGAGATTACTTAGACATCATTGTTATTTATTTATCATATCACCAGTAACTTACAGGAGATTTAGTAACGCACAATGCCAACCAAATAACTAGTATAATTATTCTTTTATATATATATATATATATATATATATATATATATATATCTCTTTAAATGTAGGTTTTTGCTGCTCCACTTAATAGAAATAAATGATTTGTTAATAAAAATGTTCATTTGTTTAAATGGATACCATAAAAATATAACGTATAATCAGAATCCGAAGAAAATGGAGCAAATAATTCGTTTAAATTATTCCTGCTAAATAAAAGCCCTTTTTTATTTATATTAAAATAAATTATGCATGTACCTTTTTTTAAATATTTATACAAGTCAAAGTATATTTCGTACAAAATTCCGTTTGATATAATAAAGAAAGTGGGGTGGCAAAAACCTGTTTGAAAATGCTTGCGAAATCTATAAGTTTAGTGGGCCAAAATATAAATTGCAGCTATCACTATCATTATTAGGAAATTCTACACGCAACTATAAAATTTTGTTTGATGTTGATTAATAATGATGTACAAAGAAATAAACAAGTGGAACATTTGACGAGCCAAACTCTAGCAACGAACAAAAAGCTGTCGTTTACATTACAACAATTGGAAACACAGCTCGTTCGTACAGAAATACGTATGATTGCAAATACTTTGGAAAGCTGATTGAAGGCTACCAACAAGCGTCTGCAATAATGTATTATTTCTATTATTATTATTTTTTACAATAAAACAGCTGCGTCAACCAAAGGATGTTATATTCCGTGTTCGGATTCGGAAACGTAATTATTTTATCGGAGTCACACCTACTTACTCGCAAACATCCCTGGATGTCATGTCGTGGCCGTGGCCGGTGGGGCAACGCCGAAGAACAGAAATGTGCAATTAACCAAAACAAAAGTATAGTACATAACACTTGAAACCAAAAACATCTCGATACTGGTCCACCATACCCTCACAATTTTCCGTTCCAAAATGAAAGATCTTTTATGCATCTACCACCCAGGATATCATCTTTACTCAATGAACAACTAAATTAATTAAGTCTAGGTTAGATGAAGACTAGCTGATGATGATGATGATAGGCTCAGGAATATTTAGTTAAAATGGAATACAAGACTACTAAAAGTATAGTTAAGATTAAATAAGGGCATAGTAAGGATGAAGGAGAATAGTTTGGTTTGGTTAAGTGAACATTGGAGACGATGAAATCGAAGGGTGTAATGGATCTGGACCAGTACCAAAACCTCTTTGAATGAATCAGAATGAAGCAGGCATCGCATGCAAAAAATTCCAAAAAACATTTGACTTGGGTGGGGGGCAAGGATGTGCAAAAAGTCACGATCAGATCACGATTGAACGTTCGATTATTTGAAATACAAATCAATGTAAATAAATAGTATTATTTTTTATTTAGAGTAACGGCCCTTCAAAAACCGGTGGACGTTTTGATTTGATTTTCTGTATTTGATGTTACTAAAAGTACGCCGCCCCTTTCACAGATTAAAAAATGTCACAATGTTTTAGCGCGCCGCAAGTGGGCCGATCGCCCACCCCAGGGTTTCAAAAAGCGGCCCCTTGCAACGCCCTCGTGACCAAAATACAATAAATTATCAGTAATTATCAATCAATAAATAGTATCGAATCGTAGCGCTCCTCCTGAAAAAATCATTCAAAAAATACAAACGACAAAATTGTTATCGGACGACAGTTCCATCAAAAATACATCTCTCTGTCATAAAAAATAGCAAATTGGTTAGTTATTATTTAAAAAATAGGGTACAAAAATATGAAAACGACAACAAAACCACGTTGCGGTGATCCTCTGCTAGGCGGGACTCAAAAACTGGATGCAGCACCTGGCAGAACGAGACCTTTTTTCGAAGTTTGGTGAGTTGTGTCGTTGTGTGTGTGTGTGTGTATATATGTATGTATGTGTGTATGTATGTATGTATGTATGTATGTATGCATGTATGTATGTATGTATGTATGTATATATGTTTTTGTCTATGTGTCATCAAAAATAACGTTCCTTGTCACAGCAACTACATTATTTAGAGCCTCAAAACACCCTCTAAAACTATTTATTCTATTTAAAATTTATCCATCGATATAGTACAGTTACTTAAAGAAGTATAAGATGCCGCGACCTCACTAGCCGCCAAATTACAGAAAACCGAAGTCGTCAATAAAATATACTCGTAGAGCGGTTCATTGGAAACATACACTTCACTCCACGCGATGGGACAGATTGAAACTTACATTTGAAATTATTATTATATAATAACACATATACATTTGAGTGATGTTTTAAGGGTCAAACAAGGCCGTTGGCAAATGACATCAATTGAAAAATGGTAAATTACAAAAATGTACAAGAGTAATGTATAAATATGCAAAGGTGTGCCGTACAAAGTAAATCAGATAATATAATAAGTAAAAAGGATTAGTCAGTGCAATGGACCTGTTTTTCGAATCAAAAAACCAGATCAGAGCAACTTAAACAAACTGTGCGCTGGAAATGAAGAATAAAGCAGCTATTTCCAGTCGTACCTAGATTAGATCACGCAGCTCATCTCACCGAAAGACTCCTGAAACTTTGTTCTTTCCAAACTCACACGCACACCACAGTCACACAAAATTGTTAATTCAATCACGCCTCTTACAACGTAACAACTGTTTAAAATCGCTATTGCGGACTTACGTCTAACGGTTTCTTCAGCACGATCCATCCGGATTCGGGTTGGATTTCAAAGTACTCCAAGTCCAACGAGTTAGGGGCAGTCAAACTGTAAACGATGGCGCCATTGTTGTCAGCGTCTTCATCGGAAGCGGAAACACGTAAGATGTTTGTGCCGATGCTTGCGTCTTGTTTCACATTTTCTACATATTTCTGTAAATCAAACCGGAAGTATTAAACTAAGATACCTACTTCGAGGTACAATTGAGCTAACCTGTCGATCAAACAGAGGTGGGTTATCATTGACGTCCGTGATTTCAACAGTGAAAGAACAAACACCCTCCAGAGACGGTTCTCCCTGATCCGTTGCTTTAACAGTAACCGAAACGAATTTCCCGTCATCTCCTTCGCGATCGAAGACCTTATTGGTGGATACTTCACCGGTTTCTTCATCTACTGTAAATTTTGTGCCTTTTTGGTTCGGTTGTTGCACTATTGAGTATTTAACTTGTCCGTTGACGCCCTTATCTTCGTCTGTCGCATGGACTTTTATAACAGGTGAACCATTGGGTGCGCCTTCTTCAACTTTCGGATAATATGTGCCGCAATCCTTAAACATTGGTTTATTATCGTTGACGTCAGTAATAAAAACAACAACAACTGCTGTTGAGGTGTGTATCGTCGCGTCTCCATTCACACAACAAGCGCCATCGTCCATTGCAGTAACGTTTAGTTCGTATTTATCGCGATCCAACGAAATAGATTTGCCATGTAAACGAATTACACCGGTTATGTCTTCGATTACAAATTGTCCCGAGCTAGTTCCACCGCCGACAAAGCCAAACCGAACATTATCTCCGTCTTTATCCGATGCCACGACGGTCGTAACTAACGTGTTTGGACCGGCGTTTTCGTCGACGTTTGGCGTGTAAACTTGCTGTGAAAACTTGGGCTCTTCGTCATTTTTGTTTTTTGTGTAAATCCGAACGGTGGCTTGTCCCGTTTTCGATGGTTCCCCCTTGTCCTTGGCGGTCACAGAGAATTCGTAATAGGCGTTGTTGTTATCGGCGTCCAGTTGCTTGTTGTTGGTGATTATTCCGGAGGAGTCGACGCTGAAATGGTCGTCCGATACCATGTATTCGATTTCGGCGTTTGATCCGCTGTCGCTGTCCATTGCTTTGACTTTCAAGATGGAAGTTCCCAAGGGGATGTCTTCGTCGACGTTGTGCGCTTGGTAATCAGGAAGTTCGAATTTCGGGGCGTTGTCATTGACATCTGTCACGCGAATTGTTAACTACAATTACATAAGATGATTATTATTTTTGAAATGCAAAAAACAATTTGTTTATAAATATGCAATGACATTGAGGTCAGCATGATGTCTGATAAACAGTTGTTTTAACATATTTTCCCAGGCCATTAGTTTAAATGTAAGCGTTCGCTCATTTTAAAACGGAAATACAAATTTACTGTTTTCATGTAGCCGTTTTTGCATCAATTAAAGTCTAGGAGGTCAGGTGAAATTTATTATACATACAGTACATTTGTTGACACACAATAGTGCTAAAAATTTAAACAAATTGCTCTAATTAACAGAAACAATTGACGGCACATCATCAAGCCTCGCGGTTAGTTTATTTGGCGACGCCCAACCCGTCACTTGCCGCTATTAATATGCAGACATCCGGGTTGTTGTTAATAATAATTTTTAAAAAAAAAACTTACCTCAACTGAAGTAGAAAACCCTCCAGAATCTTCCGTTGCGGTCACCACTAACGAGTAAACATGAGGCTGTCTTAAATCCTCGAAATCTAATTCTTTCGCTAGTTTAACAATGCCAGAAGTTGGTCCAATGTTGAAGGTACCAGCTCCTTGACCTTGCGCTTTTAAAGTATATCGAATCTCTCGATCGGCGAATGACTTCGCTTTCACCGAAATTATGCTACAAAAAGCGATGTTTACGTTAGTATATAATGGTTAACATATTTATTATTTATGGTTGGAAAATAAAATTAGCTAAAGCCAAACCGACCACTACCATGTTAGCCATTTATCTCGCTGTTTCTCAACAGAACCGGGCAATATTTGCCATTTAGGAATAGATCTTGGATAGATTAGACTACCGCAAACAGATATTTTATCCAAAGTATTAATATATATATATATATATATATATATATATATATATATATATATATATATATATATAACTTCCCTAGCCTAACCTTCTAGTCTAGCAGTTTCTAATAGACTTAGAACTTTTAATTGACTTACAATGGTTGTTTAAACTAATTTCGTTTTCACTTGCGACATAAAATTTAATTAAAATCGACATAATTACAAGAGAAAAATACTCACTCTGAATCCTTTTTCTGATTCTCCGGAATCTCCGCCTCGTAACTCGGCATATAAAATTGCGGCGCTCTTTTACCACCAACAATACTTAACCGTTCTTCCGGAGTGCTCTGGAATCTGCGTTCATCCACCCGTCCATTCTGGTCTTCAGCTTTGACATATAACACATACTCCATGTCCAGCTGGAACAGATCTGTTCCTCTGGTTCGAACAACTCCGCTCCGTTCATCTACTTCGAAGCGTCCTCCAGTTCTGTCTCGGACTATAAAATAGTGAATGTTGTGGTCGGTGTCCGGATCTCGGGCTTGTAATGTGAACACTGGCGTATTTGGGGGCGCATTCAGTTGGACCACCGCTTGCATTGGTAAAGGCCGATTTATGAAATATGGAGGCTCATCGTTCACGTCCCTTACGTGGATGATTACTCTTTGATTGTCTGTGTCTGTAATTAAAAACATTGCGATTCGATTAGAAATATGTTTCGATGCGGAATTAAATGGCTTCAGGGCAATGTCGTTATGCAACATAATTTTTAATTTATTTGTTACAACTTTCGCGTCAACAGAGTGTGATGTTTTTATTGGTTTTTGGCTATTTACGCTTTTAAAATGGAAAATGCTATATTTTTGCGTGTTAGTAAAAAAAGTTGCTAAAAATCAATATTTAAATCCGAAAACCAAACATGTTAACAAAATATATAACAAGGGTATCATCGACAACAATACTTACACCTAAGTCCAGCTGCATAGGAAATAGAACAAAAATTAGATTAGTTTCTATACAATAATAAAATTTTACCAGGAAATAATATTTCCTTAAAATTAAAATAAAAAGTACGTACAATTAATCATTGGAATGAATACCATTCATTTTTAATATTTATAACTTTAACCATTATTACGCTGTTAAAAAAAGTGTGGATTCTTTTTCTAGATGATGAATGAACGTTTGGACAATATTTCATAAATGTACAATGTTATCAAGAGGATAAATATATTAAATTTAAAACTTTTGTGGACATGTAATAAATGAGTAAATTACACATTCTAACTGACTGAACTTTTCTGATAAGATCGGTTAGTTTTATCGAATGTTATTACTAAAATGCGACTGACGCAGTTAGAATTATTCATAAAAAAACAAGATCAACTCTGATCTTGGTTGCAATAAGTTTGCCGTCTTTTCGTGAGCCCATGGAAAAAATATTACTTCTAGAAGATACAGCAGTCTCGGAGAGAAGAAGGGATATGTTATTATCAACTTGAACAAACTTTTATCATCCCTTAAGAATCTTTTTGTTAACTTTAGTCATTACGTGCCCCAAAAAGATGATGAGTATCGAATAATTTTTATATTGGCTTAATGACTTACGCCGCGCTTAAGAGGGAACTTCAGAACATAACATTTTTCGGCGGAATACAATACGTTATAATATTTAAATCCGTAAATAATGAATATGTTTTCCTTCTAGTAAATAGGAACCTCAATTGTAATCACGATTTGGTCATTTTCGTTAATGTGTTTTATGCGTGACCTGTCATATTCTACGCCCCCACCAAGTAATAGAATATTTATGAAGGCATTTACAATTTATTTTTCTTAAACAAATATATTAATTAGATATTTTAAATATATTCTACAACTAATTATTGTTAGCACAAAGATTTTTTATATATCTGTTGCATGTTTGGGTAGCTTGCTATTATTTTTAATTTCGTGTGCCAACTGTTACTTAATTCGGAGAACTGTTAATAAAACATCTGAGAAGTTCTAAATATATTTATATATAATAGTAAGATTGTATTTGTACAGCATACAATTAATAAGTCACGCATGCTATACGTGCAGTATTTTTAGTCTGGTCGATAGTACCCGGAGTCCGGAGAATTAAATATACATTCCGGACAGAGTGGCGCGAACAACACCAAAAAATAAGGGGCAAATTGTTTATACTAAAACTGATTTAGATCAACAAAAATGTCTCAAAACATTGAGAATTCGGGTACATTTTAATGGTGAAAAGCTTAAATAGTCTGAAATAAATATTAGGAGATGGAGATACGTTTTAAAGTTGTTGTTCATATATACTCAACATTAGAGTTAGTTGATATTTATTTCTGTTTCTAGAACGACGAATTGTCTTAAGGTGTAACAATTGTGTTTTAAGGTAAGTTAATTTTCCCAATTACATTTTTTATATTCATAATATAAAATGAGTTGTTACCTCTCTTTAGAGAAAAGATATTCATCTTATGGTACGTGGTAAATTTTTCACACCATCCAACTGCGGCACTTTGTAACTGTACCTATTATAATATATTTTAACAAATAATGTATTCTACTTCCATCAACTGGGAAATTAAAGTAGGGTGACTGATACGGGAGAGTTATAAAACCGACGTGTATTTATGATATAGAAACAACACACACACACATATTCAATTAGTGAGTCTTCATATAAAATTATTAGAACAAATTAGAAAGATAGAGGGTTTAGTTAACAGTAGCATCTGTCGCTTCATGACAAGGTCACTGATCTTAACTAACAAACAAACACATATTGTATTACTGCAAAAACAATTAATCTCACGACAGACGCATTCATTGTGTAACAATTAAAAACACAAATGAAGCGAACGGGTTGAATAAAATGTTAAAAGAACCAATAATGAGATTCGATTTTGATTATTATTATTCTCATCAGAATATAATACAGTTTCAAATAATATTGCAATCCCCATTGCGCCACGGTTCGTAATAATAATAATGATATTTTTATCGATTCACGCCTCGGCTGAAAATCACATCAGGGCGAAGCCCCCGCGCGCATCGGCCCACGATTATCATATTTATTAGTTTTGTTTGGAAACATTTGAAAAACCAGCTACGGCGTTGTGTGATTGGAATGGAACTAAATGTGATGGCAAATTTAGAAATATGTGCGATATTGCATTATTATTCCGACTTTTATTTGTAGTACCTAATTGAAGTATTAAATTGCAAATGCACATTTATTTTTCTTTTCAACGACAAATTAGTCATGACGTGACGGAAAAAAAACTGAGAAGGGTTCTTCTACTCGTCGACCCGTCATGGTTGTCGTGTGAAGATAACTTACTAGTGTTAATCGGGATTTGTCATGTTCTGATCTTAGATTAGAATCGTCTGAGACGATTTTTGTACAAATAATGCGATCAAATAAAAAGCTGATGCATGACAAATGATTTAAGTTAATAAATAGTAGACAATTATGAAACGCGATTATTTTTATCTAATTAAAAAGGCGCTCGTTAAAGGATTCGGATAACGGTGATGAAGAGGACTCAGGCATTAAGCACACCCGGTGGGCTTGTATTGCAAATTGTACGGCCGGGATTTGAAACAATAGTATCCCTTCGGAGTGCCTAAATATCTTATATTAAATTGTTAAAATATACGTAAATGTGTTTTAATCAATTGGATATTAAATAAATATTGGTAGGTGGTAATTATCTTGTTTTGGAATAATATGTCGATATTTAGTTTGTTCAAAATAGAACACAGTAAGATGTTTCGTTTACGAATAGGGATGAGTTACAGTTGGGACTGCAGTTGCCGCACTGCCTTGCATACTAACCCCCTTGGCAATTGGTATATATGTGATATGTATGTATGTATGTATGTACGAGTCGAGTTTTAGCCACTTCTGGGCCAAAGGGCGCATAACGTCGGTACAAATTGAGCCAGGCGGCAGGGTTTGATATATTATATGTTTTCAGCCGACTTCTACTATGTATAATACACCCAGGTATTATTACAGACGGCAAGAGGTCAAACGCACGGGTGACCTCTGTATTATGCAATGCGGGTGGCATATAGCACGTTTTCAGGTGTTTTTATGTAGCCACAATTGATTATTATTATTATTATTATAGCGACTTTTTAAATGAAATTTGCGCACTTTTTTTGCTTGTTATTGTTTCTTTCCTAGTCATCATAATGTATGCACATACATATAGTTACATACGTGCGGTTAATAAATTTTTATACTCTGCATTTATTTAATTAATTAATTAATTAATTACAATCGGATGCAGAGATGTATAGTCCTATAACGAGAAACAAAAATTAATATGTATTGTGCATGGACGTAAAGTAAATATGTCGTGCATGTAATGAACATAATACGCATAAGAGGAATAAGTGATGTTTACATTAAAAACATTAAATTTAAATTGTCTGGGATGCTGCAGTATGAATAGAGTGGATGACATCACATCTGGTGTATGTATATATACATACATACTTTGTAATGAAGCCAGTACACACACACACACACACAACACACATATATATATATATATATATATATATATATATATATATATATATATATATATATAAAAAAAAATGCGTTTGTATATGAAACATCTAATACAAGTTCGTCATATTGTAATATGCCAGAATCATATAGCTGTCTGTCTATGAATATATTAAAATTAACGCGCTTTTCTATAGTAATAAATACATAATGCATCTCGCGTATCACAAATATCTTACAAATGGTAACAATTGACTTTACTATTTGTGTCGCGTCTATAGTATAATTATGAATAATGATCTAGTTATATAGTCTATTACCGACACATTTAAATGCCTATGTAATATACATACATACATACATACACACACACACACACACACACATATATATATATATATATATATATATATATATATATATATATATATATATATATATTTAATGCTTCTAGTGGACCATATTATGTCCCCATCAAGCAATTAACTTCTGTATCGTATCTCGTGTATATTATTGATTGAGGTATTACAGAATTTGAACACACCTCATCAAATGGGGTGACGGAAAACCCTTTACACCCATTCCCATCTTGGCAATCATAAATTGTAACTTGTAAAGGGAAGTGGCTATATTATGTAGCCGTAACATGGCATGACAGTAGCCTTGTGTGTTTAGTAGTATAGTTACCTGATATCTTTTTGTAATAAATTGTTGATTGACCATGGACCTTCAGCGGTCGTTCGTCACAAACAATGCATTTGCATTCCATCACGCTGATGTGTGAACTGAGCAGCGTATTTTATATATTTTTTCTTTTCATCCGTTTTAAATGCATGTCTTAATAAACAATCAATGTTACTATAGAAGAACATTTGCGCGATAAGCAACTAAAAAACATACAAAGGACAATGATTACCAGAACAGCGTAGATATGATGCTGGTGGCTGTTGTAAATAATGGAACACAAGAGAATGTTTGTACGTACACGGACGCGGAGGAGATATTTATGAGTGTTAACCGGTCTGGAATTGTTCCGGTGTCCCGCACACACTAGCGACCTTCGGACACCGGGACACCACGGTCAATAACGCGTACCATCTCCAAACAAATAATACTCTAATTATTACTATTTTATTTGCGCGTTACAAGCGTCCGTTAAAATTGTGTGATGCTGATGGCTTCCACAATTTAGCAATTTGAGTATACAAAAAAAAAATTGGTAAAAAATGGAGACAAAACAAAAAAAAGGACTATTCTCAGAGCTAGTTAAAAAGGGCTGTTTTGTTACTTAACTGCGGATGTAATATGTGTACATGTGTCATGTAAAAGCGATTCTTTAATCGAAACTAAACACTTGGTGGCGACATCTGGTTTTTATTTTTAACAGTATTATATTTTTGTTTTGTTTTTTTCTTCTAACATATTAGAATGCATTTGTTTGACTGCATAAACAACATAAAATGTTATGGAGTTTATTGTCAAAAGTTAGCAAGGCGCCAAAAGTGTGATTTTGTGAATAAAAATTGCTCAAATGTTTTGAGGGGCGGGGAAGCTCTGATTTTAATTTGGTAAAACATGGTTATAATTTGTAAATGATATATTTTGGTTGTTTTTGTCTGAAGTTTTCCAACTTCCGGTTAGGAGGGATATCCGCGTATGCCTGCGTGTACAATTCCGGGTATATTTCCGTTGTTTTAATTATTTCTATTCGTCCGTTACTGTGTTGTGACGTTTATTATAATACGGTCGCCGTGTCACGTCTATAGAGAAGTCAGTTTATTGTTGTGAATTTCTCGCATCTCTCACCAGTACTGCACTACGCCAACGATCTCTTTAATTAACATGTTAATTGGAGTTTAACTTTAATTGCAGATGAGTTTTGCACTGTACGAATATGGCACAAAATGAAATGTGTATTGAGATATTTCATATATATATATATATATATATATATATATATATATATATATATATATATATATATATATATATATATATATATATATATATATTATATATATATATATATATATATATATATATATATATATATATATATATATATACATATATATATATATATATATATATATATATATATATATATATATATATATATATGTATATTTTGTGTTTCATACAGGAAGTTGCTCGACTCGGGGTGAGAGTGGGAGTACGGCATAAACAAAACACGCGGCTTTGGTTTATTGAATGAGCCGTCTCGTAACGGTTAGTGAGCCTGCTACACTACACTACACCGCCATCTATTTCCTTTATTTTACCCAACTAACAAAACAAACAAACTAAAAATAAGCATCACCCCCCTGTGTATGGTGTATTATACTCTCTACACTACACACCATAACAGAGGTGATCCCCTCCACCCCTATCTCTGCAGCCCGCCGCTGGACTCTATGCATGCCTGTACATGCATACAACAGCACCTAGTAGAGAAGCACTGTAAAGTTTTCTAGACTTATCGACTTTTGTACCCTCATGTTAAAGCAGATGCCACCGTTTAGTTACCGCTGAACGACGTCGAAGAGAGCGTGTATACATTTGCGAGCACGCGACGTCAAAGAATAGCCAGAAGGCGGCGGAGGTGGGGGGAGGGGTAGCGTCCTCAAGCGTGCTTGGGGATCCAACGTCACGGTTCTAGATTCCACAGGGAGCTTTGGAAAATTATTGCGCAAACGCGGTGACCCGAGGCTCTAATCCCCGCACTACCCCACCATTACTAGCCTGTGCCACCCAAACACTCATATCATGGTAGCCTTGGTTTTTCAAATCCAGAGCTTTTCCGTGTCATGGCATGGCATGCGGTTTGTCAAAGAAATTCAAGTTATTGTACAACTTTTGGTTTGTTTACTTATCTATGTCCTACTCCAATACAGACAACACTCTCACATCAGGCACCTGAAACAATACTAATTTAGTATTTAATTAAAATGTAGTAGGGCTCATTATGAACTAATTTAAGGATCAGAATGTTTGCCGCAAACTAAACAAATTTTAATATTTCAGTGCGTAGTAAATTTGTAATATTATTTTAGTTGTATGTGTCATATTCACGTGTCAAACTAGATCAAAGGTCAACAAATAAAAAATCGTGTACCTATAAGTCACGGGAAAGCATGAATTCTTCTCCAGGTATATATGATTTATGGTCCTAAATCTCGAGCAGAGATTCGCAGCATCTCAATTCAGCGCATTAGATATGCGTAGATAAACGTATGATGATTGGCGTTCAATTGCCGGCACATTTCTATGCCATGTGGCGTGTTGCTTTTTGTCTATTGGGTGGATTCATACTATTTTAATAACTCTATTCTATTTATTATTCATGCCAGACCTAGCTAATGTGTATTATGTGTATACTATAGGATTTTATTTCATATTTAAATACATCCGCTCAAAATTCGTATATAGGTACAACAATTCGACCCTCTCTGATGGGTTGACCTCGTCTTTTAAAAGCACCCTACAATGAACATTTTTACCTATTATAAATGCCATTTTTGAGGCACAATAGCCGTGACTCAGTACAAAGGTACCAAGATTGTACTTTAATAATTATATTTTATATACATAGTTTTTTTTTTTATCCAACCCGAATGTCTGATTTAATATTCAATAATACCTCTTTGGGTTTACGAGAATAATTGAAACTTTAAAAAAGTATATATATATATATATATATATATATATATATATATATATATATATATATATATATATATATATTTGAAGTGATTAATTTTAGTAATAGCTGTAGTATTCTACGAAATACTCATCAGACAGGATGTACATACTACAGCAATGAAAAAAAACCGTCTTAATTGGCGAAAAGTCAAGAGTTACCATCACAGCACATGTGTTTTAAGTTACATATGGTACATGGTGCAGAGTTCTATGTCAGGGCCAGCCGGACTCTTGTGTTAATTACGCGATGCAGATTAGTGTTTGTGTACTCAATTTCCCATTATTATACAATTTTTTATGCAATGAAAATTAAAATTCGGAAATAATATATTTACCTAGAACTTGTAAACAGCCGTTTCGAAAATGTTTCTATTTTAGTACCTATAGGTATTAAAACAAGTTTCGCAACTGCGTATCGTATACAGAAATTTGTTACTATATACATAGTGTGAAATTG
The DNA here is from genome assembly GCA_018344505.1 of Nebria ingens riversi. Lineage (NCBI taxonomy): Eukaryota > Metazoa > Arthropoda > Insecta > Coleoptera > Carabidae > Nebria > Nebria ingens. The sequence goes on along the minus strand of JADQWA010000115.1, from coordinate 83,360 downwards.
ATATTGATAGTCACAAGAGATTTCTTCCAAACTTTGTACTTGTACCAATGAGTTATGGAACAGGTGCGTTCAGTGATAGATGGGCTGTGTGTAATGGTTGAACACCCATATATTAGCATCTATTTGATTTAAGCGCTTCCCCCTACCAAAATAAAAAATAATAATAAAAAATACAATATTATATGAATGTTCACTGTTGTATTTTGGGAATAAAGTTTATATAATTGTGTTGATTAAACACGCTTTTGTTCTGGATAGCAATTTTGTTTTCGCCAGGGAACGCTGAAGTTAACTATAGTCGCGCATAATATTATACGCACGTTGCTAACCTTTACGATTTATCCGTGCTTGAGATCAGTGAAGCGTCGGTAAACATTCGTGAGAACTATGTACATACATACATTTATTATACACCATACCTATAGCCAAGTAGAACAATAATAAACTTTAACTAGTTAGAATTATTTGACGAAAAAGATTTAAAACTTGGGCGAGATAAATGGTGTGAGAATGCGTCGGAATAAGTGGATAAATATGATTGATAATGATAATGGCGAAAGATGCCAATGCCACCCCATTTGATTGGAATAGGCATGAAGTTATCTATGTAAACTGCTTAGATGCATAACACTACTTTTGGGGAGCTTATTCTCTTATATAGAAAAACTTCTTTTATTTATTATACCTACATTGCTTGGAATTGTAAATATAACTACACCAATATAAAATATAAATACGAAAAATTACTTTAATGCAATTTCAGACAAACTTAACAAAATCAGATTACCCATCTTGGCATGATGTAGTACATACATACATAACAACTTCTCCACCCCACCACATGAACCGCGCAGCGTCAGTAAATTGAAACCAGCGCAACCGAGAAAAATGCAAAAACAAAAAAAAAGTATTTATAATACAATTTTGTTATTCAGTTTATCACCCAGTTTATGCCCCTTGCTGCAAATTCTATTAACTATACATGCAAAGTAGGGCGAGGAAGACCAGCCACATATGACAGAAAAATATAACGTGTATGTGGATGAAAACCGGTTTTCTTCGAAATGAAAATGTTTAATGAAATCAAGATTAATAGTAGTAGCTTATTGATTGATAATTACTATTGAGCAAAATAACTGATTGCTTTTACCTAAGATATTAATCAAATTTAATTTAATAAACAATGTTTTTCCTTGTTTAATTATTGAAAACATTGTACCTATATAATTATGAAATGGTTGCCCCAGAGTGGAATAATGTTTGATCTGATCCCCTATCAATAATATCGGACGCGCGACATATACATGCGTACGTACGAATATTTATCAGTTCAAAATCGAATTTGTTTGAGTAGATATCATATGCATGCGGCATATACGACATACGGGTTGAGTTCTACGTAAGCGAAAATTCTTTATATACCTACATACGAAATGTATATAAAGTTTTTCAGCTCGAAGATTTCATTTCAGTGACGGTAACTTTGCACATAAATTCGTTCCTTCACACAATATAAAAGTGGGCTGACAGTTTCCCCTCAACCCCACAACTCGTTCAAATACGATCTTTGTATACGACTATAAGTATGAGCATTTTTAATGGTTTTAGCCCTTCGGGTATACATATTTATTTCAACAACTGGTTGGTTACCGCTGTCGGACTTTTAGAAGAAATAAAAAACTAACGCATAGATTTATATAGCAGTTCTAGGACCCCCTGGAACGTTCCAGGCGTCAATCAAAAGCTCTTTGTATTTCTTTTCGATAGAAAACACCGCACATATTTTATCCACGTATGCATATACTAGCATGTTTATAGAACTAATAAACAAATGAGCATATTTTATAGGAAACTGTTTCCAACCCTTAAGCCATGTGCGAGGTCCGACAGAGATGTTATACAATTCGGTTGTCTGACAATGAAAGTAAAATGTTCCTAACGCCAACATACCTACTATATGATCAGGAATAGACTATATATTATTTATAACATATCCAATAAATAGCGTCATTTGTAACACAATTTGTAGACTGTTATTAATATTATTTTACTTTTTTTTTTATATATAAAAGCCAGCTTGAACTGTGATTATTTTTTGTTATATGTCACCCCAGTCGTTTGTTAAACCTTTATATTTAGTAGAAGAAGAGACTCGTCTACTGCATATGAGCCCCATCGCACTACACCCCCGCCCAACACCAGTGTTGCTAAGGAACGCCGTCTTCGTCTGAATATATATGGATTTCTAAACCCCCTATAAACGCTTTTTTTTTCTTCTTTTCTATTTCTTGTAAAGGTCAAAAACACGCGATTTCTTCAAAGTGTTTTGCGTGTTTAGTAATTATCTAAAAATGTTACTGAACAGGGAAAAGTTTCGTTTGAGCGTGAGTTCAACGATTATTATTATTATTATTATTATAAAGGTATCAGATTCATTGTTGTTTATATAAAACAAAAGTTGTTCCCCAGCCCCGTAATTTAGCGACAAAGTTATGTGATCACTTAACATGTGCTATGGTAATATGGTCGTACAACACGACGTCTTTTTTTTTACTTTTTTGTTTTGTTTTAATGCTAAAGTTCAAATGAAATCGAAATGTGTTTTTCACGTGCATTAGTACGCGTAGTAGGATTTAATCGAGTGTCCGAAATGTATTGATAGAAAATCGACTTAATAAACTGGAGCAAATTATAGTATTTACCCGGGTATTAATGATTTTAGAATGCGCATGGCCAATATATATATATATATATATATATATATATATATATATATATATATATATATATATATATATATATATCCATATGTTGGGCGGTCAATGTGATGTTCACATCGCGGAGGACAATGTTGTTTCGCTTTGATTTATATGCGTAGATAAATAAATAAACCAGATTCACGCGACGTTCATTGAAATTTGTTATTTCGGATTACATGAACGCGAAATGTTATTATTACAATTGGTTGTTGAGGCGAAATCGAATGCATTTACACAAAAATCAATATTATTTTACGCAAACTCATACATATATAACTTCATGCCTATTCCCATCAAATGAAGTGGCAGTGGCTCTGACAGAATACCCTTTTGCATCGAAATAAAAATGGCATTTGGCTTCGTAATTATAATCGGACGATGTACTACACATCACTTTTTGATGTTCAAAGTTGTGATTTATGATGCGATAAAGGTTACTTAATTAAACTTTACTAACTTGGACTGTATTTTTCTATGCTATTTGACATACAGCTGGACATTTCCGTATTTAGGGCTACGCCCTACACCCTTAGGGTGTCCCCCACACAATATAGGCACTGGAACAATATATAAATCACTACCCCAGAACTTCAAAAGGATACTTTGTGATTCATCAAAAAAAAAATCCCATTGTAGTTAGGATAAACCTAGAAACACAATAATAAAATATATTGTCCCGTAACACCTATACGTAAGTAAATTCGCGGCAACCATTTTTGGACATCCCTGTTTTATCAACTGTCACTCACCTACTTTGCTCAAAAATACAAACGCCACAAATCAAATCGCACTTTAAAACTATTCAAATGTGAATTTGTTACTCTTAAACAATGGTTTGGAGTTGAAAATCCATTTGAAAATATGATGTTGACTCGTTCTTTTCTTACAATTGAACTACCTAACAAAATGGACGAATTGATTAGCATGAACAACGTCACTCACTGTCAAGTTGGTACCTAATAGAAAATGAGGGAAGAAATCTGTATTATTGGCTATTCATTTATAAGAAACTATCGTGTAATAAAATCTTCTGTAATATATTCAATAATATCTGATTAAGGTGTGCAACGAACATATTTCAATTTGCCTACGTAAATATCGCGTCTGTCAAGATAATAATAAGAAAATTGAAAGATATCTGTCATCCTTCGTCTTCACTCTTCCTCGTCTAGGGGATATAATATTATAAATATAAAGTATGTTTAAGACAACATTGATTTTTTAAAGCAATTCCAGCTTAAATTATTATTTACTTGAGTAGTTACTTGTCGTGTGCTGGTCTTACAACAACAACAGGTATATAAAACACACACACACACACACACATACACCTACATATGTACATAAATTATGATCTACTCTAATTGTGGGGAGTTTTGTGTGCAATAATGCTCGAAAAACGTTACAACTCCTGTGAAACAGATAAGTTTTTACTGCAGCGCCGCGCCGCGCCAGGGAGAGGCTCGTATTTAGTGGAAATTTATCTTAATATCACACGGTCAGGTTAGTTACTTTTTATTTGGAAATGCAAATGTTATCGTTTGCCATGCATTACGTCCTCTGGCTTATTTAGATATGTATGTATAAAAAATATGTTAAGCTTAGATTACATTCAACTCAGACAGTTTTTAGGTAAGTTTGAGTACGTCTGGTGCACAGGTGGAACTACGTATGCAAGTATATATATATATATATATATATATATATATAGGAGAAGGGTAGGCATATCCGGCGTCGCGGCGTTCGCAAGTGACGTGTTCTTTTGGCGCGGACGTCGGTTCGGTATGCCGGGCGTGGCGAAAATCGATATTATACAGATATATACAGAGGACTACGACGGCAACGGGGGAAGAGGCAACCGAGAGTGTATGGGTTAGGGTGGCGGAGGGAACAAGGAAAATGCGAGCAAGGGTGAATTGACGTATAGGGGGAAAGAGATATTCTGACGGATACTATGACTAGGAGAGTCGCGAGACACTCTTAAGTGTGAGGAAAATTCAGGGAAAAAATCTAAACGAGAATTTCGTGTAGTGTAAGGTTAGCAATTTAGCGACCTTATTCGGCATGGAATAATAATGTTGAGATGGTGCTCGCTCGATTAGCTGCTGTGCTGTTTCAAAAATACAGTAACAATAAGAATATATCAGAGCGCGGCCTCCAAACATCCCATTTCCGAGCAATCGTGTGGCCCCCTTGCAGCTTACATCCATTTCCCGTCTCCCCAATTCGCAATTCGTCAGTGAATCATCTTCTTTTGCACTGCACAGTAGTATAGAACAAATAAAATAAAGTAAAGCAAAGTACAGCGCAGCACAGCACATCACAGCACAGCAAAGAAAGAAACTTTCCCTTATCCGTAGATACAAGTTCTGTTTCTCCCCCCATCGTCTGGGCACAAATGATTGATAGTATTCCCCGGAAATAATCACTTACGATCTACACATAGCGTTGATAGCAAATATATCAGTTCTACGATAGTTACTTTTAACCACACACCTGAATATGACTCACCAAATGATTTGGTAAAAGTGAGTCTTTCGTTGGCAATCTGACGTTTAGTAAAAAAAAAACATATAATCGCTGATGGATATTTCCAGATAATTCATCGAATGTGTTTTCTTGATCTGCTCCACCCCCCCCTCCCCCCAACCTAAACTTTGCCCTGGCTTAAGGGGCAAATCCATTCGTAGGGTATGCTTTCTATGTATTTTGTTGCAACTGTCAGATTGCCAACGAAAGACTCACTTTAACCAATGATTTTTTCTCCAAACACAAATCAAATAAATAAATTCATATATATATATATATATATATATATATATATATATATATATATATATATTTATATATTTAATAAATAAAAAGACTGTATAGTCACGCACAGTTTAGGAGGTGTGCGTGAGCTGTACTCCTCACAGCTCGTATTTTAACTTTCTACCAGTTACAAGATATGGTAAGGCACCATACCGCACCGTACCGTACCGCATCGCGGTATTGTAATATTATGTTAAACTGGCTGACCTTGTCTTACATATACATACATATATAAATCGTAATATGACTATTTGTAAAAGTTACAATATTTGGATATACACATGCTTGTTTGCGATTCTTATTAAATGGCGCATCATGATTGGGTGGTGTTTTTAGTTATGTAGTAACCGAGCTGCGTAACTTACGATGTAACACCGCATCGTGGTTGCGTGGTGTTAAACATTTTAGTTGGTCCAATGTATCATACATACATACACACACACATATAAGACGAACGTTGTATACCTATTATACGTATAACGTTTGAACCCCCCTTATCTATGCGAATCAGAAGGGGACAGGGAGTGCAGGATGACATTCCCTATAGTTAACAACCCGTATTCTGTAATTATAATGGCGTCACCCAATTATAGTATACTTTAACCGCAAAATTGAACAGACACCAAAGGTTTCAGTTCATTATACATACTTCGATATATCCAGTTGAATATAATAGCTCCCGGAATTACATTACACATCCTCTAGTGATCAATGGTATTCATTCCATAAATAATCAAAATAAGAACATCTACACTTACCACCATTGCCAGCGTTAGTGATAGTCACCCAGAAGTCGATGGTCTTTTCGGGGCCCAGCTCTTCATAGTCCCACTTCTTCTTGACCCTAACAGACCCGTTAGGCTCCACCGTCACCCAAGCGTTTTCGTCTCTGATTTTAAACGTTTCCCGATCCGTCTCCTTTTCCAGTTGAAACACAGAACGTCCTTCAGTTTCCCCGTCAGTTTCGGTAAATTCGATGCGTTTCGTTGGCCGAACGGCGCGCGTGACTCTTCGTTTGCCGCGGTGCAGCTCGCGTTCTTCAAACTGTTGAAGCTCTTGGTCTAGTTGGATTTTCGAGATTTCTTTGGGCCGGAATTGGAATAACACTTGCGCCGGCCGCGGTGAGGTGCGAGATGGTGTCCGCAAGTCGTGGGCTTCAACAACGAATTCGCATTCGATCTCCTCGGTGGGTTCTTCAATCAGAAGGAGCTCGCCCGTTTGGGGGACGATGACGATTAAGTTACTGGGCGCTAGGAGCCGGTAGGCCACTCTGTCGCCATCTGCGTCCGTCGCTTCGACTTTGCCGATTGAAGAAAACCGCTTAAGAGGTAACGTCGTGTTCGGTTCGTACAAGATGTCATCGTCTCCGATGACGAACCGGTACACTTTCTCGGAAAACACCGGCGAATTGTCATTCTCATCATCGACTAATACCGTTATTTTGATCGCCGACCGACTGATACCATGCGAATCAGTCGCTTGGATTGTTAACCGGTAATTGTGGATATCTTCGCGGTCTAAGGTTTGCGCCGTTATTAACAGCACGTATTCGTTCAACGAGTTTAAAGTGATATTCTGTAGTACTTCGTTGGTTTGACTGTGTTTTAACTCAAACGCCCCGCAATCGTTGCCCGAAATGATCGTATAAGTGACGGGGAATTCTGGGTGGCTGTGGGTGGCCGCTCGTAAAGGTGGTACACCTGTAACCAGCTCCCCCCTGTCCAAATTCTCCCGAACATGCCCTATGCACTCGGTGACCTCGCACGACTCAAACCGCAACATATTCCGTCTGTCCAAAACGTACAGGTGCAACGTATGCGTCGATGTTGTATTCGGAGTTTCCTCTAGGACTACCAAACTCACTGGCCTGTCCACCAGAGGACTCAGGTCCGATGTGGTCATCACCGAGCCATCTTCCAGCATTGTGAAGAACTCCGAGAAGCCGTTCTCAAGTAAGCGATAGTTAAACGAATTGTTTAAATCGGTGAACTTTTTCACGCTATACCCTGGATGCGTATCGTGCGGTATCACCGATATATCCCTGTTTAATGCACTACCACACGTCACCACTAAACCGAGCACTAAGAACGTCAGTACTGTGATGGTCTCCATCGCGAAACTCATCTAGTTTTTGTTTTGTTTTTTTTTTATGTTAAATCACCGACACATTTGAGTATTAAAGGTGTACTCTGAAACCCATAAACCACAATGCATTAACTCCCACGCAACTCATCATCATCATCATCATATACCATGCTTTTAACTATAGGGACTCCGACAAAAATGTTTATTCCTTTTTAGTTTCAAATTATTGTTCCAATTGCTACATTCGATTTGAAGAATTACCGCAAAACTAAAAGAAGAGTAAGTATACGTAATTATTATTTGATTTGTAGTAAAATGCGTTCGTTCCTACACTAACTAACTAACTAACAATAAATTGTTTAGTAAATACGTACGCTAATAACGCTGAAGAATTCTATGGTAAATCACCGATAGATAGTAGATGTTCAGTAACCTCACAGGTCAAAAAATATATGTATATATATATATATATATATATATATATATATATATAGTTAGTAATGCGCACAGTCCCTATTCTAAAATGAAAGAACAAAAAAGGCCGGCAAACTGTGTTGTTAATAACGCGGAATTATATATTTGCGGTATGTTATACCTACTATGTGAGTATTTTTGGATTTAACACAGCCTGTGTTGGTTACTACACAGGGGTTCACGAACGTATAGTACGAACGGCGCGGGCATGTTCTGTTCTGTTCTGTGCTGTTCTGTTCTATTCTGTTTTGCCCCAGAGCAGCACATTCGCTCCGGCGTAAAATCAATAACATTATCCTAGAGGAAAACGCAATTGCAATTGTAACCAGAGCCGCCGCGACCTCAAAGAAACAATTGAATCTAGCTAAGAACTCGATGGAATCTACCTGGACAAGTGTCAATCGAGGAGCAAAAACTCTTTACTTACTTGTAGATAGGGGCGTGTGCGATACCAACCCCCTGATGACCACTATTTTTACATATTCATCCGCGAATGACACTTCGGTGTAATGTAACACAACATTGTTAACGCACGCAAACTATAAACACACAAACACACAGGCCACTGGCGACTCACTGGTCATTTACACACAGAAACGTAAAACCGGGCAGCATCTCTTTCACCTCTTCTCGCAACAACACACACACAAAACCATCATCGGAGATCAGATCGGATCGGATCGGATCGGATCTCCGGCCGCTCAGTTCAGGTTCAGTTCGGCTTTTGGCATTTAACCAATGTTTGTGGCCATTGCGCTGGCGCACCATTCATTGTCGTCGTACGTAGCATGCGGTAGAAAATATTTACCAAAGGTCATATACTCATGAAATAACACGTTCTTTTTTGTACAAATTTTGGCAAATGTTACGTGCATACAACACTTTATGCTTATTCCCATTGGTAAATGAGGTACCAGAAAACACTTCGGCAAATGTTGCTAATTATTTATAATCAAATACACTAACTATTTCAGAGATACACAACTTAATATTAAGTTTAAAGACGTACTATCGTGTTTGATAATATATATTACCAGAAAAAAAACCGTCTAAATTGTAGATAATTACCAAATAAGTAACTTTTGTTGCAAAAATAAACTAAATTCTTTTTCAATCAAGTTATATGCTGAAACCTAGTTTGTAAAGTGTTTCCAATAATAGTAATAGTATGTAGATAATAAATTAATAAACAACTTTTGTTTTTGTAGAAGTTTTACAGTATTTTGAATGAAACAATAATAATGTCTCTGGCGGTCTTATTTTCTACTCCGTACTACGTAAATGAAGAATACGAACGTTGATACGGAAATACGCGATGAAATTCAAGAAAATGAGATCAATTTGAATGTTTGAAATGTTACCGCCTCAGACAAGAAAACAGATTGTTGCTTTGGAAACTAGTATAAACATTTAAGAAATAGAAGTTGCTCACTGATAACTATCCAACAGCGCACTAGTTTTTGTCATTTTTGTAAGATTTAATAGAAAATTAGCCAAAATGCCGCCGATCGTCGTGCCGACTATAATGGCAAATTATGGGGGCGAAATGCAGAAACAGGACGCCAGTCTCTTCCCGAGTTATACGAATTTAGTAATACCATAGTAAGTTTGGTAAATTCCGGTCGCAATTTGTGTTCCAAAGCCATAATGAATTTGAATCGCGATTAGTAGGGTGACCTGTCGACAACGATATGCAAGAAGTGGCCGTATCCAAAGGCGGCAATTTTGGTTTGAACACAGTATAATCGAATTGCTGCAAACCCGAGCACTAGCCGGAGTTCGATTTCACCGAGAGTTTTGCGATAATGTACTGGTTCCGGTACCAGAAACGGAGCAAATACAATTCAAACCAAAAGAGAAATTTCGACTCGAGTACATTCTAAGTAACGCCATCATTTGATTGAATAATCATTTAAAAAAAAACAAACAAACAAAAAAACAAATACGAAATATACATATACACACGTGTATATGTACATACATACATACCTATTGTTTTTATTGACATTTGTATTTATTGAAATAAATGATTTGAAATGTCACACTTTTGGTAATTTGTCTAAAAATGTTTGCAAACACTTACCAAAGTGGTTTCTTGTCGATTTTGTACGGTGGGGGTGCGAAACCATTATCAATATGGTGTCAAAAAGTAAGCTAAAGTAAGACGAAATTGTGGTAAAATATATTAAGTTTCGTGTGAATAGGTCAAAAATGGTCATATAAGACGCGTTACAGACGAAGATGTCCAAACCCTGGCCGTGGAACTAATGGGCTCGAACGTCGCGACTACTTATATTGTTTGCCCCGATAATCCGAAACAAACTTTAGGCATTCGGTTGCCGTTTTTTGTAATGATTGTTAAGAATATGAAAAAATATTTTACTTTTGAGATAACAATACTCGGTAATAATAATGGAAATCATTCTTTTCTACTGTTGATACAGAAAACAAAACTTTAGAGATACCTATACCTAACAAAATACTAAATTATTTTTCAAACGAGATATATAATATAGTGCATATGCTGATATCTATTGGCGTACCTTGAAACTAAAATCATATCGGAACAACCGACGTTGAAAGTGTTTAATATTTGATTATAGGAAATAATATGGTAATTGATAATTTATAACGCATTTTCAAATTCCAGATGATAAAAACATGTCGCGTAGATTTCGCGTTTCAAATTATCAATCAACAACTCGCGTTCGCCCCTTCAGTACAACGTTGCCGATTGGTTTAACAGGCGGATGGAATCAAATACAATTTAATTTGGCCGACTTTACACGACGAGCATACGGTTAATATTAAGTTGACCCTTCCGTTTGCATTGAGAATGGCGATCATTTCTCACGACGTGTCCTAATAATGATTTTAGGTTCAAGTTACACCGAAACGTTACGCGTACAAATCCACGCCAATGTGCGCATCCGGCGAATTTACTTTTCCGACCGGCTGTACGCCGAAGATGAAATGCCCGCCGAATTCAAGCTGTACGTGCCGATAGCGACGACACGCAAGAAACCAATGGTACCCCCGAAGCAAGTCGAAGACAAGGGCACTGGTCGCGATGTTCTACCACAGCCGCCGTCGCAAGAAGGCGAAGATAAAGCAATCGAAGGCGACATCATCCCGTCCGGAGCACCGCCATCTCCGATGGAGAGTCCACATGCGGACGAAGACGCAATTGCTGGCTCGCAAATGGCTGTGGCGGGCGAAGAGGGCGAAATTCCCGCTGAAGCCACGGCGGATGGTGAAGAAGCTCCCACCACCGGAGAAATAGGCGAAAGCCCAACAGAGGGAGAAGATCAATCCGAAGCGCCGTCTGATATGCCATCTGAAGTACCTACTGCTACGGAGGAGGCTGAAGCTCCTGCGGAGGGAGCAGAGCCTGTTGCAGAAGGGCCACCGGAAGAAGCGCCTAGTGAAGTTGCGGAAGCATCAGAAGCACCCAGTGAGGCTCCATCGGAAGCACCAGAGGCTCCACCTGCAGAAGAAGCCGAACCGGAAGCTGCTCCAACAGAATAATACTGAAGAAACCAAACCGGAACCGGAAATCACCTCGTATTTACTAATATGTTTTATACAACGTTGTTTATTGTGTACATGAAATTTTAAATAAATTTATTTTAATTTTGGATATCAAAGATATTGCAAAAATTATAAGCGCGAGATTTGCATGTTAAATGTTAAAGAAAGCCCTACGAGTAAATCCGTTTGGGGCATTTTGTAAAGTCCCGCTTTACAATCTGGTGATAAAGTGTTGCCGTACAAATAAGTTGAAATATTTTGTTTTATAACCATGTCAATGTCAAAGTCCTACACAATATTTTATTTTGTCATATGATTTGAACTAGAAACGGTTTTCGTTTAATTTGAAACGTAGTGAACACGATGCAATGTTTATTTAAATTCTACAGTGGTCGACATTTCAATAACCTTCTATTAAAATGCTAACCAACAAATATCGAAACAGATAGTTGTAGTTGCTGTTGTTGAAATTCTGCATAAATATATAAAACTTGTTATACAATCCGAATGGCAGGGATGTCGTCGATTGTAGAGACGCCACCGCCACAATATATCACAACCATCGAATGGGACATGATGGACAAAACGAAATTCTTCCCATTATCCATGTTGAGTTCGTTTTCAGTTCGTTGTGCATTATACCCGCTCACAGTCATCAAAACCCGACTGCAAATCCAGAAACGAAACGTTGTTTACAAAGGTACCTTACCTACTAGTTGCATATTTAAAATACATTTGCCCTAACCCTTCTTTGCCTAGGCATGCTCGACGCTTACGCAAAGATATTTCGTTACGAAGGCGTCTCGGGGTTGTATCGCGGCTTCTGGGTGTCATCCGTTCAAATAGTCAGTGGTAATTATCCGATTTTAATTGTGTAATCAGTGCGGGGAAGCAACAGTTTCTTTTTTTTATTTATTTATTTGTTTGTTTGTCAGGGGTGTTTTATATTTCAACGTACGAAGGTGTCCGGTATCTGTTGACTCAACGACATGTGGACAGTCGGATTAAAGCGTTTATCGCGGGTGGATTAGCTTCAATGGTAGGCCAGACGATCATTGTTCCTTTTGATGTGATTAGTCAACATTTGATGATGATGGGAGCTCCACCGGATAAAAATCAAGTAAGTATCAATGTTTGTTTTGGGGATATTTTGCGTTACTACTACTATTTTGAAAAATAGAAATCGTTTAATCATTTGGGGATCAAAGATATAAAAGGCCGAGGTCGTTTGGCGGCCACGTTGGCTATTTACCGGGAAATCATGCGACAAGATGGTATTGTTGGCTTCTACCGGGGGTACACAGCGAGTTTATGCGCATATGTGCCCAATTCGGCGCTGTGGTGGGCATTTTATCATTTATATCAAGGTATAGATACGTACATAAAATATATACGCTGATCAATATTACTTACAATATCGTGATGTTTATAGACGAATTGTACTCGATCCTACCAGGGTGGGTATCGCATTTATTCATCCAGAGTGTGGCGGGCACGCTGGGCGGATTCACCACCACGATAATAACGAATCCGTTGGATGTAGTGCGGGCACGGCTCCAGGTGCAAAGGATCGAGTCGATGGGCACGGCATTTAGGGACTTGTGGTGCGAAGAAGGCCTGCGAATGTTCGCCAAGGGGCTGAGCGCCCGGCTGGTGCAGTCGGCGTGTTTTAGTTTTAGTATCATTCTCGGCTACGAGACCATCAAGCGCGTGTCCGTCAACGATGAATATAAAGAGTTTATACGTTGGTGATTCAATTCTGTAGATTGTACCGTTACTTGTTAGTAGAATACTTTATTCATATTTATAATGGTTAATTATTATTTTAATATAAATTGTTTTATGTATATATATATATATATATATATATATTTTATTATTTGATTTGTTTTATAAAACAAAATAATGCATTTGTTTTAATTTATGTTTTTTGTATGTACCTGAGATGTGTGGCTGATCCAAATGTGTGATCTGTTATTGAGTCAGGGATTGAATATTCAAAATAATAATGTAATTAGTTAGTTGTAAAATGAATTTACGAATCAAATTCATTAGAATATATTGTGATTTATGAAAAATAAAGCTGCCCCGCCTTGTTTTCATATTGGTAAGTTTTATTATTTCATTTGTGCTTTCATCATCAATAATCAATGACAATTAAAAGTAGGTATAACAAACAGAGAAGTACTTAAAATTATTATCTTCAATCTACAACTATTCAATAATATATGTATATATATATATATATAAGTATTAGCAAAGCATAAAAAGTTATTTTGTAATTCGTTTAATATTATAACAACATTAATTTAATAAGTTTTCATCAACTGCTCCGTGAACAGCAATCTGATTGCAGACGGCGAATCTTTAAATAATTGTACTCGATTTATGTAAAAAAAAAATATTGCGATTAATGCACAGATACAAAGCAAATCTATTGCAGCAATAAAACTAACTAAAATCTTTGAACAGCACCTAAACACACTTTAATCATTTATTATTTATTTTCAAAGAATTTAATCTTTATAATGCTCTTTGAAAATAATTCAATAATTTCATTTTGCGCTCTGACAACTAACACATCACTTTCAGTTATCACATGTTCATTACTTCCATAAAAAAAATATTTATATATATTTATTTATTTATATATATATATATATATATATATATATATATATATATATATATATATATATATATATATATATATATATATATATATATATCCATCCAATCAATCATATCAGTTGATACTTTTCGGTTCGATTGTCACACGTTTAACAGAAAAAAGAGATAAAATTGTATTTTACTAAAATACGTTATTTAGTAATAGTTTAAAACTTTATCACTACTAACAATATCGTTTTTAAAATTTATTTATTTATATATATATATATATATATATATATAAATAAATAAATGGTAATTGAAGTGATTACGTCGAATAAAATTTCTAATGTTTCGAAATAACGTTCACGACCACTAATATCGTAACAAATAACAATTAAAAAAGGCACGTTACTTGGACTAGTTAGGTTAACTATATAATATATTTGTATAACATTTAAGACAAAATGAAAGTAAGATAAAAACGAATGTGATTCAGTAGATTAGTTACCGTAAAATGTGTGCATATTCGTGCGTTTCGATGACACATTTTGTGCAATTACTTTGGATAACCTTGCATAAAATCCCCCAACGACACAAGCCCGTTAATATCTAGTTGACAGTCATCCAACTGATCCAAATAATCCATGTCTTGGGCTATACTACTGGCCGAACCTGGCACGGCGGTAGCCACGGAACCCGCGTAACTACACAGACATAACCAGACATTAATCAAGAATGTTTATTTTTTATTTATGAAACGCACAGCAAAGCTACACCACAGACAAACCAAACAACAATTTGTATTGTTTAAAAAATTGTACGCCATGCGATGAATGAATAAAATTATAAATATAAAATGTTTTAACAACCAACCATGCAGTGTCAGAAATTAATATACATAAGTAATTATTTGAGAATGACCTCAAGCTCTTCAGATCATAACAAGACGCAAATAATATGTTGTACTATTTATAATAAATGTCTGGTCATGTCTGGTGTTGCAGCATGCTAGTGCTAGTTTATTTTATATATATTCTGATTGTTATTGGAGTGGACGTAATATGAATTCCACTCTTACAACTAACAGATTATATAAATAAATAAAAAAACCAAATAATAATAATAAAACATGCAAAACTACCATAATAAAATACTTTAATTAATAATATATTTCATAATAAAAGACAATGTTTATCACGCACAATGCATCATATATAAAAAAGATATAAAACAATGTTTAATTTAAAATTAATTGCTGATTAAACTAAAGTTCGAGCATATTCTGAAAACTACAATCACTATTAGATTTGATTAAAATTCAGAGCAATCTATTGAATAGTTAAATCAAAGAATATGTTTTATTCATAGAATCTATAAGTACCTGCTGGCAACGCTAGGTGTATCTCTGGATGGATCAGGCGACTGCAAGAACGGATGTTGTGGGGTGTTGGGGTAGCTCCCAGTGCCAGGCCCGCCCCACCCAGGCACGTGTGTCACTAAGAGGGGCTTCACGTAACCGTTATTGGATGTTGGTTGATTCTCTGCGACATTTATTAAATACAACATATATAACAAAAGAACAGGCTTTAAAAAAAAAAACACACACACACACACACATACACTGCATTACTAACCAGTGAAAGGAGTATAGTACTTTCCAAATGCGTTATCTTTACAAATATCCGGGTACAGATACACCAAATGATTCAAATCAGCGATTCTATCCGCAAGGGAACGTATGGCGAAATCTTTTGATGTAAATGGCTGAAGCATGAACACTTCCGAGTTTTCTGCAAACAGTTGTACATGTACATTTGATTCGTAATGTTAATTTAGCACAAACATACCTGAAACCCACGCTATTGTGACACCACCCAACTCACTATCCGAAAACCGTAACAAGAACGTGCCATTCGTACAAGCCGACAACATTTCTTCGGCTTGTTTCTTCCGAACGAATCCTAATATACCCCTAAACAAACAGAATCATATACAAATATTGTTATATTCGTTGATTTTTAAACTAACTAACTAACCCATCGACCCATGGTCCGCGCAAGTGTTCTCTCGTCAGTTTCATCACTGCATAGAACCACTCCCAAAATGTAAAATTACGATCGGGCAACGGTTCTTTGCAGAACTGTGCCCAGCTGAGCATTTGGCTGCCGTCGGAGAAGTTACCGCGGAATGCTTTCTCGCCCAAGAAGCGCAGGTTTTCTTCGGTGAGTGGCCGACCAGTTGCCGCCCGGAACTTGAGCGATAGGGTCTCTGCCACCGCGGACCACGGCACCTTTTCAGGAACGGCAAAGGGAATGCGGCCCGGCTCGGCAAACGCGTTATCCCAAGTTACTGTGGCCCACGCATGGGGCTCTTGGTTCCCATGTACAATCACCACAACCGGAAGTGATAAGGTCCACACTTGAAACATCAGTTCGCCGCCTCCCACGTTGAATTGCGATTGAAATAGGAGGGAGAATTTTTCATCCATAACGCTTTCAGTGCCCTTTTTCTCGGCGCGTTTGATTTTTTTCAGTTGCATATTTCGAAAACTAACAGACAGCTGTCGCGTGGCTTGTTGGTATTCCATCGAGCCGGTGTTGTTTAATATGTCGCCGCTTGCGTCACCGCATTTACCGCCAATTTTATCATTTTTCAACAGACCATTCGCTTGGTTTTCGGATATTATTGTTACTTTTACCTAAAGGTAAAATAAAATTAAAAAAAAAAACCAACATTCCAAAAGATATCAAATTGTACACAAGAGTATTTATAATTTCCGTGAATCACAAGTGTATCGTTATCTAAAAAAGCTGATATTTACATTTCATATTAACATTACGAAATTTAATTCGAAATAATAATAATAACGACACTTACCTGTGGCGGTGTCATATGCACATTCAATTTACCTCCGACGAGTAACCGAACCGTTGATGTAAATCTGAAATGAATTGTCGAAGAATGAATGAATGAATGTCTAAAACGAATAAATATGTCTTCGTTAGAAAGTACCGCGTATTCGTTTTCATCACTTGCGGCGGTTGTTTTTCGATGATGAACGTTGATGTCACCAATGAGCTCAACAATTGCGTGATTTGAGCGTTGAGGTTTGGTAATACATCCACGACGCCGGGCGGGTCCAGTGCTAGCTTTTGCTTGAGTCGTTCTGCTTCTTTGATTTGTTGCCGATTCATCCAGATCAGTTCCGCTAAACTTTCGCACCATTCTTGAATGTTATCTAAATTACTGTTGAACGGAGCCCCGTTTCCGGCGAGTTGTTGTTCTCGTTTCCAGCGGATTAGCTCGTCGTCCAAAACTTGCGCTTGCAAACTGTTTAAAGACGTTATAGTGTCTTTTAATTTGTCCCCGAGTGCTAGTCGAAGTTGCATCAAACCAGCGACCTACATAGAAAATCAAACAGTTTACTACTATTTCCGGATAATTATTATTATTATATATTTGAGTGTTACTTTTTGATTCAACATCTGTTCCATTATTTCTTTTTGTCGCCGTAACTTTTGGTCGGCTCCTGTATTTTGGGCTGAAAGTGGTTGAGTAGACAATTGTTGCAAATGTGCTGAAACGTTATAAATAAAGAAATAAATAAAAAAGAATACATTTTTATATTACGTAATTACCATTTAATTTGGTGCATTCGTGATACTGCAAAGCAAATGACTCTTGTTCTTGTTCCATTCGTCGTAAATCTTCGCCGGAATCCTGTAATATAATTAATGTGTTATTGAAAAAGCGATTCAGCTCCATAACAATTGCGAATGTAACCTGTGTACGCCTACGAAGCAAGTCTAATTTATGTAAAATTTCAGCACCTGTAGTTGCTCCACTAGCCAGTGCGGGCATTCCTGACGGGCCTTCGCCTCCTGCTGCTTGAATCAACCGCATTTCCGTCGATAAACATTGGCGAACGTACGAAAATAACTGCATTGGGTTTGAACTAAATGCAAAACCAACCATATCTCAATGATGCCACAACAAATTCTACTTTTAAAAACTAGGCACTTGGCAATCGTGATGTGCCGATGTGTTCACACTTATTAATCATGATTTTACTTTTGTTTATTAAGGATTTCGATCAGAAAACAAAACACAGCGAAATATAAATAAGACACTCACAAACATATAGTTATGCACAAAAATTAAAAATTCTTGCTTATTACAAAACATCCAGAGCTGTAAATAATGAGAGTAATATAATAATAATAATACCTGTATCGTGTTCGAAACATCTTAGCAGCCTCCACTAGCTTTAGTTTGGTCAAAAATAGATCCTCGGTGCTTAATGAAGCTGCTTTTAATTCCATTTCTTGTATGAGCGACGTGATCAGTGTGGCGACATACTGTTCATGTTGTGGATTATCCGGAACTGGCTCAACGTCACACCAGAATTTTTCTTCAATCCATGGAGCCAGAAAATGTCGAACCTCGATCGGGAAATGCTCCCCGTAAATCGCGCGAATTTGCTGAATTGTATCAGCCGGTAGCTGCTGAGCTTTGGCCCACAGCGACATGATTGGTTCGCAATTTGATTGCACTGTTTATGACATTCTTTAATCACTACATAGCTGCTGTTTTGATTTTTGAAATTATAATAATACATATAAATATAGCAATAAGGGAACGTAGAACAAAAACGCGCAACTTTATGGAATGTACTAGCTGATTTACTTTTATGTAAACAAGTGCAACTTTTTAAGCTGACGCTTTTTTTTTTTAATCAAAATAAAGTGGGGGAATCTGATAATAATTCAGCACCGTTATCTAAACGAATAACTCAAAATCTACCTAAATTAAAGCATTTATTCACGAAATTCGCAATAATTAATCTGAAATGAAATGTCAACAGTTGGCTTTAAAAACTGTGGGAAATCAAATTTCAAGTTGGCCTTGACAGTGCATGTAATGTGTAAAATCCAAACTAGAGTATATCGCAAAACAATCGCGCATATTTCGTGATGTTACTATGAAAATAACTATACAAACCTTTGTTTATGTATACCGTACACACTATACTTGTTAACTATTAATATTTTATTGTAATTAAAACACAACACAATCGTTAAAAGATCACAAAACTCATTGAAATGCGCGACAACATCCTCATCCCTACGTCGCCATTTCTAAACTCAAATATTTCCACATTGTTGCCAACTGGTTATCGCAAAAGACTAAAACAATTTCAAAACAAATTTCCTTTCGGCTACTAAAATAAAGATTTCGTAATGCAAAAACAACAATCCCAAGTTGTATTTTTATTACTTTTTTGTCTGTATTTTTATAGAAACGTATAAAATGTGTTTAAAAACTTATTTATCGCTCTAGTTGAATCACTTGTTACCTAGCGCCATTTTACGATTTTACCTTGTGCTTCCCGCCGATGAAAAAATTTCAAGGTGTTTTTGGCCGATTAGAAGAAATTCCGAAGGCTCCAAAGGGAAAGGTAATAAAGTATACAATTTGTGTTTGCACAGTCGCAAGATTAAAACAAGCAGGTCTTATCTTTTGCAAAACTATTTCGAACAATTTCCCATTTATTAATAACAAAAAATTAAAAACTTTGCTAATGTACGTTGTAAAGTAGCACTTGGACAATCCAAGAGTGTAATAATAATAATAATCACAATAAATCGTTTTATTTTATTGTTATTATACTCTTTGATAAATATATATATATATATATATATATATATATATATATATATATATATATATATATATATATATATATATATATATATATATATATATATATATATATATATATATATATATATATATATGTGTGTATATATTAAATGTTTACATTAGTAAATATACAAAACAAATGAATATGTACAAAACTTTGATTAAAACAATCGATTACATTTAAAATAAAATAAAAACTAGTATTGCCGTTGAATCAGTAATCTATGTATTACAATGTGTTATAGGCGATTAATTTTCGTAACGTTTCCCGGATAAAGTCGTACGTAGCAAAACTGATACCTACTGCTATGGGGCCTTTCACCCAGTTCATGGACAGGCCCTTGAAGAAGCCGCCCTTGATGCCTTCCTCTCTGCAATATCATCGGTCGAATATTTATTAAATAATGAACAGGCGATGATTGGTAAGTGAAGCGCTTTACCTATAAATTTTCCTTAACGTCCCCATAATTGTTCTGTAATCCTTCATATCACCACGGCAAGTTTGCATTCTCCTTCGCACTATATCTAACGGGTAACTGCTGGACTGGCCTAGCATGCCAGCCACAGCCCCAAAGGCGAGATTTATTACTGGTTTTGGTATGATGTTTTTATCGAATTTTTCTATGCGTGCAAACAAATCACATATGTATGTATGTACGTATATAGTTGTTCAATTGTTAACCACAACCATCAGTGATGTTACGCAATTACCTTTGTAAATACTTTTAAGAGTATCATAAGTAAAGAACGAGACGCCCGCGTACGGAATCACACCTAATAACGTCGGTATATATCCGCGGTAGAAGGTTAAAATGCCTTCTTCCCTCCAAATTTTTGAGAAAACTTGTCTTAAAGTTGAGTATTCATCTTTTTGCGTGACGGCCATCCGTGCGCGGGCCAAGTCTAGCGGGTAGGTGAGCGATTGCGAGGTCAACCCCGCCAAAGAGCCGGCCACAAATCGCCAACCAGCCGCAGTGCTAAAGAACAAATGAACATCTTCACACTTATGTATATGTATATTTATTGAATTTGTTTTTTTGTTTCTGTTTACTCTTTGGCTTCGGTACGTAGTATTCGTTTCCATTGCTCGTGTGCGGTAAACTGAATGGCAGCGTACGGAATGATTCTGGCCATTGTGGCGCTGTTGCCGCGCCACAACGCCAATAAACCTTCTTTTTGGAACGATTCTCTGATGAAATTGTATGCTTTTCGTGCAGTGTATGGATTATTTCTGCAATCTTCAACTATGGATTTTGTTTTCGATATTTTCACTAGTATTTCACTTACCGTATTTGAAAGTTAATTTTTGTACGATCCAGCGGAGCTATCGCGGTTTTAGCCAGTGCGCCTGCAATTGCGCCCGCCAACAAACTAGTAACGACAATATGGGTATTATTTGGGGCAGCCCTGACGGCCTCCCGTACCTTAATATCTTCATTTTGGCCATTTTTTTCGGCACGTAAGGCCATTATTTATAAACAAATATCACTTACTCATTTCCAAGTAGTTTGTACCAGGTGTTTCTTTTTATTATTGGTATATATACATATATATATATATATATATATATATTATTAATTTTTATTTTATCTGAAACACATACTTACATAATGCCAAACATACATTTTGCGACTAATAAAGAATGAATAATATATTAATAACTAAGCTAATTAATTAATTAATTAGACGGCTCTGTGTTTATATTAGTTTTTGCATACCGTGTACCACCACCGTCTATTTTATCCTATAAACTATACACGTTAAACGACGTTGTTATTTTTGTTATACCAAGGATGAAAGTTCAAAGTGTAATCTCTCGCTAATAAAAAGTAAAAAATAACAAGCTTTAATGATGTAATGAGCGTTAAAAATTTGTTTAACTATGTAGGGGAGAGGAGGGGGTTGATTTGGTAAACAATACGTAATATAATATTTATATTTTTAAAGATTTCTAGGGTTAGAATTACCATATCTCTGTTATGTAACACTTGTATAAGTATGTTGAAAAACTACTATAACTTTAGACGTATCAAATGTTATCATTTTTGTTATTGTGAAAGCTGCAACATTAGTAGTACCTATGTATAGGTATTTAGGATAATCTCTAATTGCGTTACTTAGATAAACTTTATCTACTGACTGTACTTAAGTGTATATTAAAAAACTTGTGAGTGTGTGTGTGTAAAACCACTTTTGGGAAAGGATATAATAAAGTGACACGTCGTACTACCTACATACGGTACGCTCTATTTATTTAGAACAAAATGGTAAATAAAATTTGCTATTTTTATTTAATACCAACTTTATTATCAACATTTATTTCAGGCGCGATACTTCAGAGAACAAGATATTGATGGTATGTATGTAAATAATATGTGCTTGAAAGCAAACTATGTATTCAAGCGTAGGTGTTACATTTTGATTTGAATATATTTTAGAATTCAGGGAATGTTTTTATTTATTTGCACGTTCGGGCCAAATCCGATCGTTGGATGAGTTAACGGTGATCATGCGAAGTTTAGGATTGTCACCAACAATAGCTGAATTAGCGACTTATTTAAAAAGCAAAGTAAATGCGAAAGAAAAGTCGAAGTATCAAGCAAATAATACTCGTGTGATTGTTTTAAGGGAGGACATATGAGTTTTGCCGATTTCCTAGAAGTGATGCATGTGCATTCGCGTGCAGAAGATTTGCCTAGGGAAATTGTGAATGCATTCAAAGCAGCTGATACACAAGGCAACGGGCTCATTTCCGCCAAACAGCTAAGGCACATGTTGCAAAATTGGGGCGAGTGTTTATCTGTGAAAGAGGTTGATCGCATTTTTCGCGAAGCCAATGTTACTAGTACCAGTATGGTACGCTATGAAGATTTCGTCAAAATTGCATGTGCGCCTGTACCTGATTACTATTAGTTTATTTATTTATTCAAACAAATTATTTATATATATATATATATATAAACATATTTTTATATACATACATCACCTTTGTAACTTTGGTGCGAGATGCAAATACATTTGAGGGGAATTTTTTGTAAATTTACCACCAGATTTTCAACCTACCCCAATTTTTACCTAATTTCCATACTACTAAAACAACACCTTTATTATTATAAAACATTCGTTTCAAAAGTTTTTTTTTTTTTAAATACGCAATTTTGATTTATCATCGGAAACTAAACCAAAATGTTGGCAATGCAATGAAGTTATCATTTCAAGGTCACCATTCGAAATAATAAATATTATAAAACATCAAACACAGTGATGAAATGATTAAGAAATCTTTGTTCGTTTTATTATTATAATGACTGGTCATTGGTGAAAAGCAACAAAGGTGTTACATTACAATTTACCTCAATAATTTACGCTCCAGTCCAGTGCTGCTAACGAAAGAAAAAAATTACTGCTTGCGCTTATATCCATTCATTCAGCAATCAGCATTTCTAGCTAATGTCATTGTAATAAACAAACGTTGGAAAACGTGCTGCTGTTCGGCTATAGTATAATTTAAAAATAATTATTCACGATGGCGACTGCTATGCCAATAAACCCGAAACCATTTCTAAATAGCTTGACTGGCAAGCCGGTTATGGTGAAACTAAAATGGGGCCACGAATATAAAGGTTATCTTGTGTCGGTTGATGGTTATATGAACCTTCAACTCGCTAATACGGAAGAACACATTGATGGATCTTGTACAGGTAATTTGTCAAAGCTTTGTTACATTTACCAAGTTAAACGTTTAGACAAATTTATTTCATTGTTTCAGTTAGTAGTTTCGCTTTGGTAAATTAATAGATCATTGTGTTGGGTAAATGTTTCGTAATTGAAAATGTTGACAGTATTCTATTCCAAGAACAATTCCTAATCATGGAAACTCGATTGTTTATATAGTCAAATCATAAATTAATTGGCGCGTAAAATAGGTTATTTGTATTATATTTTGTTTGCAGGAAATTTGGGCGAAGTATTAATACGTTGCAATAACGTATTATATATACGTGGAGTAGATGAGGAAGACGAAGAAGGTGAAATGAAAGACTAAATTTGTTTACAAATATTTTTGATACTTAAATTGTAATAGAAATATCCAGAATGAAATGTTTAGCTTTATAAGTTGAATGATGTAAATACTTTGTAAGAATTACACAGTGAAAAATAAATAGTGTAGTGTTGTTCATATAAAAAATACATAGTCGCATTTAAAAAAAAATCTTTTACAATTTTTCGTCATTCAACTCGAATACGCCTGCAAGTATACAACACACATAACACTAATGTATAACTGAAATGCCATCAAATTTTATTTATACAATTAATCAAATCATAACGTATATACATACGTTATATGTACATCATACATCTTAAAATAAATAACAATTAGTTAATTACAATAGGTATGACAACCAATTCTATTAAACATTGTAGTCTATTTTTTAACAAACAAATGTCTAAATTAAGAACTCAATAGACCTGACCGGTCACACATGTTTAACCTTTGACTTAGTACTCGATAAAATGTTATAATGTATTGGTAAATTATCTAATTAATATAAATAAACATCAACGAGGAAGTCGGCCACAATAAAAAGAAATAATCAATTCGCTAGCAACAACAGTGGCACACATACATATGTATGTACGTAGACATACATATAAATTAGGCATCATAAGTTGCGCATATGTATGTATGTATGTATGTAAAATCTGATTTCGATACTGAACAGGGGTAGTTTGAAATCTTTCGCCATACATCTGCAATCCGAAGCATGTATGTATGTATGCATATACAATATACATACATATGTATATATTATATGGTTTGGTAATAGTTGGAAAAATGTTTTGCACACCACTGTTCAAGTTAGTTGGTAACAATTTAATAGATTTTTGATAAATTGTATCGATACACGTCAATGTAATTTAAAGATTTTGTATTAGTTTTATTGTAAAACGTGTGGAGTGGAATGATTAGATTTTTATTTAATATCGCTCGTGTAATGTAAGTAAATGTTTTATCTAAAGTTCTTTCTGTACTTGGAATTGCATGTAAAGCAATTTGACGCTGCATCTGTTTTGAGATTAATTTATGCAAATAATGCAAAAAAAATGACGAATTTTTCGTTGTATTCATTCATGAATTTGCTTATCAGTATTTTTTTTAAATTTCATTTATTGTTTATATAAATTAATATTTAATTAATTAGTTTGTACCTATTTATTTACATATGTACATACATACATATAATGATCTCAAATAATATACATACAGATATGTAGTATGTACTACATATGTACATACATGGGGCTAGGAAGGATATTTGTCAAGTAAAATGTATACAATGGTTAAGTTAACAACAGGGCGTATGCAACAGGTTAATATTGTCGTTATAATTTGTGATGAAGGGGGAAGGAACGTAACGTTTTAGGGCGCTAGTGAAATGACATTTATATCGTCATTTCATTTGAATGGAGGAGTTGTATGTATGTATGTATGTATGTATGTATGTATATTCATTTGTCATCGAATCCAAATCACTGTCATTTTATAATACTCTCCTCTCCTCTAGGGATGAGCTAAAGTGTCAACAAGCTATCGCTCATTACCACTGGGAATGCATTGTTTCGGTCGACCCTTTTAGGCATTTTTTGTCAAAATGAAAATGTACAACGTAATTACACATTGTAGTACGTAAAAAGGAAATATTTTAAATAATAATAATAATAATGATCACCTTTGTGCCCTACGGCATGATATGAAACGTAAAATAATCGACACATGATTTCAGAAACTTTAATGCTGATTTGGCAAAATTGCCGGCGTGTGGATGGCTGGGAGTTGCCAGCATTTACCGTCGCTCGATAGGGTTGCTTTACTTTGCTTTGCTTTACTACACGCTCTCCTGGCTGTCGATTATTATTATTATTGATTAACCTGTTCAAATAATCATTGCTACCGCCACGCCGCGCCGCGCCGCACCGCACCGCACCGCACCGCATCGCATCGCACCGCACGGACTCTAGTATTTATTCACAATTAAAACTGGTAAGCATATTAACCCTTTCGTTTCGGTACTAATTTGGTAAATAATGCGCACCCGGATGAGATCCATTGTTAAAACATAACAATAAGCCTCACTTATTGTGTGATGTGTAAAGGGCATATTATATCTTGTAAACGGTGCATACATAGTATGTATCTACGTATATACATACAAATGTGTAAAGAATGTTTTTTCTTTGCAAAATTACATATTACTGATGCAACATGTCAGCAAAGCGTCTAATTGAATCTGATTAATTATTATGTATGTATGTACAATACATACAAACATAATATATTGTAAGCTAGCTACATTTTGATTTATAAGCACATTAGAAAATTTAAAAATACACTACGTATTTAATATAAATGACGTCACAATTTAATATGTCGTTGGTGACAAGATTGTGCGAAATAGGCGGACGAAATTCCTAGAGGGGGGACATGTTCCACCAATACCGTAAGCCCGTACAGGGTTGGTTACAGGAATGATTTACCATGAAACTAATCGTGTTTTGTTTGTAATACCAAAACGATTCGAATCATTTGTATTCTGTTGCAAGGTTAATGTGAATCGGATGGCGTTCAATCCTAATATTAACGGATAATTATTATATCTGCACTAGAAAATGTTTTTTTTTTTAGAAAATTGCCCTAATTCTAAAATAAAATACATTGTATTGTTTTGTGGCGTTTAATGATTTATGAAATATAAAGTATAAAGAGCTAGTGGGGTCCTGGAAAGGCGGTATCTGTGGGAACGCCGTCCCCCAACACTATGAGCTGCGAGTTTTCGTACGAAAGCTCATTTTACCGCCGCCCGCGCTTTAGTTTCGACGTAACTTCCTAACGCGACGCGACGTGACGTGACCTACACGTAAAAGAGAGATATATATATACATACATACATACATACGTACGTAGGCATATAAAATTAAATATAACTAGTACAGCAACACACAACAACTTATTTATATACACCTATATGTATGTATGTAGGTATATTTAGACAATTATAAATGAACAATATTCAATTTAATATAAAAAGATATTTTGAATCAATCGTTTATTTATTTATTGAAAATTCGAGTGAATGTGAGTGTTTGTGAGTTTAAATGCAAACGCTCCTCGCCCCGCCTGGGCCCTGCAGGATGGACGACGACCACCTCGCCGAAGAGTACGTCCAAGAGTTCGTCCTAGACCACCTAGAAGACGTTGCAGTGAAACGCGAGGAACGTGCTCGCACTGCACCGGCGCCCACCAGCGAGCCAGAGACCTGGTTAAATCATGAAGGCACTGCTAGCCCCCGCCTCGGTGCACCCGCACACCACCAATGGGTCGAAACCCGACGGCTTCCACCCTTATCACCGCCTCCAGAGAACTCCATGTATGCCGCCGGAGTGCAACCAATGTTACTCAACATGACTTTGGTAAATGATCCGGGCACCCCGCCGGATACGCCGCCGACTAGTCACTCGCCGGTGACAAGCTCAACGTGTCGGCCCCCAGGGCTTGTGGACGAGATGATGTGGCTGCCGCAGGCTATGCGGGCAGAGCCCCAACCTCTGGATCTGAGGCCTATGCATTCCGACTGGGACCATCATCGCAGAGATTATTTACCACCTGGCGGCATGCTAGATCATGGAGGAATGCATCATTCGCTGGGAATATCGCGACCCATGTCTGTGTGCAGCGTTGGAAGCGCCCAGAGCCCCAGGTTGCACCATTTGGGGTCTGTCGGGGGCGGTGGCAGTGGATACTCCACCTGCAGTGACGACCTAGGTCTTAACGACGAATTGCTGATGTCGCTTTCCGTTCGAGAATTAAACAAAAGACTTCACGGGTGTCCGCGTGAGGAAGTTGTTCGTTTAAAACAGAAAAGACGAACGCTGAAGAACCGTGGTTACGCTCAAAATTGCCGCAGCAAACGTCTTCAGCAACGCCAAGTCCTGGAGACCACCAACAGGAGTTTGCAAACTGAGTTGCACCGGCTGAAGCATAAGTTGTCGTTGGTTTTGCAAGAACGCGACAATTTGAAACAACAGCTTCACATAGTTGACAGTGCAGCTGCTCCCCGAGGAGGACCGAATGGACCACCGCCTGGCACCCATCAAAATCTGCATGCGCTCAACAGCGACGGTCAAAGCTCGCCGGAATTTTATCTATGACATCAACATTACCCGGGTCGAAGAATTTAGTTGGGTACTCGGAGGAGGACAAAGTTATATGTTCACACCGATTGATGTGTGTGTGCGAGTGAGTGCGTGCTGCGTGTGTTGGACTTGGACATTTTGCACAAACAAATGAATGCTTCCTGATTTAT
Source organism: Nebria ingens riversi (assembly GCA_018344505.1). Classification (NCBI taxonomy): domain Eukaryota; kingdom Metazoa; phylum Arthropoda; class Insecta; order Coleoptera; family Carabidae; genus Nebria; species Nebria ingens. Next base: position 55,015 of record JADQWA010000115.1, on the reverse strand, counting down.
GTTTTTATTATTATTGTTATATTAAAAAAATAATAAGTACAATTGATTGTGTAGACTTTTCTACTATTAAAACTACTGTTACCTCTTAGAGACTTTTACACTTGTAATAATATATATTATTTATATATATATATATATATATATATATATATATATATATATATATATATATATATTTTTTTTTTTGTTGAACATTGACCATTTCTTCAGCAGAAAGGTAGAAAAGGGTTAACATATCTCCATTTTATCAGCTTACCTGTAAGTTTGTTCTGTATTCCAGAGAGAGAAAATTGTTCACATGCATTTTTTTGTGAAATACAGAGCAAACAAATAGCACTGATTAATCAATAATTTGATAATAAAAAAGGTTTTATTGGGCAAACTTTTCACTTATTGTTCCGTCTATTTTTCTACGAAATAATATTTTAAAATCAACGACGAAACGAAATTAATATCAAGTTAGAGGTTTGAATGTAAAAACATTATAGTTGTGTTTGAAATATTATAAATATTATTATGTAAATAAAATTATTATTATTATTATTAAATAGTGTCAATCAAACACTGTTTTTCTATAGCAATGCTTTAATGTTCCTCTTTGAAACGTTCTGCATCCTCTTAAACGCCTTATTGTTTGTTGTTTCGTTTTTGACTATTAATACATAAATCATTTCTAGTTTGTCACTTAGAAAATAAACAAATGCTAAAATAAACGAGCATCGGAAGTCGCTATAGCGACCCAATTGACGTTAACGTATTGCAAGTTGCGAATTGGAGACAACTAAGGCGTTTATTATAGCAGTGCAACGTAGGGCAGTTTGTTCTTTTTTTTTTATTTAATTTATGAACAGAATGTTATGACTTCAACCCAATCTAATCTCAGCAAAAATAACACTAACATCCTTTCTTTAAATGCGCATGAATTAATAAGTGCTACATTGTATTACTTTACAATGTACCTATATTTTGCGTAATATTTTTTTTTATCAAAACCTACACCTGTATTTAGATTAACATTTTTTTAAATCGAGTCAGCAAACAAACATCAGTGTTTTTCACCATTTCGGTACATTTTCATTTTTGGTCATGAGCTATTCTTTGGATGTAACATACAAATTTTCTATTGCTAGATGTATGTATGCATGTGCATACATACATACGTACATGTGGCTGATGTTGAGGTGTCTGGGCGGCGCTAGTGAGGCCCGCGCCGCCGCGACGCTAAGCGCCAATGGCAGAAATGCAACTGCTTGATTGGTCAGCAATTTACGAACGTTCCCCCACCAAACACTTAACATACAGGCCGTCGCATCAGTTACATATGTACATACATATATTTTCTAATGTGATACAATATAATATTTTCTATTAAATAAAAAATAGTTTTGATATTAAAAGGGGCCAACAACAAGGAGTCAACGCGCCTAGCACAATGTGTCAACATTTTTTAATGTATAAAATAATCACCATCTTATTTTGTAACTTATAAACTATGAGTGAAAAAGAAGCTACTTGGATAAGGTTTTATTTTAATGAATTTATTAAGAAAAATTTTGGATACCTTCTAGGTATACAAATATAATTTACATGGTATTGTTTTATTTTGCGCAATGCACATATTACATACATACATACATCTGTAGTCTGGTATACGAAAAATGCTGAGTGTACATTTTATTTTGAATTTATTGACCCTTGAGGCACAAAAATGACACACACTATTTAAAATGTGTAATTTTTAATACAATTTGTTCGTTGCTTGATTGTAAATATAATGATAAAGTACATATAATTAGTGTACATACATTGTATGTATGTACATATCTAGTTCTGTTAATTTTGTTTATTTTTATCTGACGCTAGTTACAAAAGATTAGAAAAATATAAACATAACATTTTAATTCCACGAATGCAAATATATTTGTGAGTCATATTATGTATTCAATTCTATGGTAATACATGTATGTATGTATTGTATATAGTTAGCGAATACTAGATTCTCCCTCTATTTATATTACAATTCAACCCCGTAACGTAGCCGACAATAGAAGTTAAGCCGCTTAGACTAAGTGATGCCATAAATTGTGCCATAATCACTATACCCAGTAGAAGATATTTTGGAAACGGTGAAATTAAATTAAAAATTTATTCTTTACTTATATACATATGTATGTATGTATGTACGTAGAAAATAAGAAACTATATTTATTATTTTATTTTACTAGCTCTGTTTGGGTTCAGTAAAATGAATTAGAATTAGAATAAAAAAATGACATCTAATGTTGTTTACGCGAAAGATTGTTGCTAATATGCTGATGTCATTTCCTTACGTTTTCGCGAGGAAGGAGGGGTACATGGTGCGATGTTTCGCGGGGTGTCGGGTTGCAACCCAAGGCCCCCTCCCCCCTCCCACTGGCACTGCCCCTCTTCTGGTTGCTGCGTCTGCAGGAATGCTGACACTGCTGAAAAGCTCGACGCGAACTCGGTTATTGTCACCTCGTGGTTGTCTCTGTTATGTATGTGTATGTATGTACATACAAAGAACAATTTCATACATATATGTACATATTATGTGTATGTATGTACATAGATTTCCAACTCGTTACTAATAATTTAATTGATTTTATTACACTTACCCAGCCAGCAATAACTCTTTTTTCACATACATACGTATATATGTATGTATGTATGTATGTATGTACATACATACTATATGCCTCAAGTAAATATTAAAGAAGCCAAGAAGTCAAATGAGGGGTGAAGTCTTATAACTCAAACCGGATCTCTCCCCGGAAATGTTCATTAGATAATCCTCACTCAGTTTCGCCGCACATTAGACGTGGTCCGTATGTACATATGTATAAATGACCCTTTGGTAGTGACGATTTTGGCTTTTCTGTCGACACCTTTTGGTGGCTGGTGACAGCACCCTCTCGCTATTCTTTATTCGGTGGTGACGTGACGTCGCCTGTCTGACCCGTCGCGATTACACAATTAGTGACGTCACACTGGAGGAATATGTGTCAAACGGTGACGTGACGTGACGTGCGGCACGGCGTGGGGTTGGAATTAGGTTCGTTATATAGAATTGGACTGTGTGATGTAGGGCTGCGTATCCACCGTCCCTTATTATCTCGATTACTACTCCGCCCATGAAGGTTTTCTACTGCAATTATAATTTGTATACACCTATGTGCATATATTTATTAAATGTTTAAAGATATATGTACATACATACATATGTGCATACATACATATGTATGTAGTATGTATGCACTATATACTACATATACATGTAGGTATAGCAAAGAAATTTAATTTGAATAGAATGTTTTTTTCATTTTATAGTTTAAAGAGACTTTTCGAATCATATTGCATAGGTATTCCAGTAAAAATGGTGAGTAATTTTTATATGTATGTAGCAATCGCATGGACGATTTTAAAAATGGATAAAATCCATTTATAAAGGATGCTTCAGTTCACTTATATAGTATTAGCAATCGTTTTAACTTTCGTCTGATATAGTACCCGCTTAAATTGAGAGGGAGCATCGCATCAGCTGATGCAGTTAGGGGGTGAAATCAGTGACAGGAGCGCGTCGCGGCGTTGGTGCATCAAAACCGGGTCGGCCGGCGGTAATCACGTGAGACGACAAAACTGTGCTACCCCAAATTCAGTGTGGTTCTTCTTTTTATGACGTTATCACTAACGGATGAAGAAGCTGAAAGCTGATCCCTTGATTCGCGCACACTAAAATTATACTACGTATAAATATATTTATTATATTAATATTGAATTGGCTTCCGGGTAAACAACCGGATTCGGTTTCGACTTATGAACTAATTTCCGGTGTTTTTCTCGTTTGTGATCTATTATCTATCTATAAGTAAGCGTTCGTCCAAATAAAAATGATTTATTTTATAACGCAGAGGGAAGTAGTAACACATTTTACTCAAACGAACACAAGATCAATTTTTGGTCGTACATACATACATACATACCTTCATTTGGGCTGACATGATTTATTTGTTTAATAAATACATACATATGTACATACATACGTACATATATAGTATATCTTATAGTTTCTGGTGGAGTGCGGGTCCGAGTCCGGGCAATACAAACACACTCTAGACTCCACAGAGGTCCAAACCGGGCGTGTTGCAGATATAAATCTGATGTGTGTAGTATAGTGCAGTGCAGACAGTGGACGTGGCAAGGGCGTCATCTGGTTTTTTACTGTTTCCGCATAATAATAAAGAAGAGCGGTGCCGATGTCGGTGCCGGTGCGGGTGCGGTGGTTATTCCTTCCAACGGAACGGCCGTTACGCGCAAATGTTACTTCGTATTTGCGTTTTCGGACATTTATTATTATCTTGACTGGACATGATGCGGGAATGTCTTTCACCGTTCTTTATTCCCTGGTTTCCAACGTATTCCATTTCTTACGCTCTATTTGCCTCTTATTGTGTACAATCTAAATCCTCTATGATGGGCTATATTGATTATTACAAATCCCTTCAACTGGATCTACTATATTCCCGACCATCGTATAAAGTTTCCATCATCAGTTTCTCTGAGCTCCAACAAATCCTCTTTCTGCTTTTATAATCTATTAATATAAATATTGCATCAGATTGAAAACATTCATTAGGTGTATACATACATACATCTATTTATACATACATACATAATATAGCTTTGGTTGGCCATTCCAATTACTTTATTCTGTATTTTTAAATAGTTTATGCCAATTTTGATACGTGTGGTCAATTGTAATTTTACTACTTGGGGGACTGTTGCTATTATTATTATTATTGCCGATGAGGGAATTTAAGAAACACTAAATCTATGTTCGCATTCGCTACATAACCATCACGATATTCTGCAAAACAGGGGTGACACAGAACGAGGATCGCATTGTTCCGTTGTATTAGTTTTATTTCTTTTATTTTTGCCACACACACACACACACACACATGTACATATATAGAATACATTTCGTTTTCCAAGTGTAATGATCTATTTCTATTGAATATTCCGTGTATAGTTTTTGTTTTGTTTCGTAAAACACTGCTTTAGATTATATAAATACATATACTCACATACACACATTGAAGCTATCTATCTGTTTATCTATAGGCCTCGTTTTCCGTGGTGTTCACTGTTGGTATGAGATGACACATACATACATACACACATACAGTAATGGGGCAATTTTATCGGAACTTCTGGCGCAGATATCGAAATGAGTCGCTTCGTCTTTGTTCATCTTGTCGTTTCTTTCGTATTTTTATAGGTGCCATGGCATGGCATTGTGACGCTGTGCCGTGGCCGCGTGGCCAAGGTGGTGCTCTGTGCTCTCTCTGCTATTTATTGACTGGACATCGGCTATAAAATATATCGGAGGCCCGGGGCCCCGGCACATAATGGGTCTTATAGTCGTAAAAACTTGTGACAGCATACATACATACATATACGGGGCGAAGGATAGGATAGGATAGGATAGGATAGGACAGGATATGACAGGACAGAACAGAACAGGACAGGACACCCTATATACAAAACGCTTGGCGTCTTCTTCTCATTCATTATACATTGTATTTCATCTCCCCAATTATTGTGGTGTGTTGGAAATCTATTCATTCTTTATTTGTTAATGCACGCTGCAAAATAAAATGCTAGCATCGGAGTTGGTAGGCGTCCCATAGTTATCTCAATTGCCGTCACATAATATATTAATCAGAAGGGTGTCTTCATATATACGTACATACATTTCGACCTTCGGTTCGTTTCGTTTCGTTTCGTACACAGTTCTGCTGACCATTGCTCCGGATGCACTGTTTTTTATCACTACGTTTCTGTCTCTGGTGGTGACATTTATAGTTAGCTTGCCTGCCTGTGCCTATACCTATATATATAGTCCCATAAAATTGGAATACCTAATGCACTAGTTAGACCCTTAATATATCACGTCACTTTGACTAAGACGGCCAGATTTTGTTCAGAATACCTATCATAAATTGATAACAATTTTAAAATAAAAACGTTATTTTGGTTTGAAAAACAATGAAATAAAAAGTTCCGATTTGTTTGATGGTGTGAAATCGCCACGCCACGCCACGCCACGCCACGCCACGCCAACCTCAGTGGGCCATGTGATGTGATATATGCCGTACACAGAGGCCGCAGTCTCGCAGTGATTGCACTGGGGTCCTGCGGTCACCGCTCGCTGCTGCTACCCCATGACTTCCATTCTTCTCGGGGCTAATTGACCGAAGGCGACATCTCTTTCTCCCACAGCACAGTAATGAAGTTACTGTTGGTGATACTAATGGCCGTGTCGCAGATAAAATGGTGTTGCCACAGTCACCAGTCTGAAATAATGATGAAATGTTGTGTGATGCTTTTAAAAATAAAACAACGAACATTTTCTTGCGATATATGTATGTATGTAATATATACGCGCGCGCGCGCGTGACTGATTATCGATATTAATTCAAGATGATCGTGGTTAAGTATCCAACAACGAACGATATTTCTCGGGAGCTTGAAATTGGTTCCCTCTTGTATGTATGTATGTATGCATGTATGTAATACACAATTCAAGTCTTCAATGTATGTATGTATGTATGTACGCTTTGAACATAGTCTTCTATACGAAACTCCTACCTACCTACATACATACCCTGACCAAAGTTCTTTAACCACCGATGACCAACCACATACATACATACCTAGTTGTATTTATTGGCCGGGACATACTGTGTTGGTATTCGAACCGTGTAGCTTGTTCCGGGGAAATATCATTATGGTTCGGACGAAGACAGCACAAGAATTCAAAAGTAGTTAACACTATACTATGTAGGTAGAAGGGACCACATTGAATCACTGATTTTACTTTACTGTGTCCGAACCAATTTTTTCTTTTCTTTTTTCAACCAGATCATATTATCTTTTTATTCAATCAATTTTATTTTATTGAATAAAAAATAGATAATACAAGAGCATACATACATACATACATACATACATATATGTATGTAAATTTAGCAACTAAAACATCATGAATGTATTGTGGATAGCATACATACATATAAAAACCCTTTCACCACAAACCTTCATTTTGATTCCACATTCTCATCTAGCCCTCGGGTAGTATACATATAAACTTAAAACCGTATAATTAATAATGTTTAACGCGATAATATGTAGGGTAGGTATACCTATAGGTACATAAGTTTATAAATTGATATTTTAAAATGCAAGTAATCTTAATCACGGTTGTGTGTAAGTAAGTAAGTTTGTGAAAGGAGAATATAGACAAGTTCCCCTTTAGCACATAACTGTCAAGAGTTGTAAAGGGTGTTAGATAAAGTATAGTATCGAAAGTCTAATATAATAACGGCCGGAACAAACTGGGCTATAAAATATAAGAAGCGAATAAATCAGTTGCGTGCGTCAACCGAATATGTAGGTGTATGGTGTAGGTAGGTGAATCTTATAGGGCAGTTGCTTTAGATATATATATATAATATATACGTATGTAAGCCCGGTTCACTGAAATATGTCCCGCTTCTGGTTCGATTGAAAAAAAATATAATAAAATAAAATAGAAAACTGCTGGCAGTCAGTGAGTGTTATCGAAAAGAAAAAATGAGACCGCGTCGCGGAAGCCCTACAGGCGCGTGATATATTGTGTCATATGGATTAATGTCGGATTGTCTACCGTTGAATGTCCTCCAACGCGGCTTTATATATAAGTATACGTATATACCTATAGATATGTACATGCTTTAGGATCAATTCCTTGCCTTATTATTATTAATTGTTATATCAATACTGGTCTGAATATACATATATGTACTACGTACATTTATACGTATGTATGTATATATATATATATATATATATATATATATATATATATATATATATATATATATATATGTGTTGTCGGTGTAACTTCAAAAGCCTTACAAATATGAACGCAATCAGAATCAAATGTGGGTTCATTTCAGTAAATAGTCTGAAGCTTCGTCTCATTCCTTCACAAACACACACACACACACACAACCGATATCCTGAAATCGATATAACCCCTCCGGCCGTCCTCTCATGCACCAGCCAGCATCCTGTAGTTTTCCAAGCCGATGATACCGATGTCGTTGTCCCCTATGGGCCATCGAACGAAATAAAGAAGTGTGCTGTTTGGGATTGGGATTCTTGTCACAAATAAACGGACAAAATACAGTGTCTAGTACCGAACGGCTGCGGGGAGCGGGCTACGGGCTACGGACTAGTTTAGTATCGAAGGGTGGCTCATCATGATTGACCAGTATTATATGGAACGACATTTGGGCGGTACGCGCCGTTCTAATATAAGAGGGACGTCGCTTTTGGAATGAATCTTATATGTATGTATGTACATATATTCTACATACCCAATAAACGACTAGATTCTGTTTGCACATTTTTAAATCCACAACAGCTTCATTATACCACAGACATATAGCATATATGTACATACTTGTCTGTGATTATACGTATATGCTGTTTGTTTTATGACGCCTGTAATATAGATTTCACTGTTATACATTCAAGTAGATTGGGTCAAATATGATGACTAAATGAAATTGTATTTCGCAAACGTCACCTGTTAGTGGGTGTGGTTGCCCTGGGAAATATGCAAAGTTGCAGCGTCGTAAACAACAATAAAAAGTAACTGGTTTTTCGCAACGCAATTGCTCTTCAAAATAATAGAACTTATGTAGGTATGTACATACAAAGAAAAGAAAATTGTTCTTTCTGCTTTCGCATGGCTGTTGGCATCGTAAGTATATCGGAAGGTATATGTATGTATTTGTACATACAAGACATAGGTAGACCCTCTGGGCCATAGAACCGGTACATAAAGTCAAGTCCCCGTGATTGGATTACGTTTAGAGGGTAATCCCGTTGACGAGCGTCGGGGGACTGGGCGTCCCTGTCGCCAACGCCGCGACCCGCTTTAATGACTGCGCGCGACAAATCGCCCGCTTAACCTAGCACCCAAGGGACCGTGCTATGTGGTGTGTGGACATCTGTCTTTTCAACCAATTCTTTTCAAGTCATGTGCTTTCGCTTCAAATCTAACTAAACTACACATAACTTATGTACCATTATTATTTACCTTAACAACAACCACTTAAATGAGAGACACTTTTTTTTGTTCATCACATGTCAACTAAAACCGTTATGAATTTGCCCATATTTGACATATGGTACGCAGGGTAGCCAACTATAGCAATATGATTAATTTTGACGTATAAACAGTTTAATGTGAAATCATTGTTTTGTTACATTTTTGAATACATCCACACAACAAAGAAGAAAAAATGCTTGTTGAGTATAAATACATATGCATGTACATATATTCTGTGCAATTTTAGTGAATGCAAAACGAGGGTGACTCTCTGGCATTACAGAGATTATATGAAAGGAGTCGGTGATCGGCCAGCCGTGTACTTGATTTACGGAGCTAAGACGTCGCAGTCCGGGCTCTGTATGGCAGTGTGTGTGTGTATATGTATGTATGTATGTATGTATAAGGGAGCAAGTCCGGCAGTGTACGCAAATCAGCCCCCGCACATAGATTTATTATTGGAAACGGCGAGATTTCTCCGTAAATCTTTCTAGAACGTTCAAATTAAATACATTTGTGTGCCGAAAAACTTTAACTACAGATGTATGTATGTATGGATTGGTTACGCATTTGAAATGGTTCCTATAATTTTTGTGATACTAACCTGTAAATCGATTGTTTGTTTTAGTGTTTTTGAAGACGCTGAAAGACCATTAAAACCGTTTTGTCGAATATGAAATACGGAAAATTTAATTTAAAAATCATCAAATATAGTATTAGGTATGTATGTATATATTTGATTAAACCAACACCTACAATTAATTTTATAACAATAAATAGTCTTTCTTGCAAATTGAGCATATGCCCATGCACATACATGTAAACCAAAATGATTTATAAATATAGAACAGCTATTGCCTATTTAGGCGCCTCCACCCCAAGTCTTAAATTCGTTCTACAGAACAACGCATACATATATGTACATACATACATATAGAAAACCGAGGTTATTAGATTAGCGATTGGCTCTGGGGGTTACAGACCACCCTTTTCCGTTCTCCAGAGGAGTTGGGGGGCAGTATGTCACCGGACCAGTGACACACCATCGACGTAGGGTGAATTACGAACTTGGACATTTTGCTATCTTCTATTTACTTGTTTGTGTTGTGGCATTTTTGTTTGTTTGTCTCGAGCCCAGAATGGATTTTATAGGCTGCCACAGTTATCGGATCGTGCACGACGGATAAACGTATGTATGTATGTACATTCATATATGTATGTACTACGTGCATAGTTCTTCCGGTCCGGAAAGGATATTTATTTATTAGTTTCAGAACGTTTTATTTTTGTGTATCTACTTAGTACACTCGTGAAAACACAAGCGGCATTCGGTAGATGAGTAATAAAAATAAGTAAAATTGAATTTATATACGTACATATATCTAACTTACGAATATATCTAGGTATACGTAGATGTGGTTGAGGGGTACATGTCTTAACAGATAGACCATTGTCGAATCTTTTATAGGCAATTTCCACGCTTTGCTTCTCACACATCCATCCAACTACATGTATGTATGTACGTACAGATCGAAGAAAGAAGAAATCGCGATTTGCGGCAAGAATGCTGATTAGGACACGCACACATGCACAGCAATACACAACCCGCAGAAAGAACAAACGTTTTTACGTGTGTTTGTCTCTCTATCTGTGTGAGTGTGTACAGACATATGTAAATTGACGTGTATATGGTGTTGGTAAGTCCAGCGTTTATAGCTTTTTGCGGTATCTCCTTTGGTCAGTTCTCCTATCACTATCCACACCAGTTTAAACATCAAACAGGGTTCGGACATAATATGGACCACGCGGTGCATACAGTATTATTTTAAGGGAGATGATATCTTCTCTCTCTCTGTGTGTGTGTGTGTGTGTGTGTTAGTGTTAGGGGTGCCTTCCCAGGGCAAACCATGCCATAATATTCAAGAGGGCGACGTCGTCGTCGTCGATGGTTGAGGCACGCACGACCGACACTTTTGTTGCTTCACACGCACGTAGCGTTACTCTGCCCCTGTCTGTCGAATGCGATCGTGAACATTGAACACTGAACGCTGAACGCAACCATCCAACACTTCATAACACATTCAACTTTTAAATTGAACCGAAAGTACGAAATATGCGGGTAATTGTGTAACATAGTACAGTACATACATACTGCATGGGAGAGCTAAAGCATACAAATGTTGTGTTATTGTTAATACGATAATAACGATAAAAACAATAAACAAAGTGTTACCTATATGGATCATATTAGCCAATAAAAAGTGACTAGCGGAGCACATATTTCTACATACATACATTATATATATATATTTATACATACATATATTAATTGTTGCAAAGTTCAGTTACCTCGTATCTATGTGTGTATGTAATTAGTATATTATTAATTACGCATTACTTGAAATATGTGTATGTACATTTATCTATTACAATTTTATGGTGCGCTTACATACAATATGATATATATGTATGTGTGTAACACTACAGCGGTTTAAGCACGTGTAGAATGGTACATATGTATGTATGTACATACTTACATACATACATATATTTTTTTGAAGATGATATATAAAATAACTTGCGTCGCAATGCAAACCAATCTAATCCATCCCAGTTATCGCATGTGTGCGACATAACTTATGTTACTTTTTTTTATAGTATAAAATCAGATCGTACATATTTATGTATGTATATGTCGGAAGAAGAATACAGAGAGCTTGATATCTTTCTACACAGACGAAACAAAATTGAACACAGTGTGTTGTGTAATAATTTCTCAAAAGCACGACGTCACTTTTAACTAAGTCCGTATCGGGTGGCCAACATCTTGGAATTTAAATCGCACGCTCTCCCTCCTCAATTGAAACTTTATGAATTATTCATTTAGAAAATCGAACGAGGTGCTAGTGGTAGTGGTAGGTATTATGTCGAAATAATATACATACATATATACCATTTCTGGGTACTACGTAAATCAACACCAAATTCATGTCCAATTAATTAATCGAGGTTTATTTAAGACTTGTTTACATCTATAGAACTATTCACATCATAATTTCTACATATGTATGTATGTACCTATTATGTTTTATTTAAAATGGATTTTGATTTGACTTAATAAGTTTGAAAATCCGGTCTAGTGAGAAGATTCGTGGTCCAAGTGCTGACTGGCAAGTTAATCTGTATCTTCCGAACACTTGTCGACTCAATAAAAGCAACGCTCACCCTCCTGAAAGTCCGGAGAGGGAACAACCGGAATCTAAGCATTAGCAGCCCCTGTTTCGTATGTAGGCGCTACTTACATGGCAAGCGGGTTGCCGCGTATTCATTTAGATATGATTCAATTGAAAATTATTGATTGGTAAGAAAAAATATATTTGGGTGATGGGTTTTAGTTTTTTTTTTTTATGTATGTATGTACATACATACATATATAACACACGATTGATGTGAACGTGCCTCTGTTCAGAATCAAACGAGCTCTCAAGCAGCTACATATATACCTATATATATATTATTGGCATTATTTGTAGGGTAGGTTTATATACGTTGTTTCATGTGTTGGAGCCGCTAGTAAAAGGTCATATACTACGAGTGTTTATTCGGTCTTTTACGAACGTACGTAGGTATGTATGTATGTATCACCTGTGTACTCCAAAGGTTTTATCGAATATGAATATTCGACAGTATACTATACAATAGGGTAGTATCTTTACGTTTGACAAACAGTGATTAGCATTTGCTGTTTCATTTTACATATTTTATATACATACATCCGCGTTTGGACTCTAGTAGTGTAGTGTGTGCATCATGTAAAACAGTGCAAACATATTAAAATGCAGAGTCTTTTTGCAGTACTATAGTATATGTATGCATTAATTTCTCGTAACCCAATGTGATGTGGTGTGGCCATCTAGAAGGAAGTTGTGTTCAAACATTGTCAATCAATTTCTAGGTTCTAGGTATTAATGAGAATGGGCTCCATACCGTATTTAATTCTAAAACGATATCTAACGACTGATTTTTTGCTTTAACTTTATACATTTATATATATATGTATATATATATATATATATATATATATATATATATATATATATATATATTTATTTATTTATTAATATCATCTAAGGGATGGAGATTTAATTTTTTTTACCCCGTCTGTTTGTGTGTAACTGTAAGATTATACCGTGGTTCCTTAGAGAGCGTCGTCTTCGCTTCTCTTCATTGCGTTTCTCTATCTGTGCCCCCATTTCGTAATCATACTGATGCAGACGTTAATATCATGAGGCTATTACTATTCTATTGCTGCTCCCTTTGAAGGTTCCGGGAACGCTGCCCGGACTTAAGCCGCAGACCTTTTTAAATAGGTACATGCATACATATCTAAGATGAAAATCATCATTTCTCCCTCTGTGGTCGAAATCATTTGTAATCAATGCATACATATGTATTATGTGCAAATGCATATGTATGTGCATACCTATATAGGTAAACAGTTTTATAATGCTGTAGACACGTAAAAAAATAAAAGATGATTTACCTAATTTATTTTAGTGAATGATTACGTACACAGTAAAGTGTGATAAGGGATGAGAATGATGCTATTTGCACTTAATAATTTGTACTTTTTAAGGCGTATGGTCACGCTTGTCCTGCGGTGCAGCAAGAGGACAATATCTCCGTTCGTGGCATTTTAAACTCGCTAACACGGCGCACTGCGGCGCGGCGGTTTAGCGATGTCAGATACGACACGTACATACATACAAATACCGGCCACCGCCAAGTGTCCCTTACATTCACGGCGGTGATTCAGATTCTGTTCTAGCAAATGGCCTAAAGGGAATTACGTTACGGTACGTTGACAATGCCGATCAACGCGATAGATCTGTATGTAACAGAGTGTCATAGTCGCCTGACACCGTTTCAATTGTTATTTATTAATGTAATATGCATGTTAGGCAACTAAAATATCACGAGTGCATTGCGGGTAAATGTTTCAATCTAAACAAAGCATACATATATTATATAGGTAGGTAATATGATTCACAAATAAATAAATAAATCATAATAATGATGTTTGTTTATAAAGAAAGCAACGAAAATGTTTACGAATGGTGGTGAGCCCTCCTAATAATTAGTGAAGCAGGCATACTGTTTGCGGATGGTTGCTCGCAACACAGATTTTACCCGAATCAGCGGAATTAGATGTCTGTGTACTCTCTCTTCTCTTCTCTTCCCTAACCATTCGCATCACATCACCTTCATTAATCAAACCGCTAACTACATTTCACTCTTTCACCGAAAACTTTGATGCCTCAAGTACCTAACACGCACTGATGATGATTCGATCGTGTCATCTTTGAATAGTATTATTTATTATCTCAATCGACACAGCCTTGTTACTATTACTGTTACTACTACTACTACTACTACTACTACTACACGAAGTATATGCTAGAATATTTTAATTATGACCGCACACTCCATCCATACATACTACATAGATACAAGTTATTACTAATAAATCTTGTTGGCGGGCGTTGGTACGGTACTGTACCGTACCGAAGCCGTGGTGTAATTGTGGCCGTAGCGCTCCGATGCCCGCGCAAATTGTATCTGATTTATGGCGGTTCGGTTGATGTTGCAGTGCAGCCCAGTCACACTACCACGAACAGATACCGCAAAGCGTCACATTAATTATTACACGTAAATGAATGTTTTCACGCCGGACTGACCAGCATTACTACGCCTCGACGAATAAAACAAGCCCTCACTTTTTCTGTGTAGGAAAAAAAGTACGCTTAAATTGTATTTGGCAACAAAAAACGTTAGGTATCATATTTGATACGTTTCTTAATCATCCATCAAGGTACACAACAGTGTGATTATACGTATAGTCTGTTTTTTCGTAAGAATGCAGAATACACACACACATATATATATATATATATATATATATATAATATATATATATATATATATATATATATATATATATATATATATATATATATATACACATGAACGCTGCTATTTAAGTTGCTTATGTATAACGACGTATACGTATTAATATACGTAGGTATGTACATACATAAATAAAATGTTATGTGTATAGTCTGTTGAGTGGTGATTAACTAAACGTTCATTTGATTAGTGATTGTGTACTAGCAGGAGAAACCTGTACAGGAACTGATCGATGATCGTTGGTTCCTAATGACAGTATTGTGTGTAGTCTAGTGTCCCCTGGGATTGGGGCACCACTAGCCAAGTCACACCACAAACTCATCACTAACAATGTAATACGTATTAGCAAAGTACATATATATATATATATATATATATATATATATATATATATATATATATATATATATATATATACATACATAAATACATACATACATACATACATTTATGTATCTAGAGTATAATCGTGAAAAGAACATGTTTAATCGTCGCTTTTGTCTCCGTATCTCACTCACGCGCCATCATTATAGTCACATTCAAAGCATCATCTCATGCACTATACGAGTATTATTTTGTCTAGTCATTTATTTATACATACATATGTAGAAATACATTACTGTAGGTACCTACTGCAAAAACATTATGTATGATTCAATTTTAATTTGGTTCAAGATCAACCTCTTCGGACTGGTCTGGCCGCGCCTGACACTTGACCGAATGGTTCATTTCAGAACCTTTCGGACATTCGAACGTTTCCGCAAATGAAATCAAATTTCCAAACAGCTCCTTCAACAAGAAACTCGGCGGTAAGTGGTGACTTTCGAATAACTCAATAAAATATTGTTCCCATGACGTTTTCACACAATGTTCTATAACAACAACAAAAGAAAACAGATTTTCTCTATGAAACCTTTTATAATTATCACACAAACGCGCATTTCTGTATGTACTTGCCTTGAGCAATCGCTAAATAAAATATTTTCTCCCGGGAATAACCGGCTGATATCCATGGCAATAGAGTATTGTTTATGACCTCACTGGACATCTTTGTGATGAGCTTCACAGCCATTTCCTCCAAAATACGTTCGTTTGTTGATAAATTCGCATCCAACTGTAAGTATTTAAATTAATCTAAAAATTTAACTAAGAAAAATGTTACTAAGTACTTTAAAAGAAAGTAATTTCCCGTCCACATATTGTGAGAAACCCTCCAAATATTTATTAGTTATGCATGTCTCCATCGTATCATAAGAAATTCTAGCGTCTTTTGATATCTTCATGTCGTCTTTTATACCAGTGAAATCAAATTGAGACGCGATTTGTTGCGCGAGTGAATAACCAAATGTCGCTAAAGAAATGTATCCTGGTATGTTTTTTGGGATCACTGCTGGTGGTACCACTGTGGAAATAAATACATACATACATTTATTATTATATAGGTATTAGTAACAAACGAATATTTTTATTATTAAGTTCTGTTTCGAATGTGTATGTTACCGATTGTATTTAACGAATACACGGAAATGGATTTTGAATCAAATGGCGTTGTATAGAACCACCATCTACATATAAACAAAGAAACAATAAATAAAAAATGTATATATATATATATATATATATATATATACGATATATATAAACAAAAATGTTTTTGTTTTGTTATTACTCACATGTGTTCGGGTAGTAGCGCAGCTTTTCCCCATAGATTATACAGCGTTTTCCGGTTGTGTTTGAGCAAAGCGATTGAAAATATTTGATAATCTTGATCGGTATTCAATAAATCCGTAACTCGGGTATCGATAAATGTCTCGTTGCGCCATATTTCAAGAGAATCCAGGTTTACGACCGCCATTCTATGTAATTTCTCTATCATTGATTCTCTCGAAGTATTATCTAACCACTCGGCTTCACTGACAAGTACTGACATATTTCCAGTTAGTTCAGTAAACGTTTGATTTAATTGTATTTGAGCGGAAGCTAAATCTGTGGAGGAATATCTTGTGAGTGATATTGAAGAAGTGACTTCTTTCAGGAGTCTTCCGGATTGTCGAAGGCAGAAATCCTCGATGTCTGTCGTTGCTTGAGATACGACTAGATTTATATATAAATCATGGGCGAACATTGTCAATATGGCGTCAATAACTATCCTATTTGTTTAAAAATAATCATATAGTGTACAGTAATAGTGGTATAATATACGAGTGTTATTATTGTATGTATGTAGGTATGAGAAAATGTTTTGTTACTTACTTAGATGGTAATGATTCTAAATGTTTAAATATTCTTTTGAAATAATCTTCGAAATAAACTTGAACAATATCATCGTCATTTATTTTTTTGCCGGTTAACTGATTTAAAAGCGAATCCCAGTTTATTAATTTAAAGTGCAACCGAAGTTCCGATACTTTATATTTCTTTGCCATTATATCGTCGTGTACAGAACTGTCTGGTGAGAGATCCTTGAAATTGGAATAAATTGATTAATTAATATGTACATATATGTATATAACTTACTAAAATATCCTGTTCGATAGTAAATAATATATCTGTGATTGCCTTCTCCGTTAAATTTACAAACGCTATAAACTCTTTAATAGCTCTTTCTACGCTGTTTAAATAATCAGAATGATTATTTTTGCAATGTGTAAATCGTTCATACATTGCATTTAGGTCGACGACGGTGCCTTGATTAAATTGCCTCTTTACATGCTGAAAACATTTCTGTTGCGATCTAGACATTGCTTTTTCATGTTGTTCAAGTAAGGTCGATTGTTTTCCCAATGTTAGCTAAAAATACATACGTACATAAATGAATTATGTAATCAATTAAGTCATTAACACAAGTAACGCTCACCTTAAAGATGAAATGTTTACTCTCGTTATCGACATCCACTGAAATATCGAACAAGGGTGAACTATCGCGCAGAAGAAGCTGCGTCAGCAACTCTGTCAACTTATTGGTTTCTGGACTCTGTTGATGTAATTTAGACACCTCCAGCAAAATGTTATTAGCTGCAATTTTTTAAATTTTTTATTTATTATTTAATCATTTTGTAGTATGTATTACCTCCTTGTAAACGTTGTTTATAATCAAAATCTCTGTGAAATGTTACACAGGAATCAAAATAATTCCTGAATATTTGTCGATTCTTCGGACTAGTGTCGGTGACTTCGTGTACCTTTTCAGCAATCCATCGCCAATTAGAGTTGTGTTCGTTATCGCTGTCATAAGAGCCGCAAGCATAGTTGTAAAAGTCCTCGCAAGCTTCGGCCGTATGGTTTATTCGACTTAGAATCCGGATAGCCACCGTTTTGCAATCACTGTCTTGGCATACGTTCTGTTGTTGTTGTTTAAAAAGTGAATCAACCATTGGGGTCTCTGTCTCTGAAGTAGATCTTGTTGTCGATGAAGTTGTATCATTATTTACGCTAATTGTAGTTTCTGTCGGTAAAGATGATTCATTTGTCGACTTGGTATTTGTTCCTGGGGTACTATCTGTAGTCTCTGAAGTTGATTCCGTTGTATCATCATTTACGCTAATTGTAGTTTCTGTCAGTAAAGATGATTCAATTGTCGACTTGGTATTTGTTGCTGGAGTACTATTTGTAGTCTCTGAAGTTGATTCCGTTGTATCATCATTTACGCTAATTATAGTTTCTGTCGGTAAAGATGATTCATTTGTCGACCTGGTATTTGTTTCTGGAGTACTATTTGTAGTCTCTGAAGTTGATTCCGTTGTATCATCATTTACGCTAATTGTAGTTTCTGTCGGTAAAGATGATTCATTTGTCGACTTGGTATTTGTTGCTGGAGTACTATTTGTAGTCTCTGAAGTTGATTCCGTTGTATCATCATTTACGCTAATTGTAGTTTCTGTCGGTAAAGATGATTCATTTGTCGACTTGGTATTTGTTGCTGGAGTACTATTTGTAGTCTCTGAAGTTGATTCCGTTGTATCATCATTTACGCTAAGTGTAGTTTCTGTCTGTAAAGTTGATTCAATTGTCGACTTTGTATTTGTTGCAGGGGTACTATTTGTAGTCTCTGTCTCTGAAGTTGAGTCCGTTGTCGATGAAGTTGTATAATCATTTACGCTAATTGTAGTTTCTGTCTGTAAAGTTGATTCAATTGTTGACTTTGTATTTGTTGCTGGGGTACTACTTATAGTCTTTGTTTCTGAAGTTGATTCCGTTGTAATTGTTGGGTTTTTTATCTGTAAATCTGTTGTTGCCACTGAAGTCATGTCAACTTCTGTTGTTGACGTAAATTGATGTTGCTCTGTTCCTGTGGAGGAATCAGTTACAGATTCAGTTGTATTGGGATTAGTAAATACGAGGCGTTCAGTTTCTATATCTCCTTCCGCATTTTTTTTTTTATTATTGTGGTGTACAAGGGATAATTTTTCTGCATTCTTTTCTTTGAGTGTCGGCTTAAAAATACAATAAACACAATTTAAATATGTAAATGTATGTATGTAGGTATATCTCACACATTTTCTTCTACATTATACATTTTTAGTTCGTAAAGTGCGGATATGTACGTTATATATATATATATATATATATATATATATATATATATATATATATATATATATATATATATATATGTGTGTGTGTGTGTGTATGTATGTATGTATGGATGTACATACATATATAAGTAGGTACGAAGAATCAAAAGTGATACTCAAATTTCGCGCGGGTTAGTTTGTTAAGTTATGTATTCAAGCTCACCTTATTGTTGTTATTTTTCCATGGTAAAGCCACTAGCAAGAGCACAACACAAAGTACAAGAAATACCAGCATGGTACAGATACATGATCGAAAAGATTCATCCTTAGATGGTCCCACATTCTCATCTACCGTATACGTTCCCTTAGCCATGGCAGGTAGTTACATACTCATAGTTTCATTAGTTTATTTTTAATAAGGCTGGGTTTTCAAGATTATCGCAAAAGAACGGAAGTGTGCCAGTTTCGGATGCATCGATCACCACAAAATGTTCTTATCGCTAATTTTGGTCAAAAATAGCCGCGGAATTTCCATCGTAGCTACACAATCATACCATGTTTGTAACTAATTTTGTTTCTTGGTTGAAAAGATATCTTTTGTAATACCTATAGGTATGTACATACATATATCTATCTACGTTTAGAATCCATAGAATCATTTTTTTTATGCTTATAAAAATAAGCATACATCAATAAACGCTACCCTCTGCTTTTATGCCACCTTCTGCCACAGTGCAAAACATTTTTGAGTTTAAAATTCAAATTTACAGTTTCCTTAAAGAATCAGTTACATTTATCTCCTAAAATATAAATCTTAACAAATCGTTAATTTGAACTGCTTATCTAATTTTCGACCAATCATTGCGCGGTAGAAATATTTCGAAGCAGTGGCGTAGCGTAGACTAGTCCATGGAAGAATTGTTCCTTGGACTAGTCGCATGACAATAACCTATGTTCCCTTAAGTTGTGCTTCTAATTAGAGACTGACAACCAAATAAACTATTATCCTGAACCTCTAGGTGAATAACAAATTATGTGGAGCATCCAAATTAGAGCCCGCAACATTTTGATGTTAATTGTGTCTCTACAGAAATCAAAGTTGGTACGTCTATACAAGTATCATTTACTTTCGAATAGTACTATTAGGATTTCGTTATTTTAAACGATATTTTGTGCGGACATTCTTATCTTAAACATATTAACGATAGCAAACGTCGGTATGTGTTGTTTTAAAGCCGTAGAAATAAATTAAAAATCCCAGTAGTAGCCAATGTTATAAAATTAAATATTACAAATTTCATGAAATCTACATTTATTAATGATTAGTGTATATTCGCATACATTTCACACTTGCATTCATACCCGCTCCTGAATGAATGAATAGTTAAAATAAAACTTATGTTTTGATGAATATTTCAAATTTAATTGTTATACATATGTGTGACATAACCTCAATCTCATAGCTAGTAAAGTAATCTTTAAAATGTTTTGATAATCATTAATAAAATGTTATCTTATCTAATCTTAATTTTTAAGTGGAGATTTTAAAAGAAATTATGTTAATTACTCTAGTCGATGAGTGCTCATTTGATAAGTAAGATGTTTTCATCTCGAGTGGCACATTTTGTCAGGAAAAGCTGTGTTCTTCTTCAAAGTAGACAAATACATTTAACCCAAATTAAGTGTGAACAAGAGAATCCGATATCGCGAACATTCCGAATATTGGGCAATGATATACGGAATATTGTAAGTAGTGATAAATCAACTGTGCACGATGTATTTCCTGCCCATTGCGATATTGTTATTATCGGCGGTGGTGCGATGGGCTCTTCCATTGCATTTTGGCTCAAGGAACGGACAAGAGATGGACTAAATGTTGTCGTTGTGGAGCGAGATCCTTCAGTAATTATTGAGATATAATAGTATAGTAACAATCAATCATGTATGATATGATACGTTGTTTTTCAAGTACACCAAAGCGTCCACTGTGCTATCAGTCGGTGGACTTCGCCAGCAATTCTCTGTACCTGAAAATATTCAAATGTCCCTGTTTGGGGCGGACTTTTTACGTAATATTAAGAAATACCTCGGTCAGGATAGCGATGTGTATTTTACACCACATGGTTATCTATTGCTAGCGAGCGAAAAGGGAGCTGAACAACTACAGAGAAATGCGACGTTGCAAAAAGAACTGGGGGCGAAGAATGTTTTATTAACTAAGACGCAATTGAAAGAAAAGTATAGTGATCTGTGAATATTACGTATTTAAAATGTTAAACAAGCTAAGGTTTTGAATTAGGTTTCCCTGGATGGACGTCGCGAAAGTGGAATTAGGCTGTTACGGTTTAGAAAATGAGGGTTGGTTTGACCCGTGGTCTTTGTTAACTTTGTTTAAAAAACGCGCTATTCGATTAGGAGCGGAATATGTATCAGCGGATGCGACCGGATTTACATTTCGTGAACAACCGGATTTGCATGTAGCTGGTATCGACGGCATCTACAACGGTTTAGATAGTTTACAGGTTCGTTTTGTAAATGTTTTTTTTTATATATATATATATATATATATATAAATAATTTATGGTTCATAAAGGTGAAACTTCCAAATGGAGAAACAAGATCGATTAAATTCGGAATCGCAATTATAGCAGGGGGCGCCGACTCGGGCAGAATTGCCCGAATGGCCAAAATAGGAAACGGAAGTGGCATTCTAACAGTTCCATTGCCAGTAGAACCGCGGTATTTATATAAACTAGTATTCAATTAGGAACGTAGGACGACTAACAAACGGCACTGATTTATATTCTTTTAATTAATCAAATAGCAAACGTTATGTTTATTGTTTCGAATGCCAAGAAAACGGCCCCGGTTTAAATACGCCGCTAACTATAGACTACACGGGTACTTATTTCCGTCGAGATGGTTTATGTGGCAGTTATATCGGGGGCAAAGCCCCACAAATCGAAGAAGAGCCCAGTGTAGAGAATTTGGACGTTGATCATGAGTTTTTTGAACAACAAGTCTGGCCAATATTAGCAGAGCGTGTTCCTGCTTTTAATAGCATCAAAGTAAATATTTGTGATTGATTGGCGTCACTAGGTTATTATGTAGATACACACATTGCATACATACATATAAGTGAGAATAATAAAATAAATTTGTTATTAAAAAGGTGAGGAGTGCATGGAGCGGATATTATGAGTTCAATACGTTTGATGAAAACGGAATTGTTGGTCCGCATCCGTACTACAATAACTTATATATTGCGACTGGTTTCAGTGGGCACGGTAAATGATAATTACATATAATATACATTAATGCGAGCCATTGTTGAGCTTTGTGTTTATAATAGGGATCCAACAAGCGCCGGCTGTTGGGCGTGCGATGGCCGAAATGATACTCGACGGTGGATTTACAACAATAGATTTGACTCGATTAGGATTTGATAGGATCTTGTTAGACAAGCCCATTAGGGAACAGAATTGTTTTTAATATAATAACGAATAAATAATTTGTATATATTTAAAAACGAATAAATTCATCATTATTATTATTATTTGCTACAATTCGTCGTTTATTATTATTATTATTATAATAATATATGTACGTACCACCTATTTAAATTGGCCTGGCGCTGGGCCAAACAGACTAGTGCCCTGTTTGGAAGCGGCTCGGGATGGCGCGAATCCTAATAGTTTCTGAATATTTTGTCGGATAGACATCGTGCATAAAATATACAAGAAAATAAATGAGCATTCTTGGTAATCGTCGCCCGGTAAATTTCGATGGCTTAGCCCCTGGATCCAGCTGATCGGTATGAAAGGTAATCTGGCGACGACCCTACCATCGAAACTAAAAGAAACACACACACACATGAATGCATATAGATACAATATATATATATATATATATATATATACTATAAAAGGAAACACATGCTTATAAATACTTACATACTATTAAACATACTCAACAAAGCTGTAAACGCGAACCCAATCGCAAACATGGATTTCATTTTAACTAAAGATAGATCCCTGTTGTTATTCTTCAACCGTTCCTCTTCTCGTTCAATTTTCTTCTTGTGCTGTTTGTCCAACGAGTCTCCATGTGCCTCTTTCCTCTTTTCTACTAGTATAGGTAGTACCAGCAATGATATGTTTTACTCTAATTGCGACCACATTTAAATAAATAAATACTTACAGCGTTTACTTTGACGTTCGACTTCTGCTTTCAATTTTTGATATTTTTCGGTTCGGTACACCATTAGCCAGGTTAACCCTTCGCCTAGTAATGCAGTGCAAATGGAGATAAATACTATCAAAAGTGTGTCTGCCCACATTTTAATAGTTATATTTAAACAACCAAATGTAGAACCCAGAACAACGTTTTTCTATATAGTAGCTAACCCTACTTTTTGCAGATAACCTAATTTTATGATTAACGAAATTCATATCATTTGCTTGCGACCAAACTTAGGTAAATTTACGACCCAAATAATTTGTCTTTATTTATTTCATTTGATTTTATTTTCATTAGAAATTTCACAATTTTTACACGAGAAATATGTACAAACAATAATAATTTAAAGTCAAGAACGGGTTTATAAAAAAATATTTGTCAGAATATGACAAACAGATGTATATATATTTATATGTATTTTATTAATGAACAAGTTTGCTTTAATTTTTAATCGATTTCGTCTTTGGGCCGCGAATACGTTTCTCCAAATTTCGCCATGTACTTCTTAACGAAATCGCGCGCTTTAGACTTGACGCTATCGTTACAAGTTAAATCTTCGATATTCTGGCAGTGTTTCAGTTCTTTCAGCATCACAAAATGCGTCAACTAAAATACCAAAACAACAAATTGTAACAAATAAATAATAAATCACAAATAGCTTACTTTTCTCGCAAGATGTTTAAAATCTTCAGTATTCGTAATCCGGCCCATTTTACAATCAGGTTTCCGGAAAGCATTCAAATTTTGCACCATCACGCTGGCCATGGACGATCGGAAGAGCTCCTTAATTCGCTTCGCCTCTTCACTATTCATATCCACGGAACTAAGGTTCTTGATATGTTTTTTGCTGGAGCGGTGTTTTTTGGCTTTAGAATTGATTTTACTCAGCTTACTTTTAAACCGTTTCTTCGACTGTTCCATCAGTGCCTGTTTCTGACGTCGGAGTTTCTCTTTGGTTTCTTTATATTTGCGGAGTTCCGCTTTGTGCGCTTGTTTGTCTTCTTCTCGGCGAGGCTACACAAATCATCATTTACTCACTCACCATTACCACATTCTCATAAATACATACACTGATGATTATTTCTTGCACCAATCCATCGCGTTTTCGTTTCTGTCCCGATTCAACCATCTTCTCACAAATGTCAGTCTTTGGCGAGTCCGTTTGAATCACTGCCGGAACAATTATAGTTGCGCTCGTTGATGCTTTGGTTGTTTCAATGTTCTTCAACTTGTTGCGGATTTCCAGTAAAAGACGCGTGTCTCCCGACTCACTATCTTCATCGCTGTCCGTACTTGAATCGGAGCTAACACTGCTGCTCTCCGAACTCGACGAGGATTCTTCAATAACTAAAAGGAAAGAAAGAATCAACAATTCTGCTATGTGATTTTATTCAAACAAATCGAAAATAAGCATTGCAAAACAATGCATCAACTCACGTTCCGTGGGTGGTTCTACAACAGAAGCTGGACATTCGGGTGGCTCCCATTGTCCCACCCTATCCTTAATGTGATAATAATATGGTCGACCGTATTTGTCACGCGCACACTTCCATTTGAGGGGTAGTTTGACTGGAGGCGGTATAGGTCCAGCAAACGTGGTCACTTCTTCTTTAGCAAGGACTGGCTGCGGCGGTTGTGCTTGGTACGCCTGTTGAATCATCGGAGCGCGATTTATCGCATTTGCAGCCATGAGATGTGGCGGCAGTTGCGCCGGTGGCCCCGGCCGATTTTGCGACACCACGCAATTCAAATCAAAGATCGGTGGTGGCGGTTGTTGATTTGGGGGTACTGGCGGAAAGTTTTGCCACTGGCCAGTGGCGGGATTCCAGTAGTGGTAGCCGGCCGCCGCCATTTCAATGCTTGTCAGCCGGGGATCTGCCCCCATGACCATGCAGCGTTGCTCGTGTAAACGCCACATTTCTTGTTCATGTTTTCTTCGTCGCCCTTGTTCTTCTTGTGCGACTTGCAATGCAAACAATTGTCTTCTTTCGTGTTTTGATAACCGCGGTATTTGTACAATGTTCCTATCGTCTAATCGGATTCCTTTCTTTATCAGAATCCGTTGTTGCTGTTGTTGTTCCACTTCTTCTTTGGCTTTTCGTCTTTCGATTTCTAGCGCCTTGTATCGCTCGTTTTTCCACGAATACCGTGCGTCTCGTTTGTTTATTTCTTGATCTATATTCAATGCCGCATTGTAATCTCTATCTGCTTCTCTTTCGTGTTCTTTCATTTGTTCAATGCGTTCTTTCTTCGGAATACGGAATACTTCTTTTAAAACGGCCCAATCAGATAATAGTTTAACAATTAACTGCGCTATTAATTTTTCATTCGCTTTTTCCTTTTCTTTTATCATTTCCAACCTCTCTCGGTCTTCCTGTTTGAGCTTTTCTTCCAACTTTTCTGTCTCTTCTTGTTTCAGTTGTTCTTCCAGCGTTTTTTCTTCTTGTTTTGCTTTTTCATTTAGATTCTCCTGTTGTTCTTGTTTCGCACTATCATCATCATCATCATCATCATCATCTTTAATTTCAATAACATTTGGCTCATCAACGCTGATGACTTGTTCTTCCTCCTTCACATCTATCTTAAATACTTGTACTTGTATTTCCTCTGGTGGATTATCTAATTCAAAAACACCCAATTCTATTTTGTTTTCATCTTGTTTGATGACAAGTTCCATCGTTTCTTCGATATGTTCGGATTTGACCGTATTTGGCGATTCTTTCTTTACAATATCCGTTGTTGTTGTTGTAACTGGGTTAATTTGAGGTGAATTACTTGCAGAGTCAATGGGAGATGCGCTTGGTTCCGTTTTGGGATTAGTGGCCCACTTTTCCACCGTGGGCAACACTTTGCTGTCTTGTAGCATCGTTTTGTTCGGAATCGGCAGCGATGCAAGCGTTTGTAATATTTCTATGCTAAACGAATAGTTTTTATTTTCGAAATCAGTCATGTTCGCTGCGTCACACATCCAGCCGTAGATCAAACGTAAACCGTGGTAATCTAAGAATAATCTTCGACAGGGAAGATCACCTTGGCGCAACAATTTTAACAGTTGCATTCTCGTTTCTACATCTTTCGCGCGCACCATTAAACGACTCAATTTGAGCGTATGAGCTTGATTCTTTACTCCGGTTGTTGATAACATTCCGATTTCTTCGTCCAAATCCAAATCTTCAAAAATGTCT
Organism: Nebria ingens riversi; assembly: GCA_018344505.1. Classification (NCBI taxonomy): domain Eukaryota; kingdom Metazoa; phylum Arthropoda; class Insecta; order Coleoptera; family Carabidae; genus Nebria; species Nebria ingens. The sequence goes on along the minus strand of JADQWA010000115.1, from coordinate 27,926 downwards.
TTCCTTTGCTTCTTATTATATTTGCGCTTCTTATATTGCCGTTTTACAACCGTTTTCGGGTCTTTCACACAGACATCATCAGTTTGTACTTGTTTCCGTTGATCGTTGTCTGCTTCTACCTCTCGATCTAAATTCTCTTCGCCGTCTTCATCCTCGTCATCTTCATCATCATCCTCATCATCATCATCGTCGTCCGGTTCTTCACCAATCCAACCGCGACAGTTTGCCGAATCACAAAAGCACTTTTGCGCTTCTTTTCCATACCTTTGGAACTGATAATCGAACGTGATTTCTTCGTCTGCCGCGATAGACCGTTTACTGAAAAACCCGATACGTAGTTCACCGTTGACGGTCCATTTTTGCGTCTCGGCATTTGGGTCGCAGGAATGATTTATAAAACGAGATATATTGCCTTTTTGTGTAGCATCAATGACAGCGTCCGCGCGTAGGGCCATGAAATAGTAATGTCTATTTTTATCTTTTGAATATTCCTTAGCCCGTTTATCGAATTCATCCGGATCTAATACTTCTCCAACGTATTCTAGTATGAATTCGCCAAATTTAATATCAGACGTGGCTCTGATTCCAAATCCCTTTTTCTCTGTCCGAAATACCTCACTTCCGGCGTACTGTGACTTTTGAAACCGTTTATTTGTACATCGACGGCCAACACAACATTGACTACCACATTCAATCATAAGCAACCTATTCAAGCAATCTTCGCCACAGCCGAATTCTCCGCGTTCTATTTCCTCTTTTGTAAGAAAGCAATCGCACACCATCTTTTTCGCTTCCTTGCAGCTGGTTCGTTCGGTTAAATACTGATTTTCTATCAAGGTTTGAAACTGTCGCAAACGATTCTCCATTTCTTCATCATAAATGGGTTGCGATTCTTGGTGTTTTTGCACGGTGTCGCCGGCGTCCATAACGGTGCCTTCCGACACCTCCGAAATGATTTGGGGCGACGCGAGTGGATGCGAGACAGTTATTGGAGATGAACCGCCCATTTCCAGTTCACTGGACCGCCGCCAGCGACTTTTTACTTTAACCGGCTTCTGTTCGGTATCGAAACCGATCGCTGGCGTTACAAACGATGGCGAATCTAACGAATTGTTCTTTTCGCTTGACGTTGTATTACTGTTACTATCGGATAGATTCTCCAAGTCGGAATGAATGAGCTTTGGTTTGACCTTTTCTTTTTTCTCCATTTTAACTAATCCGTGACCCTTGGAACGCTGTTTTAGGACACTGATTGATTTGATTCGACTCGATCGGCGAACAGTTGTCGTTTCTTCTATTTTTGAATCTTTTTTATTCGAACTCGAATCCGTCTCGGATTCCTCATTTTTGATGTTCTCTTCTGTTTTGACATCCTCAGCTTCTTTTCCTTCGGCCGGCAGTATTTGCTCCTGACTCTCGTCGGATACCAGTTGCATGGTGTTGGTTGTAAAATCGACTTCTTTCAGCTCAGAGACTGGCAAGAAACTTTGTTCCGATTCATCGCAAGTCGGACTCAATTCAATAATAGTTTCAGTGAGATCTTCTAAGATTTCCTCCTGGATGATTTCTTCTGCGCAAACTGGCATTGTTACAGTCACCGTATCCGTATCCGAGATCTCCACAGCTTTCAAGTCCTCGATTATCGTTTCTGTGTCCTCAATGATTTCTACATCTTTCGGATCCAGATCAAGTGCATCGGTTTGCATTTCGCTCTCGCTGCTACTTACTTCTGCGGCTTTTTCTTTGAGCGTATCGTCTAGTAGTAAACATCGAAATTTACCAAACTTTTTATGTTGTACCAGCGTCGCTGGACTAAGCGTAGATTTTTCTACCTCAATTGGTGTATTGCACGATTTAGGAGTACCCGAACTGCAACTTTCCTCACTTTCCGTGGGGCTTTGTGTACTGATTTCCTCACTCATGATGATTGCTTCTACTGGTTTCGGATGCCGACCTTTTCTGGCATTCGTAGCCTTTCCACCTCTTTTTTTGCGACCCATTTTACCAAATTAATTCACAAATATATTCGTCGTATTGTGTTTAATCACGCATTATCTATCTTGTTAACGAACAAGTACATTTGGTATTTGGTCGGTGGTGGTTTAACCTACAAATCAACAACAACAACAAAACTCATTTTCAACAACAGTATTTATACCAAAGTTGTAATTCATTTACCCAAATATGTTAGGCAATTTTCTATAAAATATCTAAAGCGAAAAACAATACAACAACATACCTACTTAAAGTCAAAGATGGTCAACGAAAACATCTATGTACGAATGAATGATGAAGAAAACTCATCATCAAACGTCAACCTTGGTCTTCCTGTTCGGGTATTTTTAAATTTTGCAAGAGCTTAGTAAATCGTTGTATAATAATAACAACTAAAGATGACTTTCGTATTATCGCACATAAGTAAATGCAATATAAAAGTTTTAGAAGAAAAGTTTATAACGCTTTCGTAAGAACAACGGAATATTCACAATATAACCTCACTTTATTTATATTTCTAATAATCATTTTTCTAGTCTTCAATCAGCAAATAAAACTCAAGCTAGGGGTAAACTTATATTTCAAAGACCGAGATTAAGAAATCCAAGTTGGTTTACCAAAAAAAACCGTGTGGTATAACCAAATAAAATTGTCTACGTTTTGACGTGTAATCACTAGTACTTTATTTTATACTGAATATTGAATGTATTTTTAGCTGCACAATGACTATATTGTGCCCGAAAACGTTGAATTTTTGAAGGAAGTAGTACAGGATAAATTCGGTGTACCTGCCCTAATTGGAGGAGCAACATTATTAAACCGCGAATCTCCCCTTCAAGGAGAAAAGTTAAGTTTAAACGCATGGAACCCTAAGATGGTTCGGACAGGTCTAATCACCAAAAAGATTGGTAATTACCCATTATGGCTTAAAAATGGGCAGCAAATTTCTACAACACTACTACAAGTATAACTATTTTCTATATATAAAAATGTTCATTTTAAATGAAAAGACAACTATCCTAATTTGATTTGACTGAAGGTTTTAGATAATCACGTTATTAAGTATTACACTCCCGACACTTATGATCCACCTAGAAAACGTGTTTTGGCTCCAAAACGCCCTCGAGGATGCATACTATTAGGTGCCGAAGGCACAGACCCCTCATTCTTTACCCGAGAATATTGCGGACTGTTCAATGAATCTGGTGTCATACCGAAAAGGTATTTAGCCAGATTTTTCATTTCACCTGAGGCAGCTCTGCCTCTAGGCTCTCTTCTGACAGCGAATCATTTTCGGGTGGGAGATTTTATCGATGCTCGATCGAAAACGTAAGTGCGTTACATAAATAATGAAATGATTCAAAAGGTGATATTCATTTGCTCAACAGTATTGACCGGGGTTTTCAAGGAGTGATGAAGCGGTGGGGTTTTAGCGGTATGCCCGCGTCGCACGGTGCCACTAAGACGCATCGCAGGCCGGGCAACATCGGCGGCGGCGGTGAGAAGGGCCGCGTGTGGCCCGGCACTAAACTACCCGGCCACATGGGCAACCGGTATCGTATACAGCGCGGATTGAAGATTTGGCGAATCAACACTAAATATAACGTACTCTGGGTGCATGGCACGGCGATACCCGGTGAAACTAACGCTATTTGTTACATCTACGATACAATCCTTCCTAGGCGGAAACCAACGGAGGCGCCATCATTTCCCACGTTCGTATCCGACGCGGACCAAGCGGATGATTTATACGCACCAGAAGTGCATAGATTTTCTGATTCAACAATCAGTTTTTGTGAGTAGTTTTCAATTTTGATGATGTATGTAGGTTGTAATATTAAACAATAAATAGCGCTATATTAAGTTTCAAATATATATATATTTATTTTTTTGCTATATCATATTCGCGACTGTTCATGTTGGCCATTACTTTGTAAACCCCCATAATAATAATAATTAGTTTGACTATATTGACAATTCTGCGTAACCAATTAATATAGACGATAATTATTCATCTCAACAACCTTCTGTCGTGTGCAGACTCATAAGAACGATTATCTGGAGGAACAGAAATAAACAAATTCCCCGACTTACTGCAGCGTTATTTTGTACACGTACGGTTTCAATTTGTGCACAAATACGAATTGTTTTATCATGGATTTAGATTCAGTATTATTCAACTCAAAGTTTTCAGCCGTTAAAAACATTATCAATCAATGTAACTACCATCGATTGAATACATATTTAATAACAATTTAAATCATTGTTGTTAATAATTGTTAAATAATGAAATTTATCAGTTTTAACAAATTATAATACAGATATCATAGCATAAAACAAATAAAATCCTAATTAGAATTTGATAGAATATACATACAATTCAATTGTGAAATAAGACATTTTTTTTTTATTATTATTAAATGATAGGTATTTGATACATTTATTATAAAATACAACGATGTACAACAATAGAAATTGATATATTTTGGTCAGTAAAACAACAGCAATTAATATATTTCAACTGCCACAATAACAATACAGTTTTAAATGAAAATCTGTAACACACGCACTAGTGTTACCATACAAATTTAATCTGCTGATGGTGCCGGTCAATTGAAACGGTTCCTCTTGATCGCAGTCCACGCATCGGACAGTGGATTCAAACAAACCACGGCCGGGATTCGTACTTATAATAATTGTGTAATCATGTATCGTCGAATTATTTTTCAAATAATCACTCGATTTCAACAGTCGCGAATCTATGATGGTATCTAGATGCAACTCTGCACAACTCTTGTAACCTTCAAGCAACGAGTTGATGTAAGCGACGATAAAGTCAGCGCCCCGCACCACCATCGAATGATTCTTATCAATCTCAACACTTTTCTGACACGTACACCAATGCGCTGATATATTCGCAGACTCACAAGAGCGATTCTCTGGAATGGCCAGAAATAAACTAATTCCGCGTTGACGGTTCATTCGGAACGAACGCGTGCGTATATTATCCGACGATAATTGTTGTAAGTTTAACAAATCTGCTAGCGTCTCGTGCAGATCGAACGGCGTTGTTAAGCGGCGCGAATTCTTTCGTATATTCGCGACCGCACTTGGATATTTCTGTAGAAACCACGGCGGCAACACGAAGAATAAAAACGGTAGCCGTTCTTCCAAATGGCCCAGATGTGTTGATCGTATATCACCCCACCGCATTCCATGATCACTCAGTATTATCAAAACCGTATTGTTTAGTACATTCGCGGCTTTTAATTTATTAAAAAACGCTGCGTAATTTGTATCGCCTTGTGCGGGGTAATTTAAGTGATCATGCGACAAACTGGTGCCCCAGAAGAAACCGAAGTAATTCTGGTTCTTCAAACTGTGTACGAATTTCTCTATATATTCTAATAGCACCGTATACACAGACCTCGGTCCGATGCATAAGTCCGCATTGAAAGGTTTATTGTGGCCAATTTCTTTCTCAGCTAAATAGTTGAAGGTTCTCCAGTAATAATCGGTGGGTTGCCTTTTAAAACCACGTTTAACGTAATTGAACAGCCCCATCCAAGAAGAATCTTCCGCGTACGCAGTCAGGTAATCTGCACGACTGTAATTGTTCCAGATAAAAGGGCAACTATCGAATTTCGTTAGCGTGCTGGCCCAACAGCGTTGCGTCAGCTCCTCCACAGATAATCCGGTTAAGATCGGAACCAAATTCGGGAACGTGTTATCGCCAACTTTGTTGTATCCAATCAATTCGATTGCGTTTAGTTTTTGCGTTAAGAAACTTCTAGTGTGCGGCAATTGTCTATGGAAGTTCAGTCGCGATATTGAGTCTAGTCCAATGACTAGCACATTTACTTTGGCGACGCTATTGTGCTTGAAACTAGTACGGTTTTCCTGTTTGATGGGCACAAAGGAAAAATAATCTTTATATATTTCCGCACCATTCGTCTTGCACACGACTTTCACAAATTCATCGGTGATTTTCGCACTGGTTTCAAATGCGTTGTCCTCCCCGAATGCGTACAGATTATCGGCTTTATTTGTCGCCGGATCCACTCGCCAAAATGGTTGATAGTAACAATCGAGTATGTCCGCGTTGCCAATGTTGTACACAGGTAAATGATTCATCTCGATGTATATACATGACAAATTTGAACTAACCAGCGGGGGCATGTTGCCGCAATTGAACGGTTTCACTTTGTACACATAACTCAGAATCGATTTGTCGTACGGATCTAGATACGGTATTCTACAGCCCATAGTTTTAATTAAAAAACCATTATCGATATTCATGTGTGATTTCACTTTGATTGAATACATATCTAGTTGTGTCATATCCAGCAGATATAGCAACACTAACGATAAAAGAACTGGTATGTAGAAGAGTGGACTTCGGCATTTCATCCATAGATTTTGGCAAAAATGTTGGCTGAACATACTTGGTAATCACTAGTATTTTATACTTATTGTAAATGCAACGCAACTGTGCTATGGATGATTTAACGGACGTTGTTTTGATAAAACGCGCATAAAAATATAATAAAAAGATTAAAGTCAAATGTACACCCACTATTAGTTTTGGTATCATTATATATATACATATATATATATTTAATTTTTGATTATAATAAAGTGTCTAAATGTGCATTTGATAGAGAAACAACATTTCTTTCAATTTTCTGTACATACTCTCGCCGCTGGAAAATCGGTTCAATATTTTTGTGTCTATATACATACATACATACACATGCGCACAAATACAAATTATCAAAAAACATATGCGCATCTTTGTTTTGTGAATTATTTTTTCATTTTAATATTATGTTATGTTGTTATAATTAATCGTTTCGTGTCACATATTTATTTAGTTTCTTTTCAACGAAAATCACAAAGTAGAAAATTGAAAATGATTTATTTAAACAAACGGATAAATAATTTATAAATTGTCTTTTTTATTTCTCATTCATTTGCATAAAATGATTATCGGGAAAATGTACATTGATTCACAGTGGTAAATTAGAAAAAAAAACAACGTTTGTTTGTGCTTACTTGTGTTCATTGGTGGATTGAATTAAACAAACAACAAAATATTATTTGTTTTATTATTCAACTAAAAAAAAAAAACGATTAACAGTAAGCCCCTCGCCTTCGCCCAGCTTTGAATGTATTATAATATCGTATGATAGATAAACGGGCGGGGCGGCGCTAATTTGTTCAAATCAAAAACCGCCGAGACCATTGTAAATTCTATTATTGGATAGTTGGTTTAAGATACGCTTTAATTCTGAAACAGAATATTTCTTTGATATAAATGACCATACAAAAATCATCCATCAGATTACCTTCTTTATCCGTTTCAGACATATCGGCTTTCGGAAAGTCCACATCAAACGTAATATATAAAGTCCCCTGGAGGTTGTTATTATCATAATTTGGCATTCCTTCGCCCTTCTTTCGTATTCTCGCACCAGGCCACGTAATTTTGTCGCGCGTTATCGACACTCCATGTCCATCTAAATGTTTCAACTCTAATGAGAAGCCGACTAAAGCATCCTGAAACATAACGCAGGGGAATTAAATAGAAATAGAAATGTTTACGTGTCGTTGCATTCAATTGTTCCTCCTACTATGTATGTACATACCTGTAAAGTTAACGTAACATTTGTATACAAATCATCGCCTCTTCTTTCAAATACAGGATGTGGTAATGTTTTAATTCGAAGAATTAAATCCCCTGGATCGCCGTCCAAATGTGGTTCCCCTTCGGCGGTGAATTTCGTCTCTTGCCCATCCACCATTCCTGCCTCAACTTCCATCTCCAGTACTCGTTCTTCATTTACCAACTTGACATTCGGACATTCATCGCAAACGGTTTGTTGCATCATTTGGAACCGGCCTGGTCCCAAATTCCGAGTCACCATTTCTTGGCGACAGTTACACTTGCGGGTGCCTTTTGCCATTTTGATTACGGGTTTATTTCGCGTCAACTCTATGAACGTACCACTGTACAAGTCTTCAAGTGTTACATGAATATCCATTACTATATTCGCTCCTTTCGGCGTTTCTTGATTTTGATCGTTACCGTTTCCGAAATGAAACCCGAAATCACCGAAAAAACTAGCAAACGGATCAGCGTTGTTCATCATGCCGTCTTTTTTCAGGCATTCTTCTCCGCATCTGTCGTACATTTCTCGTTTTTCGGAATCGGAGAGTACTTCGTACGCGGCGCCAAGATCTTGGAATTTTTGCGACGAGTCTGGGTCATCTTTATTCTTATCTGGATGCAATTCTTTGGCTTGAGCTCGATAAGCTTTCTTTATTTGATTTGTACTTGCACTTTTCGTAACACCTAATATTTTATAAAAGTCTCTACCCGCTAATACTACACTAGTTAAATAGAACACATTCATTACAACCAACACCCACCATTTCTTTAGCATCATGATTGAATCGTCTTTAATTCAGTTTTGTGTATGTCATTGACTTCTTTTTAAAATATTGTGGTGTGGTGTTTCATTTCATTTGACATATGAGCAAACGAAGAGTGAAACGTAAGCACTAGCATGTGGACATCTCTGATTGGTCCAAGGCGCAGTCGTGTAAACGAGCGCGGGCTGAATTTTTCTATTCCTAACTTCATTTTCCTAATTAGAGGTAAATCATTAATAGAAAATACTATGTATTCAAGTGAGAATAATGTTGAAAATTATTTCATCCATTGCCTTTGCTTAGCAACATTAAAATTAATTGAATGATTCGGGCACTTGCGTAATAAACAGTTTCAATTCTGTTTGAAAAAGAACGCAATTGCAAGAGTAAATTATAACTTTTGATTGGTTGTCGGTATCCAACTCCCAACGTGTTATGATAATGATGTTTCTTGTGTCATTGGTTAACTTTTGACCAATAACATATGTGTCTTTTACTGGAAATATTTTAAATTCGAAACTGTCAAAGTGAAGTTTGGTTTTTTGCAGTTCAGTGTAAGTGTATGCCGAGTGTTAGAAAAAGTTCTATAATATCTTTTTAGTAATATGACATCTTCTGTGCCTTCCACACCCCGAAATAATAACCAGAATTCGAATGCAGTATGTACGCCAAGAAGGTTATGTACTAGAAGATCTTTAGCACCACCACCCGAAACGCCAGAAGCATGTCTGATAAGAAGCACAGATACACCAATGTCTGTTCGCAGACGAGTCAGCAAAGAAAAATCGAAACTGAATGAAATAAATAATGTACTCCGAGTGGCAGTGCGTGTTCGACCCATGAACAATCGTGAACTAAGTTGTAGCACCGTGTACGACGCAGTTGCAGTGAAAGAGAACGAATTAACAGTAAAACATGCAGCAGCACCCGGAAGTGTTGGCATAGGGACAACGCACACGTTCCAGTACGATCATGTGTTTGTGTCAACAACGGATGATAAACACCCGAAATATTCCAGTCAAAAAGAAGTGTTCCTCGCCATGGGTAAACCGATGTTGGACAATGCGTTCCAAGGGTACAACGCATGTTTATTCGCTTACGGACAAACAGGCTCGGGAAAAAGTTATAGTATGATGGGGGAACATTGTAACATAGACCATCCAAACAACGATACCGCTGGAATAATACCACGATTCTGTTTCGATTTATTCAATCGCATCTCCGAACTACCGACAACATCTAGCGCCAGCGTAGAGCTCAGCTATTTCGAGATTTACAATGAGAAAATCTACGACTTGCTAGCAATTCCTATGCCGTGTCAACCAATGGAGCGTCGGACGCCGCTAAAAGTCCGCGAACATCCTGTTTGGGGGCCGCACGTTGTCAACCTCAGTCCGCATGCGGTTCACTCGTTCAATGAGCTGCGGAGTTTGTTGCAACTGGGTAATAAGTACCGAGCAACCGCCGCAACCGTCGTCAATGAGAAGTCATCGCGGTCGCATAGTATTGTCAGCATCGAACTGAGCATATGTGAGATTGATCAGGATGGAACGGATGCTGGCCGAAGGAGTAAGATCAGTCTGGTGGATCTGGCGGGCAGTGAACGTGTAAGCAGCACTAGTATTCATTCGAATGACGATCGGCATCGCGAAGGCGTCAGCATTAATCAATCGCTGTTGACGCTGGGTAAAGTAATTGGAGCGCTTTCGGATTCGAAACGAATAAATCACTTTATTCCATATAGAGATTCAACATTAACGTGGTTGCTACGAGTAAGTTGTAATCTTGGTAAATTAAATTGTTTATGCATGTATTTATTTATTTATGTACCTACTTAGGAAAGTTTAGGAGGCAATTCGTTAACATCAATGCTCGCTACAATCACATCAGCTAGTAGTAACGTCGACGAAACCCTTGCCACATTGCGGTACGCTTGTCAAGCACGATCTATCGTAAACCGCGCGTACGTCAATGAGAATCCTCATGATCGATTGATACGTGAATTACGCGCGGAAGTAGAGCGGTTACGTGCCCTTCGACAGGATTACGAACGGCAGTCCATCACTCCTGTACCGGCATCGCAACGTCTGCACCTCGAGGATACTAGCTTGCACGAATTGGACGAATTGCGGTTGCGATTGTCCGAAACCGAGCGGAACCTGGAAGACGCGCAGAAATCTTGGGAAAAGCGGCTTTGCGAGACGAAACAAAAGCAACTTGCCGAGCTTGCAGAGGCGCAAAAGCAAAAAGATGAACTCGAATCGCATGTTCGAGTTATGTCCACTTTAAATCAAAACGTTGCTGTGTCGCCGTACAAGTCGAATTTTTTGGAGGAATTGGAGGATGTTTTAGTTGATAAATATGGCAAAAGTGACCATGATCACCGTTTAATAAATGATACTAACGAGTGGTGTTCTAATTATAAGTTAAATATTCTTTTCGCGTTGGATAGAGACTCAAACAAGGTAATTGTTAAAGATATTGATAATAATATGTATGCCGAATGCAACAAAGAGGAATTAGAAAATCGATTTGAATATGAGAGATATCCAGTTGGCTTTTTGGAATGTTTCAATTGGCGTATCGCAGAAAAGGGTAAGAAACATCCGAAAGACACTGTCTATAAATATCTGCAACAGATTCGCAAAGCAACGGCCGCGCTAAAAATAATTGTTAACGACGATTATCATTTACAGAAATCTTTTATTCAATTGAATACAGCTGTTCAATCGTTTGAAACGTGCGTGAATCAAAAATATCACACAAAGAAATCAAAGATTGTTAAATTTCAAACGCCATTTACATAAATAAGTAACTTTTTTTTTCAATATGTGTTTACATGTTTTTAAGCATATAGAGTTATGCTTAAATATATATATATATATATATATATATATATATATATATATATATATATATATATAAATGTGTGTATGTATGTATACATCGAATATTAATCGAAATAATCCTCAATGTCTATATCAGGATTTAATATGTCATCACCGTACGGAGATAGATCTAACTGGTTCAAAATGAGATTTTCACATGTCTCCGCCAAATCGGTATTACCAATCAGAATAGCGCCTTGTAAACGATTGTTCTCTAAAATAAACTTTATAAACTCCGTACCAGTAGTCATCCGTATTAAACATTCATAATTCGTTCCGAGTTTCTGTCCATTATACAATCCCAACAACACTACTTTGTAACCGAATAAGCTAGTCGAATGTGCAAACAATTCAAAGCAAAAATCTTGCATGATCTCTTCACGACTATTGAATTTGCCCACCATACATTTGGCGGCGTAGCACCCCATCTGTCTGGCTTGCGACCACAGTCGCATGGGGAACCAGTGCTTCGCAAGCGGCCAGTTGGGGGTGCAAACATCACCGGCAGCGAATACATCTGAAATGGTGGTGTTCATGTGATCGTCGATTTGTATCCCATCATCCGGCGATAATTTCAGCTGTACATCCGTACAAATACTTCTCGTGTTAGGTGAAACGCCCGTTGCCGAGACAATTAGATCGCAATAAACAATAGTCCCATTGTTTAAGATCATCTTCACTGGGTGTTCATTGTTACCGGAGTTGTATAGGATCTGTGCGATTTCACATTCGTAATGAATGTTTGTGCTCTGCGGGGAAGGATTATCGCCGGTTATTTTATAATTGTTGTACCAGTCAGGACCTAAGGCAGCACCAGATCCGGATTGGTTGGTTTCTTGGTTATATTTCAGGTGCGTTCGGTATGTTTGCGATTGACTTTGTAGTGTATTTGGTGCGGTATTGTTTAGCGATGATTGAAAGAATTCTGCTGCACCAGGATCAACGAATGTAGCGGTAATGTGTTTATCTTTAATGATCCAATCTACTTGGGCTTTTTCGATCTTATAAACTAGCTCAGTTGCAATGCCGCCATTTCCGATTACAGCAACTCGTTTCGCTGTTCCGATCTTCTCGATTAACGTCTGAATTGAATCCGTATCCCTAATCCCGAGTACATAAGCTGAATGTTTCCCTTGAGGAATAATATTTGGTTTACCACCCATACATAAGCATAAATATTGATATGTGATTATTGTTCGGTTCGTTTTTGTAACGATGCTATGAGTTTTACTGTTTATTTCAATTACAGTATCCTGGATGACGGTGACCATGGGGTACATTTCTGATAGCGATTCCATGGCGCGTTCAACAACATCAAATGTGCTTAGCGTTTTAGTAATAGGTCGGATGTTTACAGCTGCTTTGACAAGAGGTGATTCCGAAACGAGAATAATCCGTTTGCCTGGTTCTAGGAAAGTTAATATTTCTGCACACGATACGCCCGCGATTCCTCCTCCTACTACGACAAACGTCGCTTCCATCTTCTTACTTGTAATAATCACTGTAGTTATATTTTCGGAATGGGATATCGAACGTTAAAAGACCGCGATCGCGGGCCCGGTCTACCGAAATCATCAGTTCTTGGTGGCGTTTCTGACACAAACCAGTCTCTTGATAACTTAATATGGCGCCCGTGTGCGGCGAAATAAATTGCTTTAAAAGTTGCGTATTTGTTTCATTTAATACTAAATATTCATCCCTACAGACAGGACACGGATTACCCGTAGATATTGTATTCTTTCGAATACAAGTTCGCCGTGTCTTTCGCGGAGGCAGGGCACCTTTATGATTTCTACGGTATTGCAACCAAACCGGCTCGTCACCGTATGTTTGCTTATAGGCGTCACTTTTTAAGTAATTTATACTCGTTTCTACTGGGACCCCAATTGTACGATCTTTAGATATATTTCTATAATCCGAATTCGCTGTAAACGAATCCTTATTACTATAATGACGCGATGTTGTCACGCTTAAAGAATTGTTACAAATTGCTGGAACTTTATGAGTCGCATTTAAAGCAACGATTGAACGTCGTATTAACTGCCTGAATTCATTATTTATAATATGAACAGCAAACATGTTAGTGTTATTAATTAATTAAAATATGTTTTTTAAATTGATAATATAACTTAACCTCACTCAAAACACCACGAGTTCTTCTTTATCTTATCGATATTCGATCCATTCTTCACATGTGTATGGTTTTTCTTATCTTTAAGCCATATTTGAAGTGTTTCAAATCTTATTTCATTGTAATTAATAAATAGATTTATTAAAATGATTTGAACATATTTAACAGAAATTTAAAAATGCCGCCATAGCTGTGGAGTGTATTTGACTTGTACTGTACCGCGTCATCATCCGCCTGTGCTGCTGTTCACTTCAGTTCACTCGCCTCGTTCACCTCACCAATTCACTCACTTCCGTTGCTTGTAACAGAGAGAAGTCGTTTGACATCTACGCGTTTAGATTTGCTTAAATATATAATTTTATTAGTAATATTACATTACAATTTCATTATTAAAATTTTAACATTGTTTTAAAGATCATCATGTAATCAAAATTTGATTGTATTGTCTGTATACGTAGCCTTACGTATATGATATTTGGTAATATCAATGGACATCAGGGCGTCGCCATTACCTTAAATATCAAATCATGAACATATTCATTGCAACGACAAAAACTGTTCATATAAATTGACTTTTATTAAACTGTATAATAAGTTGTTTTTAGATAAATGACTTTTTCCTGAGAGTGTGGTGTATCATTTGGAATCAATATGGTAAGCGGTTTGAACGATGCTACTATAAATAAAATTGTTATTGTTTATTGCTATTCATTACAAACATGTGTATTACACATGAGAAGACAATATTATTTTCTGTTTAAATGAAAATTTCATTGTTGTCGCTAACGTACATTACCGTAATGCTTTAAATCTATTTAAATTAAAAGTGAAAATTTTCCTCGTCCGCCATTTTGTGTAAGAGGCGATTTTAATCAATACACGTTATGATGTAGACCACTAGAGTGTAGCACTGTGCTTCATTTACAATACTACCAACCTAATTTTGAATAAATTGTTTTTTATAGCCGCGAATAGATCCGTTGCAACTTTTAAAGTGTCTTGGAGTACTTTTGACCCCAAACGGAGGAATTCGGTCAAAAGATGAAGTTCAAAGACTTGCTAGGTGAGTTTTCCTTTGTGTATTTATTATATATAATGTTATGGTAAAAATAGTTTTCCGCATAATTTTATATAAGAAGATAGGTATGTTTTTTACATTTCCAAGAATAAAACCATGATAGCCTTTCTTTGGTAAATGAGCATGATTCAATAGCGGTGTAGAACTTTATCAAAGAAACGTACTAGAGTGATCGGTTTTTACTACTTTTATGAATAGTAAAGGAAATATATATATATATATATATATATATATATATATATATATATATATATATATTTATTTATTTATTTATTTATTTAGGAAATACGGTCTATGCAGTGTTATGCATTAAAACAATATTTGAATTTTATAATAAAGAAGAAAATTGATAAATCACGAATTTTATATATTTTTTTGAAACAAATATTTATTGTGCCTGTAGGTTATTATACAAAGAATATTGGTTTTGCGTACAATTTGTACACAATACAAATGGTGAATGCTGTTCGTTGCTTGGATATCGATTTTGTTCTGTATTTAAATAAATTAATAGGATTGCATTTAAAAAAAAAAAGAGATTGTTGATTACGCTTGCTAATTTTGGTGGCATCTACAGCGTTATGTATATTTATTTGCAGTTTAATGATGAAATTTTCGAAAAAGCTCGTTAGTAAATGCGTGTATATTTTGATATTGAAGAATACAGAAACGGATCTGTTGGGGATGTTTATGTCCGCCGGAGGATGGACGTTAGTATTGACGTGGTTGTCCGATGGTATTTATGGAAAAAACTGGGCATTAGTTACTGAACTATTGGAACTCCTCTTAATGTGCCCCGTCGACGTGGAACGCTTAAAGTCAAACAGTATTCCACGGCTTGTAAAAGGTTTATCAAAAGATGAAAATCTAGGACGTATGTACAAACAACATCAATTTTTTGTGCGATTAGGAAATGATTTATTTGTCATTTTTGTGTGTTATAGAGGTAAATGTCCTCGCAACCAAACTTGTGGAACAATGGCTGAAGATTGTCAAAGACGAGACGGTAGCGCCGGAGCGGGAAGTCTCTTCGACGGTCGTCATCGTCAAACAGCAGCAGCAGGAGGATAATTTTGTGGGGGTGGAAGATGAACCACCAGCACCAGAAGCCGCTGAAGAAATCACATTGAATGTGGAACCTGCACAACTTCAAAGTGAAGTTGTCATATCGCCACATCAGTTCTACAAAATTACAGTTCGCGACGGAAAACAAGTTATTGCGAAAGTGGACAGTGTGAATAGTGTTAAAAGTGCAGCTGTTGTTGTTGTCAATAATAAGATTGACTCGAGTGACGAGATGACGGTGGCTGAGGAGGTCGTTGGCGCACAAATGAATCGTCTTGCGATTGTGTCAGATAATAGCGAAGAACCGACGAAAGAAAACAAGATGAAGGACGGCGGCGAGAAACGAAGCAGCAAAGACCGGAGTGGTAGTAAAGAAAGGAGTAGCAGCAGCAGCAGCAGTAGTAGGCACAGATCGAGTAGTAGTTCGTCGAAAAACCGGTCAACTTCTAGTGGCAGTAGTCGAGACAAAAACAATAGTAATAGTAGTAGTAGTTCTAGGGACAAAAACCGTGATAAAGATAAGAGTAGGGACCGAACGAAAGACAAGTACAAGCATAGATCAAATGGCAAACATTCTAATAATAATAGTAGTAGTAGTAGTAGTAATAATAGTAATAGTAGTAATAATAACCACAGTAAAGATAAAGAGGGCGGCAGTAATTGCAAAGAAAAGCAAGCAGAGAAAGATAAAGATACGCTGGCAAAGATTCAGCCGAAAAGCGTTGAGAAACTGGGCCGCATCCCGAAGAAATCCGCATCAAGCGACGAGACCAAGGCGAAAGAAAAGACGAAATCGTCGATATCAATTGAGGTGCGTAAAAAAGACGGTGGCGAGCGACCGAAAACTGTCAAAGTATTCAACTCGAAGCTACGTTCGACGGGGTTAGAGGAAGCTGCCAAACCGCCACCGCCAAGGCCCACTGTGAAGAAGACCACCGTGCTAGCGGGGACGCTGCCCACGAAACGGCCCTCACCGTCTCGAGAGCCACCGCCACCACCCGAGAAACGTATTAAGCTGCCCGAGGCTGCCGCCGAACCGATACAAGAGAAACCTGGCGGCATTAAGCTGATACCGGCGAAGCCGAAACGTAAGTATTTTATCACGTCCGATAGTAATATCAAATGCAGACTCGTTTTCAGGAGCACTGCGAGGCTACACCCTCGTATACAACAACAACGACGGTGGAACAAGAGGAAAGGCGGCGCGAAGTGTTTGGGTTTTGTGGTTGTTGTTATTCATTTGATGAGGAAACACTGCGGTTATTTTTTTTATTTGAAATTTGCTGCATTTTTAATGTCTATTTTCTTTTTTAATGATGAATCAGATTATAACTAGTAATACATTGATCGATCGATCGTTCGATTTAATTTATCTATATACCATTACATTTATTTTGTGAAGATGATATCTTTATAATTTAACATTCTTTTCTATTGTTGGTAAAGATTGATTGTTGTGCAAATTCTTTATGGGTTAACGCGATTGATTCTAATATTTCTATATGAACGTTTCGGATGATTCTATGATCCCTAGATGCACGTCTGCTATGGTAAGTGATTTGAAAAACCTTGTAATGAATTCAATCTGTACTTTTAATAAAAATAAAAGGAGTACATTATTAAAAAAAAGTGACATCTGGGGCTGGCCTTTCCCATCCTTCAATTCACTATTATAAATATCTATCTATATAGACAATTATATCAATATGGAATGAACTAATTAATTAATATATATATATTTATATATATTAATTCATTATGTTGAGAGAATCGACCCAATCAGAAGTAGACGTTTTTTGAACGCATAGTATACCACAGTGGATAGCGCGTTGCACGTCATTTGCTTGTGGAGCTGCGCAAACGAGCAAACATTCGCGGACACTTATATGATATGAATGGCGCACCATATAATATATATATCTACATATAGCTAATTCTTAAATCTCATCGCCTGCACAATGACTAATACTAATCAATTTTTATTCACTATTACTAAAATCTATTGCCACTTGATTGACGACTAAGATGTCACTAACTTAAAAGATTTTTCTTCGCATTATAAGTCCACATTCAAAAAGCAATAATATATTTTATTAATCTATATCAAATGTTTTTTTTTTCTAATTAAATTACATAAATTTTTATTATAAAATTTGGCATATCCACAAAAGAAAAATGAATATTTCATTATTTTATACAAAGAAATCAGTTGTAGAATATATGTTTTCCAATATTTATGCGTAGCAGTTTATTTCATAAGAACATTTTGCAGTAGAAAATAATATGTAGGCAGATATATACATGTCTCGTTTATTTGATGATTTCCATAGAATTATTGAATATAAAAACATGTATTAAACACATTGATAGAATTTGCTACAAAGTTTATAAATATAAGTTGTCTTTATGTATAACTATAGTATACTTATTTATATATATATATATATATATATATATATATATATATATATATATATATATATATATATATAAAAATGAACGGCAATATTTGTATAATACTTATTTACGTAAAACGATTATCGATGCCTAAGCAATTAAATTGGACAACTTTACTCAAAACAAATAACATCAACACATCCAAGCTTAAAACATAGATATTTCTTAGAGAGTATTTAAAACATCCATACTAAGCGCACTTTTCAATGCCTTTATGGTCGGTCCATGGTACCTTCTTAGGCATAGACATCTCAAAACTTACATATAAGTATGTTTGAAAGATCTTTAGAAGGAAATAGACATTAAGAATGCGTTAGTCGTTATATATTTGTTGTTACTGTTTTATTTCTATATTTAATTTATGTGTATAAATATCTATAAAATGATTTTACTTAATACTGTTTTATGGTTTTGTTCCAGCAGCGGCGTTTTTACAAGAAAGCGACATGTTCATGGATGCTTTGGCGGCTTCAGCGACCAATAAGAAGGAACCGAAAAAACGGAAACGACGTACTAGTGTTTCCAAAGACAGTAACATTTCGGGCAACACTTCGCCGCCATTGTCTCCATCGGTTAGTATCACCGGAACATCTCCATTGAATTCTCCACTAGCTCTCAAGTCAATCACTGCTCCGAAATTCTACAAAGATACACTTGAAGATGATGCAAAACCAATGGAAACTGAGGAAGACAAGCCGGAAGTTGCAGAGGCGAAGAAAGAAGTTGCTGCCGCGATTGACGAGGAGGAAGAAGGTCCGACTGAAAACATAGTCAAAGAAGTCGACGGCATTCGCGGAGTGCTAGTGTACCATAAACGAAGAGGTGGAGGACCCAAGAAGAATGTAAAATGGCGCATTGAGTCTGAGCTGGAAGAAGTACAGTACTTCGAGCTGGATGAAACGGAACGCGTGAATGTCACAAAGACGTTTATGGATATGAAGCAGATGGAACACACTGGCGAACGAGAAGCGCTGCAAATGTCGCGCAAACTGCCGAATGAAGACCTGATGGACGAACGAACTATGTGGAGGACGCTCGTGCCGATCGATTTGAAGCCATCGCTGGCTGAGCATGGCAAGAAGAGTTTGGAAAAGGACATACAGTTTGCACGCGAAAAAGTCGTTCTGCAAGCGTTATACTTCAGCCGATCAATGTTGCCGGATTCAGGTGCCGAACCAGATCTGGAAATCCACCAAATGACTGATCCGATCACTATACCTTTGGATGATGTCACCGGCAATCCAGACAGTGTTAACGATTTTCAAAACACACCGTGGCCAGAGCCAAAGGGCTCGCCGCCACATGTTCCGGTACTCGGTGGTGGAGGCCCCCCAATATTCCCCGGGACCATGCCACCGTTCGGACCGCAGATAGGACCGCCCGGTTTTGCCGGCATCGCACAACCGTTCGGTGGCGGCGGGCCCAACTTTATTTCGCCGCCTAATATGATGGGTGGGGACTGGCGTAATATGGGGGATGGGATGCCGCATCCATCAGATGTAAACCATGGGGGCGGGGGCGGCGGCCCCGGGCCTATGAATGCAAATTTATTTAACAATCGCGGCCCAGATGGGTACGCTAACAATATGATGGACGAGAATAATGTTGGATTTCCACCGCAAGGATTTGGTCCGGGCCCGATGCCCGGGCCACCTGGGCCTCCCGGTCCTATGTACCCTAATTTCCCGGCGAATCAACGAGGCAATCAGAATAGAGGTGGTTTCCGGAATATGGGGCGCGGTGGTTGGTTTCGACCTGCGGGCCCTCCGCCAGGTTGGCACGGTGGTAATCGTGGCGGAGGTGGTGGACACTGGGGAGTTGGCGGCGGCGGTGGCGGTGGTCGCGGAGGAGGGATTTGTAAACAGTTTAAAATGCACGGCTATTGTAGACAACGTGAAACATGCCCTTATATGCATCCACAAGGCAATGCTCCTTACTGATAAACTACTCTATATTTTATATGTATATCATATAATACATCATATACACAGTCAGTGTGCAAATCATTAAATGTTTTTATACATACATACATCGCATAAATGTACATGTATTATACTGTTAAATTGTGTATTTTTTTATTTTTTAATATTTTAAAGAAATGTTTCTAATGTGTGCAATGTGATTAGAGAAACAAATTGAGGACATTTATTGTATATATAAATTACGTACCGTCATATTAATATAAAGTTTATATATATATATATATATATATATATATATATATTATATATATATATATATATATATATATATATATATATATATATATATATATTTGTGTGTGTGTATGTATATGTGTGTGTATGATGTGTACTAGTTGTTATATGATATGATGAGCTATCGATAGAAATATAATTTTTAATACTTTTGTATATTAATAAGTCTGATAAGAAATATCTTTATTACTATTATTATATATGTGTGTGTGTGAGAGAGAGAAAGAGAAATAACCATAGGCATTATAAAGTACAAGAAAATAAAATGTGGATATTATAACAGAGATTAGCTTTCGCAATGCGAGTATATATATTTATATACATATATATATATATATATATATATATATATATATATATATATATATATATATATATATATATATATATATATATATATATATATATATATATATATATATATATATATATATATATATATTTATATATATATATATATATATATATATATATATATATATATATATATATATATATATACATATATACATACATACATACATACGTATGTATGTATGCATAATATAATATTACACCTAGCTACTGATATAATATAGGCAGAATTAATTGTTGATTTGATTATTATGTTCTGTAAATCAGTACGTCCTCTTACATTCAACAAGGTCTCTACGTAGAAACGCGTCGCTATCATTTCAATAATTGTTAAACAAATATTAGTTTGGTTGGTAATTGTGATTTTGAATACTTTAAGCGACTATTAAATATCCTGGGTTTTTGCCAGACAGTTGAGTTGAATAACTGGGTTCTAGTGTCATTGAATATATTATTAAGTGGTAAGGTTGTATGTATGTACATTAGATTATTCCCTTGTTGTATTGGCTGAGAAATACCATTATAATTTTTATTTTCAATTCACGATTAAACAATGGGAATATCAGTTTTTTAATACATATATTACTGATAAAAAGATAATATGAGTGCGCCTATTCGACGAAACAATAGTTGTTGTTGTTGTTCTATTAATTACAAAACAATATAAATACACAGATAAACAAATATCTTTTACCTCTATAATGAAAAATTATGGTTTTTCGATTATTTTAGTTGAAATATCGAATTTGACGTAAACAATTATCTTTCTTATTTATTAATAAAAATGTAAGTAGTTTATAAAAATATAATATTAGTAAAATATTAAATAAAATGATTTGTTTCTTTATTTGTATCACAACAACTGGTAAGTGGTAAATTAAATTACATTTAACTCAAGAGCGAGAGGACGCATATCAGCTGATACATGACATATTTTTGTTTGTTGTGCAGTACATACGTATGCACTACACGTGTCATGTTTACGTCCCAGCCAGATAAATATATCGCTAAATGTGATTATGATTTCGAAAGTATTATAAAATATGTATTAGCAATTATGATATAATTGTGCTCAGCACAAAATTTATTTGTAATTTTATGGTTAAGTAGTTGTTGTCGATTCAGTTTTGGTAGGTATCTAATAACGAAATGTTATCAATTTATTTACCTAATTTCTTTTTTGTACACATTTTGATAGTTATCTGGTGATTCCTTTTGACGGACAAAATGCAACGGTGGTTTTTCCTAGAAGATGCAGGAAACGCTTTACTAAGAGCTGGAAGAGGTGATGGAACATCAAAGGATATAGACGCTGGATCAGTAACACCTAAAGAATGGAGTTTTCGCGTACGAGCACCTACGCTGTTATCCGGCGAAGTGGTATGCATTACAGGCAGCGATACTGCGTTGGGGAAGTGGATGCCGGAAAAATGCGTCGCCATGGTGCAAGAGGACGATGACGAGATTTGGTCAGTGACGCTGAATATTAGCGATCACCTGGACGTGGAGTATCGCTATTGCATTTGCATATTGGTGGAGGACGGAGAACAGGTAATGGTGCGTAAATGGGAAACCGTCATCAAGCCCAGACGAATCATTGTGGGCATGCGACAGGAACAAGTGCTCATAGACATATTCGGTGAGTTCGGTGAGAACTACACGAATAAGGTCGAGCGCGGTTGGCTCACGCAAGAAAGTATTGTACAGTTCAAGTTATTTACCAACTCACTTACGCTATGGAAGCCACGATTTGCCAGCCGCACCGTCCACATTAAAGTAACACCGGTAAACTTAACTCGGCACTACCATGACCGACCAACGATGGCTGAAGCGTTGGAGGAGTCGCTGAGCACCGACACGCAGGACGTGGTGGAAACCCCTAAGTACGCGCACACTGTGGTGGCAAGTCTGATGCAAGCGAACAATTTATTTGAGGCGCAAGGACAATTCGGCAAAGAGTACAATCCGAGCGACATGTTGATGTTCGAGACAAGCGTGATGGATTTGAAGAACGTCGCGTTTCTCGTCGACCTGTACATTTACAGCTCGCACGCCGCCGCCGGAGATCCCCCGTACCACGTGGGCTTCAGTTATGTGCTACCCAGCGCACTCAAGACTTCCGAGGGTCACACGGTGTTGCCGGTGACCAGTGTTAAACACCGGCCGATGGGTCAAATCGAGTTCGATTATTTAGTGATCAAACCGATGAAGAGCTTCCAGTGCGATATGCGTGTCTCGTACGCACGCCACTGGAATAAAAGGCGCGCTGGCCTAGACGTAGGACACCGGGGTCTGGGCACGAGTTTC